>JAKUCV010005115.1:0-107320 GCA_028386065.3 Turnera subulata | reverse complement strand
TGCTGCCAACTCTGTCCAATTGAAGATATGATCAGACAAAGTACATGTCACCAGAAGCTGACAAGGACGATCGGTATGCAACGATATCAGGAAATCTATGGAGGCCAAAATGAGGGGGAGAAGAATACGCACTGCACTCTTTTTTCCTTCACCAAGTTTTTATCCCACTGGGTTTTTCTTGGTAAGGTTTTTAATGAGGTAGTTATCCCAAAAAGCGTATTCTACCCAATGTACAAACAGCATTCAAGGGGGAGTATTATAAAATAAAGTATAATACAGTATGAATACTATTTGTACATACCTCATTTATATATATATATAAGTAGAAATTTGGAGTGAAAGAAACCGGGCAATACAACACCCGAGCCCCTCCTCCAAACATTTCTGGATTTCTTCCCTCCTTCCTTCTCAAATATCACTTCATCAAAGCACCAAAATCATGAAGATGAATGCTTCGTTTTATAACAAGTTTCTTAAATTAGCAGGCAAAGTTGCACAGCGACTGCATTGAGGCATGCATGGGTGCTGCAGTGCTCCTTGCCATGTACAATTGCATTGATCGACCTTCGCCAGTTGCAACCTCAAAATCTCACAGAGACACATACAATTGCTACATCCAACAATGTTTGTGCTAAGAGAATTAGCTACACATGAATGGAACAATGAATTTGGTCTCAAATTTACCTCAGCCAGGGTACCTCGTGACCTTAGATTGTCCTATTCGTACATCTGAGAATAAACAAAGAACCTGTATGTTCACTGCCTTGGCGCTTGGATAACTGGCTTTGGTGCATATTAATCTGGGTACATGTGCGCCCCATCTTAAAACCCTTTGACAGTTCTTAAAAGCTCTTGAATTCGTCTGCAATCTTGGAAACAGAGCGTTCATGTCTTCATATGATAGAAGTTAACTTAACTCCGAAGAAATACAGTAAGATAAGTTAAGATTTTTGATAGTCTAGTAGAGATGGATAGCGTAATTTGGATTAAGAAAAGAATGGGATGTCGACTGACCATAATTTTTCACGTGTATACAACAATTAATTTAGCTAATTAAAATGGCTAATGAATATAACGTATATTATATTGTTTTCTTTTCACATGCTTAGTATTTGGTCCGACCAAGAATTTGGTCAACTCTCAAAAACAAATTACTGCCTCCTTTTGGAGGATGATAATTGTGTTGGTTGTACTTGGGAGGAGGATGTAAATTTTGTAGTGTTTTCAAATTTGGACTGGCAATTTGAAGAATTTTCTGAATGAGATCCTTGATTTAATCACAATTAGCCTAATAGAATTGTGATCTCAGGGTAATGAAAGCGCTTTCTCAAATTTAACAACTTTGACTAGCGAGAAGCCTTTTAATTAGTTGGAGTTCAATCAGTATTCTCATTAGAATGAAAGTCGAACTTAACGATCACCTTCTCAAAGAATAATCTATAAATACCACTACATAAGTAGTCGTTTAGCCTAATGAACTATCATGACTCCTAGTATGGAGAGCTTTCTCAACTTAAACTTTATTTTATCAAAAAAATTTAACAACCTTGTAATGTTTTTATTGATGATGATGTCAATTGATGATAGTACTAAATAATTACTTTGAGAGTAAAAAATGAGGAAGGAAAACAGTCCAAGCGAGACCCATGCCCATGGATGCGCAACCTCACATGGGTCACACACAGAAGTAGTAGTAATAGAGATTAGATGGTGATGTCATTACATTTTACGCTACGCACGCCCCCTCCTTTTACCCAGTGCCCCAACCAACCCCGATTCATTATCTTCAACGGGTTCATTATAAATACATAGAGACACCCACATTGAAAAATGGCCGCCACCACACTAGTACTCGTTTCCCTTGCCACTTCAGTTTCTTCACGCCTTGTCCCTTCCTCTTCTTCCTCATTGTTTTTCTCGAAACTATCCTCTTCCACCACTTCGCCTTGTCTTCTTCGTCTTAGAAGTAATAGTAGTAGGTCCTCTCTTCCCCTGTATTCTCGCTTAGGATTTGGGAGGAAACCCATGACTCAGTACTCAACCAGGGCCACTCTTGGCCTCACCCACCCTGCCACCATCGAGGCCCCAAAGGTGCATTCTTTGACCCTCCCTGTGGAAATTCAATGTTACCCATTTGTTTGTTCTCTTTGAATTTTGTGGCTTTTGTGTTTTTTTTTTTTGTTGATGGGTTTGATTCCAAGTCGGTTGTTAATCTGTCTGTTTATTGCATCAGTGTTAGAACTTAGAACTGCTGAGTGGGTGATTATTCTTGTGTTTGTCGAGGTTATGGTGTTGATCTAATTTGATTCGTTCGTTTTACTCAATGGTTTTCGTTCGCTATTGATTTACTTGTTCTGCATTTCCTTATCAAAATTTATGGGATTGTCAACTTCTGTCTGTGTTCTCATGCTTTGATCGAATATTCTATTTGTATTTTTGCTGTTTGAATTCGTTTTCATGATATTTTTTTGTCATATCTCGGGAACTAAAGCTTCATTCTGTGTTTTGTTTGTTTTTGGAAGATTTCTTTTGCTGCAAAAGAAATTGACGCGGTGCAATGGAAAGGAGACATACTTGCTGTGGGTGTCACTGAGAAAGACGTGGCAAAGAATTCGAGCAAGTTCGAGAACCCGCTCCTACAGAAGCTAGATGCTCAGTTGGGTGGTCAATTGAGCGAGGCTTCAGCTGAGGAGGATTTTACTGGAAAAGTAGGTCAATCTCTGATTCTTAGACTTCCGGGTCTTGGGTCCAAAAGGGTTGGCTTGTTTGGACTTGGACAGGGGGCTTCAAACACATTTGCTTTTCGTAATTTTGGGGAGACAGTTGCAACTGCTGCAAAGGGTGCTCAAGCTAGCAGTATTGCTATTGTACTTGCTTCAACTGGAAGTGTCTCAGATCAATCAAAGCTCAATACTGCATCTGCAATAGCTTGTGGTACTTATATTGATAGCATTGCAATTGTTTTATGAATGATTCAGTTGGCTTCTTGAATTAGCTTGTTGAATGGTTGAAACTTTTTGTAGGGGCTGTACTTGGGACGTATGAAGATAGCAGGTACAAGTCAGATGCCAAAAAGCCACTTCTTAAAGCTGTTGATATTATTGGTCTTGGAACCGGACCTGAATTAGAGAAGAAGCTCAAATATGCTGGAGAAGTGTCTTCATCTATAATCTTTGGGAGAGAGCTCGTGAACTCACCTGCCAATGTACTCACACCTGGTTCGTCCATTTGCAACCCTTATTTAAATAATGCACCACCAGAGTTAGAATATGGCCCATCTATTTTTCTACTTTGTTATGCACACAATTATTATCTGATATAATGCCTTTTATGTTTATTTTCCATGTTTCAGAGGCACTGGCAGGAGAAGCTTCAAAGATTGCTTCTACCTATAGTGACGTTCTTTCTGCTACAATCTTGACTCCTGAGAAATGCGCAGAGTTGAAAATGGGGTCCTATCTGGCTGTTGCTGCAGCCTCTGCAAACCCTCCTCGTTTCATTCATTTGCATTATAAGCCAACTGGCGGATCTGTTAAATCCAAGTTGGCATTGGTAGGGAAAGGATTGACATTTGACAGGTGATTATTTGTCGTCCTAAATGTGTCATTTCTACTTCCATTGCTGCATCTGAACAGAATGCTGGATATGCGCTTCGGCTTTTTAAAAAGTGTAGTCTGTGGTTCTATGGTTTATTATCATGTGGTAGCCTGTTGCTAGGTTATAGTAAGATCATATCATGACCTCCTGTGAGGAGGCTTCATCCCCCCCTCTTTTCATGTTGCTTTACATATGCTACTGCTGATATACTTCCTCCTTGAGGTTCCTGTAGTCCTAGCATATGAGTCGCTCTGAAGTTTAGTCCTTTCAATTGTTTTAGCTTTATTGTGGGCATTCCTTCACTGTTGACCTTTTATGTTTTCAGTGGTGGCTACAACATCAAGACAGGACCTGGCTGTTCAATTGAGCTTATGAAATTTGATATGGGAGGTTCAGCGGCAGTTCTTGGTGCTGCTAAAGCCATTGGTCAAATTAAACCTCCTGGCGTGGAGGTAAGTCTGTTGTGCTGTTCCTCTTCCTGTTCATGTTGTTTCCTCAGGGGAATATAGTTGCCCTGTGACACCAGTTAGAACATAGTACTGGAAATTATCTACCCATATTCCGAATGTAATTTGTTTTATTTTGCAGGTTCATTTCATCGTTGCAGCTTGTGAGAACATGATTAGTGGAACTGGTATGAGGCCAGGAGACATAGTAACAGCCTCAAATGGAAAAACAATTGAAGTATGTTGCCTGTTCATGCCTCGTTAATCTTGACATAGCAATATTGCATGTGGTGCACTATCCTAATATTGTCAAGCGAGCTATTTTTCCAATAAAGTCCTCTTTGTGGTTACAGTCGTTTAGTTATTATGTTGGCTAGGTTGTATTGGAGTCCAGATACCATTTGGGTTAGTGTTATTCCCATTGCACATTTTGTTTGTGCATGGTAGACAAATCAATTTTTTTATGAAATCATTTTAGAAGTTCTTTTGCTGTTCATATCTGCAACAGCAAATTTCTTTTTTGTAAGGTTGGTTAACAAAGAAATTTTCTTTTGAGATTCTTTACGGATTACTATGACAATGATAATTTCATTTGGATATTTCTATTGCAGGTTAATAACACTGATGCAGAAGGCAGGCTCACACTTGCAGATGCTTTGGTTTACGCTTGTAACCAGGGAGTAGATAAGGTGATGTACCGCTTTAAATGTAGCATTCTGACAGACATGTATCTGTGGGAATCCAAATCGCATTATAATTTTTTCCCTGTTAGAAGAGTGTCTTTTAAAAGAGAATAAATGTCAACTTCTTTATGAAATTTGCCACATGAATCATAAGGTTGTTACAGACGCCTAAATCTTCATTTTGAGTCTTGACTTTGTTTGGTGAATTCTGTGTAAATTAGTGATTTTCGGTATTGGCATCTTGCGCATCTCAATTTGCAGTTCCATTCTTTGTGTGTGTGTTTTTTTGAACAATATGTATTGGAATGTGTTGGTGCATATCCTTTTACTCGTGAATCCCCAGAAGATGAAGATTGTGTTAAAGAGAAGAAACTTTTTAGTTTCCTTTTGTTTTGGAAGAGTATTAAGTATAAATCTGCTTCACTGCATGTAGGCCGTGGGTAAGTTATGCTAACAGTGTGTTATTCTGTGCTGCAGGTGATTGACCTTGCAACACTAACTGGGGCTTGCGTAGTTGCTCTTGGACCCTCAGTTGCAGGTAAGTACTAGTTTTCTGATCATGCAGACAAAGACTTGATTTTGGTGGCGTTCAGGCTGTTAAACTGTTACTTCACAGCAAAACTATTTGATTGTAGGTGTCTTTACACCCTGTGATGATCTTGCAAAGGAGGTCTTCACAGCAGCTGAAATCAGTGGGGAGAAACTTTGGAGGTTGCCATTAGAGGAAAGCTATTGGGAATCTATGAAATCAGGTGTAGCTGACATGGTCAACACTGGTGGTCGTCAAGGTGGTGCAATCACTGCAGCTCTGTTTTTGAAGCAGGTAATATGATCATATTAATCTACAGTTTGCAAATTATTAGGAATAACAATCATGCCATATGCTGCCCCTCATACAACGAGCATCCAAGCAATGTAGCACACTATTAGGACCAACAGTTATACTAAATGTTGTAGGTTTTGTTGTAGGTTTCTTCCCAATTAATGCTAAAAAGTATAGGATAACAGGCAAATCGGCAAAGTCTAGTGACATTCTTTTGGCATTAATGGGGAGAAACACTATAATTGAAGTATCACATGCCTATATTATAAGAATATTTTGCGAATTTGCAGTATCCCTCTTTTCATAATGTGTTCGTTGCAATCTTATCAAACAAAAAAATGTATTTGTTGGAAATTTTTGGCCATAAGGTCCTGAAATTTTATCCTGTGATTTTCCAGTTTGTTGACGAGAAGGTTCAATGGATGCACATTGACATAGCTGGGCCCGTGTGGAGTGAGAAGAAGCGGAATGCAACAGGATTTGGCATTCCTACTCTTGTGGAGTGGGTCTTGCAGAACTCTTCTTAGATTGTGAGGGAGAGGAGGTTTAGGGTGGTTTTCTGGTGCTGTGAGATGAATAAAACTTGGGAAAGAAATGCAGGAGTGATGCTTTGAGGCACAGTTGAGAGTTGCTGGACTTGTAACTTTGTCTCCAAGTTTGTAAATTCATCTTCTTTTCCATGAAATTTGCTTGAAGAATGAAAAAAAGTGGCTGTTTTGAGTACTTCGCTTTGTTTACCTGTCATATGATTTGTTGAGTAATGGTGCATGTACAGTACAACAGAAATCACGTTCTCTACAGAAAGATGTGGTAAATGATGGGGGGTTGTTAAGGAGTGATTTTCCCCTAAAAATCATATAAATCACTCATCAATTACCATTTCTCCCTGCACTGTTTCTCTTTTTCGTCTGAACCATTTTGTGATTTTATATGTATTGATATGCTTAGTGCTTGCCAATGACTTAAGAATGGATTTTCTTCGCAGAAGGGTGGTTTACAGTTTACACTGCGGGGAATCCATATTGACACTCCTCCATCAATATTTGCACTCCATCTTTTGGTTCTTTAATTTTAAAATGACAAAATTAACCTCCTTAGTATAAGAAATCGTAAGTTATACACTTTCCAATAACTTCTCAATTCTTTCTCCTTTATTCTTTTCATTCTTTTATATCATCCAATTATACAAGATTACCTATTAAAAATTTTTAAATGATTGAAAAACTTCTTCTAATAATAATCTGATTAGTTATTTTCATTTTATATATTATCCTTTTTATATTTTATCTTTTTATTTAAAATTGTGGTTGATTTTATCTTTTAGATGATTATTGAACTAATATATATATATATATATAAATAAATTTATTTCAAATTAATGAGATCTGCTCCTAATTTGAAAAACACTAAAATATATAAATGAGAGAGATTTGTAAAGTCATTGAAAATTGTATAATTATAATTCTCTAATATAAGGGGTTAATTTTGTCATTTAGATCAAAAGGTGGAGTGCAAATATGGATGGAGGAGTGCGAATATGGATTCCCACACCGGCTAAAACAAGTTGGGTGATACTTAATAGTTACTTTACTTCAATTAAATTAATAATCTTTCAGTAAAAAAATTATAGTGATACGCTGATAGTTACTTCATTATAGGAGTAACTATTTAAACAAACAGAATAATAAACTAAAGAAAAAGAAAGCAAGCTCCATTTCTTATGAAATATTATGACAAACCAATTTTGTACATAATTTTTATTTTCAATAATATTACTGATGAGATTACCATTATGCCCGAATTTTCAAAATCTTGGAAGGGCCCAGGCCCCGTTGCACTTGCATTGCACCCCTGGTTCCTCCTCTGGTAACAGATGTTGCTTTCATAAAATTTATTGCACCTGCGAAATTATACCCCACATATGACAGGAAATTAAAAAAACAGGAAAAAAATACCCATGATCTCTTTGAAAAAAACGGGTTATGGTGATCACGATAGAATATTTAAAATGGCACTATGATTAAGGACTTGTCCTAACACAAGATTAGTACTAGTAGATGTACAGTACACTTGTTATGGTAATGCACATGGGAAACTAACTATGTTTCGACCAAAAAAAGACTCCAACTGGACCGCACCATCTCACAGTTCAAGAAGTAGTCCGCCAAATCGTGCAGCGATGTGTTTGTTTGTTGAACACACATGAACAGTCAAACTTTCCTTAAATAATCAATGCTTCTTTTCTTACACAAGATTCAAGGAAAAAGAAAAAAAGAAGCAAGAAATTCTTGCACTTCACCTTCTTATCAAGACCATTATTATTACCGGTCCCAGACCAAAAAAAGACCATTATTATTACCGGAAAGAGACACCTTCTGTTTTGTTTACTCCTTTTTTTGTTTTTCCAATTTTTTTGAACTTCACTTTCGCTTAACTTTTCACTTTAGCTACAAAAGCCTACAGCAGCTACAATATACACACTGTAACACTGAAATCCAATTAATCATTACTCAAAACACACAAGCATGGCATATACTAAACTTCAGTAGCCACAATCAATCATGTAGTATAATAGTGGTTGGAAAAGGAAAAGGTTATTAACAGATACACACAAACAAGAAATAGTTTTGTTGTTCCTTTTCCTGTTTTAATGACAGAAAAATGAGTGTTTCTTTGACTGTGATGACCTTTAATCTTCTCGAAGATCAGCTTGAAGATAGCCCGAATTCGTGGGAGAAGAGGAAGGATTTGTGTATTAGTGTTATCACCAGTTACTCCCCGCTGATTCTTTGTACTCAACAAGGTTTCTCTCTCTTCTGTGCTTCCATGTGTGTCTGGGTGTGATCTCTTCTCTGGCTGTGTTTACTTTGAAATGGTTGATCTGGGTTTTTCTCCATTTATGTTCCGGAGATGGGTTTTTATTCTTTTGAGCTGCGGCTTTCTTCGAAAGTTTATTGACTGTTGCTTTGAGCTGAGTGGATTCCTTTGGTTTGGTTTTATTTGGTGAATATGCTCACGGCTACCTGGTTGACTTGGCTGTATTTGAATTGAAATTTGAACAGCGTTTGTTCTTGTCTTCCTAATCTTAATTTTGTCTCTTCACAACTTCAGGCGTGAAAGCTCAACTGGATTTTCTTCAGCAGTGCTTGCCAGGTAACTATTTCTGGCGATTGATCATCTGGTTCTCTGAGTTTATGCAATGACAGTTCATAAGAGCTTGAGCTTTATGCAGTAATAGCGAACTAGTGGCTTACTGCATTTTTAGTGCCAGTTATTTATATATTTTCGCAAAACAATGCTCCTGTGATATAAAAAGATACATTTAGAATTCGTACTGAAGCCATCATATTTACTAACAATGACTAGTATGCTATGAAACCCTTCAATTTCTATGTGGTTTAAGTGCTGTACTAACTTTACTCATATCTTTTCAGTCACCCTTTGGTATAGTGTTGAAAGGAATAAGAATTGTTTTTAACCTTTAGCATGTCTATCTACACTTCTTTTCCATTGTCTAATTGAGAAGTGAATTACCTCTGAAGAAGTTGGTGATATGTTCATACTTGTGGAAGATGTTAGCTGTTCTTATCTAGTAGTTCATCAGAAACTTGTTTTATCATTTAAGAGGTCCTGATGATTGAATTGTTCGGACTTCTTATGCTTTTACATGTTAAGTTGGAAATGCGTAAAGGAAATCATAATCACAAAAGCAATGAAGGGATGCGGTTCTCTTGATTGTGGATTAAAATGCTAACATGCTTCATGACCAAATTGATTGCGTTAAGATATTGAAAAATGCAGAACTTCTTAATTTTGTTATTATGATCAATATTGTGATCAATTTTGGAGCCTGACCAATGTATGGCCTCAATCTTTGTATCTTTTAGGTTATGATCAATTCGGCGTATCAAGAAAAGGATCACAGGACTTGTCCGATGAGCACTGTACCATCTTCTACGACAAGGAGAAAGTATTTCCTTCTAAATCTTACTGAATGTTTTCTACATTCGTTATTTATCTATGAGACATGTCTTTATAGTCGGGTGTCAGAAAAAAAGAACTTATCTTTATGTCCCTTTCTTGTTTAATGAAGGTGGAACTGCTAGAAGGTGGAACATTTTGGTTATCAGAGTCTCCTTCTGTCCCAGGAAGCATCTCATGGGGTGCTATAGCTCCATGTATTGCAACATGGGCGATATCCTTGACATTGTTAGTTCTGCAGATTTTACATTGTTTATCTACTTAGTCACTTTACTTTTTCTATGGAGAGAGTGCTTTGTGAGCTGTTTCCTTGACAATATGTCCACACATTCCAATTGAAAGGAGTTGAGCCCCCAGGATTTTCATTTCAAATAGTGAATACATGCATGGATGTGTTCAGTCCTCGTGCCCGTAGAAGGAGTGCTTTACTCACTTGGCAGCATATTGCATCCTTACCACCAACCTTGCCTGTTGTCTATTGTGGAGGGTTTAACGCACAGAAGGAATCAACTACTGGACGTTTTCTTCTAGGGAGATCAAGGTACCTTGATAGATAGAATTCACCTTGCATTCTTGAAATTCAAACTTCGTTTTCCAATTTCTCTCTAGAGAACAAATAACTCATTTACTTTTCTGATCTTTCTTGTTGTTGAATCTCACCTCACTAAGTTATGTTGGAGTGTAAATACATTCTTAAATTTTCTTTCTTACTGGTTAATGGTTGCCCTTTTCTGAAGAGAGCATGGGGCGGTGGGAGATATGAGGGATACATGGGCCAATGCTCGGGTCCGGAAAAATGTTTCCCTCATACGCACTTATCATGGCTTCAAAGGTACAATTCACCAACAACTTTTATGGCTTCAATTAGTGTGATGTATTTGTATTGACTTTCTTCAACCTCCTGATCTTTACTCAACTGTCATCACCTTGAAACTGCTATAAATCTATTATAATTTGTTGGTTTCAGGTAACAAACAAGGGGCCCTTGAATTCCTCAAGTTGATCTTCAGGGCACTGTGCCTCTGCTGGGACCGCCAAACGCAGGATCTGCATGAAGATTGGGTTCTTTTCAGGGGTAGGTCTTTGATTCCTGCCTTGTGTGAGATAGTGAACGATAATATTGATGGATATTATCCTTCTTCACACTATCCAATATTTGCTGAATTTTTGCTTCCTCGTTCTGTGAGACTACTGGAACCTCCTCCTACCCAAGAAGAAAGCTCTCCTGTCTGAAGCAAAGTTGATGGCTCCACACTTTTTGCTTCTTATCTTTGTCCATTACAGTTCCAAAATTTGATTCATTGATTGCCCTGAGTACATAGGGAGCTATTTAGCTTCGAACCATAACATTTCTTTTGTTATACAGTAGTATCTTCTTCTAGTAGGTGGGTTTTAGTTTTGACTTGCGGTTGTATTTAAGCAATCTCTCCCCTAAGAAGAGTTATGATGGAAGGGAAAATAAATTTCTGCGAAGGTCTCCTACGTGACAACACTCTTGACGGTAACCTTGGTATTGGGCTAATATCTTTTGCTTCAAATGGGGAAGTCTTGAACATTAGAAAAAGATTTGGTGGTTGGATAATGCAGTCAAATCAATCTTGTGGTTGTTGGAGGTTCGGACAATTATTGAGCAAACAAAGAAACATTGACGTACAAAAAATCTATAATACTCAGGACAGGTGAGTTGGAATTTGTTTGGTTGTAATCATGGCGGATCTAAAAAATTGTGAGGATACAATGCTGTCACCTCAATTGGTGCAACTGTCACTTTAAGCTGTTTGAAGATCCTAAAGAGAGCATCTCTATCATCACATCAAATGTAATTAGTTGGTTAAGAAAACAAGTAGGATCAATTGGTCTGAGGTTAGTAGGAGTGGTGATTAGGGGTGTGCAAAAAAGCCGACCCGACGGTACCGACCCGATACCGATCGGTATCGGCGCGGCATATGTCGGGAGGTAGGCCAGAAATAGAGGGGTCGGCTCGGTTCATTATCATACCGCGTAATGTCGGTAGTAAGTCGGGTAGGCGTCGGTCGGTACGTCGGTAACCGACACTGATCAGGTCGAACCAGCCATATAAATACCTAACATTATATTCATAATCTAAAAAAAACCCTAATCCCATTCCCAGACCCAGCCGACTCTACTTCTCCTCTCTCTCTCAACTATCGCATTCGCCGCAACCCTCCTCAACCCTAATCCCTCTCCAATCTCTCGAATCGATAGTCTCCTCCACTCAAAACAAAATCATCTCTGTTAGCCACACCCACAGAGCAGCAGCAGCCATCGTCTCCTTCAATCGTCTTCGCCCTCGTCGCCTTCAATCGTTGCCTTGAATCAACAACAGGTAATTTGTTTCTCTTCTTTTCTTCTTCGATTTCTTCCTCTCTACCCTCTGTCCTTTCGATCTTAGTGTAGAAATAGAAACCCCCAAACTGTAGCTCGAAATCCTAGTTCAACAAACTATAAGTTAACCATTAATTCGGATTCAATTTATCAAATCAATATTAATTTCCCCTCTCTTCTCCTATATTTTGCATTTAAAACCAGGCTTCATGTTTGCAATTTGAACGGATTTGAAGGGATCGTCGACAAAGGTCTGCTCCTCTCTCGGGTAATGCTTCTTTTCTTCTTATTCTTCTTTCTTCTCTGTTCTTCTTACTTCTTCTTATGCTTCTTTCTTTTCTTCTTATCAATTGACCATTAATTTCGATTTAATCCATCAAGTAAATATTAATTTCCCTCCTTAACCTGTATTTTGCACTTAACCCAGGCTTCTTTTTTGCGATTTAATTGGATTTGGAGGGATCGTTGCCAAAGGTCTGTCCACTGCCTGAAGAATATCCAATGGCTGCTCCCAAGGTAGTTATCTTACATTTTCAGCATGTCTATCCTTACACTTTTATTTCTGTGCAACAGAATTCTGTGCTTTTGTTTTTTTTTTCCTGTTGCTGTATATTTCCTTGTAATCTGCCTCTGTTGCTGACAATTTCCTTATATAACAGATGCTAACAAGCTGTATGATTCTTGTGCTCCTTGCTTTTATTTCAGGAACCTCCTACAACTGTTGATGGAATGGAAGTTGAACCTCCATTGCCATCCATTGGAGCTGCAGTAACTCAACGCAATGAAGGTCAAATTGATGTGGCAGCAAAGGGGGAGAACACAGATGCAATGATGCCTCCCAATCCCAAAAGATCGAGAGTGTGGGAGCATTTTATGAAGTGTGAAACTGCTGATGGGGAGGTGATTGCAAAATGCATGCGATGTGCTCAGCCAATTAAAGCTCATCCGAAGAGGAATGGTACATCGGGTATGTTGGGTCACTTAGAAAGATGTCTTAAGAATAAATTCATTGATGAATGCTCACAGCCTCAAATAGTCAATAAGATAGGGGATGATGGAAAGACATCTTTAGCTGTATTTAAGTGTGATCAGGATGCAATTAGGAAATCACTTGCTCAAATGATAGTTGTAGATGAATTGCCTTTCAGATTTGTAGAGGGAAAGGGGTTTCAACGGCTAATGTCAGTGGTTTGTCCAAGGTTTAAGATTCCATCTAGGTGGACAGTTTCTAAAGATTGTTTGCAGTTTTACTTAGATGAGAAGAAAGCCTTAAAGGCCTATCTAAAAGCTAATTGTGATAGAGTTAGCCTCACAACTGATACTTGGACATCAATCTAACGTATTAATTACATGAGCTTGACTGCATATTTCATTGATAGGAATTGGAAATTGAAAAAAATGATTCTGAATTTTTGTCCCATTACTAGTCATAAGGGGGAGAAAATTGTTGCTGCTGTTGAAAGATGTTTAATTGAGTGGGGAATCAATGGTGTATTTACTGTCACTGTAGATAATGCATCATCAAATGATAAGGCACTAGAGAGTTTGCAGAAAAAGTTAGGCAAGTGTAAGGGAAGCATTTTAGGAAGTAGATACATGCATATGAGGTGTATGGCTCACATTATCAATTTGATTGTTAATGATGGACTGAAGTCAGCAGGAAAGTCTGTTTATAGGGTTTGTAGGGTTGTTAGATATGTGAGGGCATCTCCGACAAGGTTAGACAAGTTTAAGGAGTGTGTCAAGATTGAGAAATTAACATCAAAGGCTTTGCTGTCATTAGATGTCCCAACTAGGTGGAATTCAACCTACATGATGTTAGAAACTGCATGCAAATTTGATGGTGTTTTTGATAGATACCCTGACGTAGATGATAACTTTAAAGAAGAGATGGAATCAGCTGAGAAGAATGTGGATGTTGATTGGCCTGGGTTACCCACTGTAGATGATTGGAATAAGGTTAGAAAGTTGTGCAAATGCCTAAAAAATTTTAGTAATTTGACCAAGTTTGTTTCTGGTTCATCTTACGTCACTTGCAATGGATTTTTTGATGCAATAAATTCTGTTTATGAATTTTTGAGCTCTTGGGCAGAAAGTAGTGATCTTGAATTGAGTGTCATGGCAATGAATATGCTTGTGAAATTTGAAAAGTATTGGGGAGAGTTAGAGCAATTTAATATGGTGACTTTTGTTGCTGCAATACTTGACCCGAGACTAAAGTTTAAGTATGTTGAGTTCTCTTTGAAAAGAACATATGGTCAAACTGTTGGAAGTAAGATGTGGGAAAAGATAAGGGATGCAACCTTTGAATTGTTTGATGCTTATGGGCATTCCCTATTCCCTCAATCTTATGGTGTCCGACAACCAATTCAGACTCAACAACCAAGTTCTAGTGTTGTTGAGGGTAGTGAACAAGATGATGAAGAAGCTGATGGGATCGGGAGGTTGAACTCGGAGAGGATATCAATGTACAAGATGATGCAGGGTGCTGATGGAGAAAGCAAAACAGAATTGGACAGGTATATAGCGGAAGCTCCTGAGGAATATGTTAAAGAATTTGATGTCTTGTCGTGGTGGAGGGTCAATGCACCACGATTTCCAATCCTATCAGCAATGGCTCGTGATGTGCTTGCTGTCCCAATCTCGACTGTTGCATCAGAATCGGCATTTAGTACCGGTGGCAGAATTCTTGATGCTTTTAGGAGTTCTTTGACTCCTAAGATTGTGCAAGGCCTCATTTGCGCTCAAGATTGGATGCGAGCAGGAGCACCAGATTACCATTTTCAATCAGAGGAGAGTGCAGCAGAGGTTGAGAAGCTCGAAAATGGTAATTTAGTTCTCTTTACTTCCTTTTTTTGCACTAATTTTGGTTGTTCTTCATTTCATTTTAGTATTTCAGTTTAGTTACTTACAAATAACGTCTAATTTTTATTTTTTCAGAATTGGCTGATTTGGGTATAGAACAAGCTATAGAAGTTTGATGCAATTCTGGTATGTGACTTGTCCAGTGCTGCAAATGGTTGTTCATGATCTTCTTTTGTCTCTGTTTTTCAATTTTGGCATGTTTAGTTCTTACTAGTGATTGATGTTTTATTTTATCTCTGTTCTTCAATTCTGGTATCTGTCTTTGTAATATTTTTACAATTTGGCAGGAATTGGAAAAGAACTTGGCTGGAATCGTGGATTGACAACTTGGCAGCTATTGATGTTATTTTGTATATCCCTTCTTTTAATTTTATCCCAAAGATAATTGAAAAGCTGAAACAAAAGATTTCTTTTGGATTGAAGAGCCTGCTTTTGATATCATAAGGCTCCTCAATCATGATTGTATTTAAGCATTTTGGCTTTCATACAATCATTATATGGATGTTTTAAGTATTTTATGGATGTTTTAACTAGTTTGTGAATGTTTTGAATGTTTCTGGAATGCCTTATTTTATGAAAGCCTTGAATGTTTCTGGAAATGGATTATGGAATGCATTTGTGATTGTTGTCAAGTTCTGAAATGTTCATGTGGATTATGTTGGTTTTCGGCGCGGTAATGGCGGTACGCCGACCGCACTGGTCGGTATCCTATTGGTAGGACCTCAAACTCCCGTCGGTATGTACCGGTCGGTATTGGGTCGGTGTAGGGATACCCTCGGTAGTTCCCTACCGATGCAAAAATCGGTACGGTAGTACCGTGCCGTACCGTTTGCTCAGCCCTAGTGGTGATCATATTGGAACCATAAAAAAACAGTTGTTCTGCAGGAATAGTCCAGTCCTAACTTGTGATATAAATTGCAAACGTGGATGTTCTTGACTCCTTTTCACCATTGATGGATCCTTCAAATGTCGTCAGGACATCTCTTCCTGTACAGCAAAGCAACGAGGTCGTCAGATCCTCACCTGGATGAGCTTATGCATGATTCCAAGTTTGAAAGTGCCTTCGTTAGACATTTGGTGATGCTGCTGCTGACGATAATACTTCCATAGTTCTTCCTAGCTCTAAATAATTGGTTGGTTGCTGTATTTACATTACTAGGCTGGTTTTATTAGTTAATTTGACGCACGCAATCTGCCAGACATGAACAATCTTTCAATTTAAAACAATTCGAGGAACCCAGGTGCCCTAATATCATGCTAAACTAGAATACCAGAAACATGCATCTTAAAGAAGCTATTTCCCCGAAATATCCACCCAGTGATGTGCGTCTTTCCTCTCATATCTATTTTTCAAATGCCAATCTTCACCAACTTGATTACCACCCAGTAAACTCGATCGAAAAGCCACCTTAATTCATCCACCTAGAGCTAGGAGGGTTAGTAAGGGATACTTTTGAGAAGATAATTGAAGTTGAGATATGGGAGAATAATCCAAACTTAAATTAAAATTAAAGAATATCATTACACTCTTTATCATATCAAGAATCTCAAATGCGTCTCTTCTTCAACATTACAATACTGATTACAAAGACAAACTTCACATTACACAGTTGAGATCTTACTTCTAAGACATTCTTACACGAAAATTAAAAAGAAGGGCAGACCCATTTCATAGACTGAAAAAAGGTCTAGGAAACAAAAAAATGCTAAAACCAGCTGATCAAGAGGCAGGAGAAGGAGCATTCGGCGACGGCGGAGGAGGGGGCGATGTGGGTTCCCGCCGGAGTTCTTTAACGACGGCGGCCAGTGCTTCAGGGTTCAAGCCCAAATCACAAAGCGCGATGAGGACGGAGAGGGTGTGGCGATCGAGGCCTGTGTCGAGGAGGTTCGACATGTGAAATGCCAAATCCAGTGATTCTCTCGCTGTCTTTGTAGCCTCGGGATCCATTAGAGAACAGTATCTATAACAACAAGATTGGGGAAATAATTTAATTGGTGTAAAAAATGGGTGAAATGAAATTGAACTTTTTTTTAAAAAAGAAAACGAACAAACAAACCTCAATGTCTTCTCAAGACTGCAGCTTTTGTTTGTGCAATGTGAGAAGAAGGACCTGAAAGTTGACAACTTTGGCTCAGTTTTTTTGTATGTGAAGTAAATTGGGAAGTGAGCGTTTTTGGGGAGAGAAATGTAGTAGTACTGAATCTACCGATTAGGGCTTGGAGATTTTTGCGTTGCCGGCGCGGGGAGAGGATTAAAGAGCGCTAATCGACGTCGTTTTGGAGGATTATTATTGTTACTTTTTCCGGTAAAAAAATTTTAAACGGGTTGAGTGTGCGCCATGAGTGGGTTGGGCCTAGTCATTGTCTTGCTTGATCTTGGGCCTTCTGGGATTTTTTCTTTTTTTGGGATTAGAGTCGCTAGTTTAGATCTTCAAGGATTTTTTGGGGTTAAATGGGTCTTCAAGATTGACAAAAAGTCAATGGTTTTCAACTCAAAAGTGGTACTTCTGATTGGGGTTAATCAATTACTGATAAATCAAAAGTCATATAGAAAATGATAATGCATAGGAATTATCATGTGATTTTATGATACTTGGACAAAAAAAATATGGGAATAATAACAAATCTATCTTGTTTAATTGCATTTGTACAAGATCATGTGATTTATGATTTTTATACTTTGTCATCACCTTTTATCCTCCCATAGTCCCATATCATCTGTTTTTATTGATTTTTATTATTTCATCCTTATAAATTAACTTTATTTATTTTGGTAGAAATAACTTTTTTTTGGTACATATTTTGGTAGAAATAACTTAATAAATCTAAATATTTTGTTCCAATCTCCATATCTCTTCCAACTCCATAGATACAGAGGCAAACAAGTCAAATGACCAATTTTGATTAAACAAAATTCAAATGACCAACATTGATATGCGTGTAAAAAAGAGGATACCATGTGAAATTCAATTAATTGAGGCATGTGTTTGGTGGTAACATGAGCACATTAGGAATTCTTTTTTTTTTTTCTTTCTTTTTGGGAGAGAAAGTCCAGATCACTGAACCATCCTCTTCAATATTCTGGGAAATACTTGAGGACCACCACTCTACCCTTCAGCCAGCCCTTCACCAAAAAAAAAAAAAAAAAAAAACAGCCATGAATGTAAGTCTCCTCTCTTGAGTTTAAAAAATGGATCACAAAAGCTGCAGAAAGAATAAACAAATAGGGTGGACTATGAATGGAGACGATGAGTAGTTGCAGGGATGAGATCATGTGGGGCCCACGTTGACCGTTGCCGCCTCACAATCTAAGTAGGGTGGTGGTCGCTTTCCTTCTTTCTTACCCTCCTGTTGCTCTCTTTCATTGCATGGTCCGTCGTTTCCGTGTTATTGCTGTTTTTTTTTAAAAAATTTTTTGTCCTTTCTAAAATGTAGACCAAGACATACAAGTAACAAATCTGTGGAGGATTTTCGAAATCTTCCATCTTAAGAGGCAAATTCTTTCTTCCTGTTGGATGCGAGTTGGCATTATTTCTTCCACAACTTTGGAGGGGAAGTGTTTCACTTTCATGGGAACAATACAACTTAAATGCAATATATTAATGTTTTAAACTATGATTACAATTAATTCTTTTTATTAAACAAGAACTAATAAACAATACTTATTCGAGGACTGCAGGTTGCAGAAGATTCATACAGCTGGTGTTGGGTTAATTGCGTCATAGAGATTTTGCTTTATGTTTAATTTTGCTGTTGGTGTACCAAACAAAAATATTTAAACTTTTCTTTTGGAACTGAAAATACTCAAAATAGTGTTAACACAATACAACTTATCAAAGAATGCTTCTTTTTTCTGCTGCAAAATTGTTCCTCATCATGTTCACATAAATTTCAACTTGAGTCCAGAAATAGTTATTTTATTCCCTGAGAGGAGGACCAAGGAGGCAAGTGTAGGATAATAAGTTTGTGGACCAGATTAAAAAATGCAACCTAAGGTCATTAGTCAGCACATTTCAGCACATTTTTGAAGAGAAAATGACGCAACTCCTAAGCTCATTAATGTGGTTAGTCTCTGTCAAAATGTAACTTATTAACATTTGCCCCCAAAAGAGTAGAGCAATAATTTTAACACAATAAAAGCTTTGTACTAGTATCAGATAATCTCTGATTTGATTGCCTAATGATCACTCTCCACTTTAATTAATCAATAAGGAAACTGTTAGACCATAATTATTTCAGGCATATCGAACTACAACAACAAAAAAATGGAAAAAAATGGAAAAATAAAGAGAAAAAAATCACCGTCAACCCCCCCTGAATACATCTCCCACCGCACATCAACCACACTCCCATCAATCCAACGGCTGAGATCAACCAGACCCCATGTCCTCGTAAAGCCCCCACTACTTATAAATTCCTCTACAATATTAACCATCCACTAACATTTGGCTTCTGTTATTAAACGAACGCAAAGCACAAAACCCACGAACAAAGCAAAGAAGAGTTGTGTCCACTTTCCATTTTAGAGAGAGAGAGAGAGAGAAAGGGTGGGATCTAGATCGTGCGTGTTTGTGGTTTTTTTTGGCATTTGCAGGAAATGGCGAGAGGGTCTCTCTCGTGGGGGAAGAAACCATGGATCGCTGCACTGGGTTTGCTGCTATTGCTCCCTTATTACGTTTCTTCCTTCTACCTCCCCGGTGTTGCCCCTGAAGATTTCCTCATCGTAATCACATTTCTTTCACTTAATATACTTGCATGCTTGCGTTTGTGTTTGTTGTGTTTTAACGTTTTGCTTCCTGACAAATGAAATGGAATTTTGGGTTGGATCTCTGTTGCTGCACTTTGTGGTTCGTTGAAGCATGAGATCTGTGTTGGGTTTTTTAAATTTTCACGGGTTTTCATTGTTGTTGATTCCTGTTACGGTGGCTTTTTTTTTTTAATTGTTGGTTTTATGTTTTTTTTAAGATTTGGGTTGTTTTGGGATTGATTGAAAGTTTTGAACTTGGAGCTGGAGTGAGTTCAGGGGAAGGAAAAGTTTGTAGCTTTGGGAAGATTTTGTGATGTAGTTAATCTGTTCTGCATGTGAGAGGAAAGAAATGAAGATTTGGAATAGTAGGAAGGATTTCTGATATAGGTGCAAGATGATTTCTTGGGAAATGAAGATCCGTGGAAGGGACGTATCGCTTCCACGTTAGACCATGAATGGGGACTTATGGCGTCTTAGTTGAGGGAAAATTTGAAGCTGTATCTTTACTTGTTTGCTAGAAAAATGAGAATCTTCCCAATTTAACCCTCTTTCCGTTGGAATTTCTTTTTTTTTTTACAATCTTGCTACAATCGTTTTTTTAGTTGTCACTTTTTGGAATATTTTCTGCTCTCCAAATTTCTTTTTTGGCTGAATTAGGGGATGGAAGACCCCAATTTTGTGTTACATAATTCTTCTCGCTGGTGAAGGAACTATGCACTTGAGTCTTCGTGTTGTGAAGTGTACATATTCAAATTTGTGTCTTTTGATTGCTGGTTCTTTCAACGTTGTCACAGAATGTTTACAGTGTTGATTATGTTCTGTGCTTTAATTTTCTGACTTGCTTTTGTATTATTACTTTGCTTGTGGAAAGCATCTGCTGATCCAGTTCCAATGTTGTACAGGGGGATGAATTAAAAGTAAAAGTAAACAAGCTGACGTCTATAAAAACACAACTTCCTTATTCATACTATTCCCTCCCTTACTGTCAACCAGAGCGCATAATTGACAGTGCAGAGAATCTTGGAGAAGTTCTTCGAGGTGATCGCATTGAGAATTCTCCTTATGTTGTAAGTCCGATGTGTTAACTTGCAAGTCCTCTTCGTATATGTTTTGCTTTGGCTGTTGTTGGTTAACAGAAGCATTTTGTTGCAGTTTAAGATGAGAGAACCACAAATGTGCAAAATTATATGTCGCCAAACACTCAACGCAAAAATGGCCAAGGAGTTCAAGGAAAAAATAGATGACGAGTACCGCGTGAATATGTGAGTCATTCTTTAGGGACCTATTAAATATGTATATCTCAGTTTTCATCTGATAGCATGCCACTTTAACTGTGGCACAGATTTTCTGACACATTATACTGTTTCCAACAGGATTTTGGACAACCTTCCACTGGTTGTGCCCATTCAAAGGCCCGATCAGGAAAATACCCTCGTGTATCAACATGGTTTTCACGTTGGCCTTAAAGGGCAGTATGCAGGAGTAAGCACCTCAGATGTCACAATTTGTTTTGATCGACGACTAAACTGATACTTGTGCTCATACTAACAATTTGTCCTGTTGTTTGAATATTTGCAGAGCAAAGATCATAAGCATTTTATCCACAATCATTTGTCATTTACTGTCCGATTCCATAAAGATGCCCAGTCAGATTCAGCAAGAATTGTAGGGTTTGAGGTCAAACCATTCAGGTTCTTTTCTACAGTTTGCTGTTTGATCATCATAATGCATAACTTCTTTCTGTCTGAAATGATGGTTTGCCCCTATCTTCTCACCCGTGTAATGATTTTTTTCCTCATAATCCAGTGTCAAACATGAGTTTGAAGGTGAGTGGAAGAAGGAGAACACACGACTGACCACATGTGATCCTCATGCAAGACGAGCAGTGACCAACTCTGAGAGTCCTCAAGAGGTTGAGGATAAGCAGGACGTGATATTTACATATGATGTTGCATTTGAGGTCGGCTCAACACTTGTGTAGTAACACATATTATTACTTCTTTCCTTGGCTTTGCTTGTGCAGTGTTGTTTATCCACAATTTGCTTTTATCTTTCTGTAGGAAAGTGATGTGAAGTGGGCATCTCGGTGGGATACCTATCTTCTGATGGCTGATGATCAGATCCACTGGTTCTCAATTGTCAATTCTTTGATGATTGTTCTTTTCCTCTCTGGTATGGTGGCTATGATCATGTTGAGGACGCTTTATCGGGATATCTCCAAGTACAACCAACTAGAGACGCAAGAAGAAGCACAAGAAGAGACAGGGTGGAAATTGGTCCATGGTGATGTTTTCAGACCTCCAGCAAACTCAGATTTGCTTTGTGTTTATGTTGGGACAGGAGTTCAGTTTTTTGGGATGATGCTCGTGACCATGATCTTTGCAGCCCTTGGTTTTCTTTCCCCCTCAAACCGAGGTGGGTTGATGACAGCTATGCTCCTACTCTGGGTATTTATGGGCCTGTTTGCTGGATACTCTTCAGCTCGTCTCTACAAGATGTTCAAAGGGACAGAATGGAAGAAAATAACTCTTAAAACAGCGTTCATGTTCCCTGCATCAGTCTTTGCTGTTTTCTTTGTCTTGAACGCTATCATATGGGGTGAAAAGTCCTCTGGTGCAGTGCCATTCGGAACAATGTTTGCCCTGGTATTCCTGTGGTTTGGCATCTCAGTCCCACTTGTTTTTGTTGGTAGCTATATTGGTTTCAAGAAGCCGGCAATTGAGGATCCAGTGAAAACAAATAAGATCCCAAGGCAGATCCCGGAACAGTCCTGGTACATGCACCCTGTCTTCTCCATACTTATCGGAGGGATTCTTCCATTTGGAGCCGTCTTTATCGAGCTGTTCTTCATCCTCACTTCCATCTGGTTGCACCAGTTCTACTACATTTTTGGTTTCTTGTTCATCGTGTTCATCATCTTAATCGTCACTTGTGCCGAGATCACAATTGTGCTTTGCTACTTCCAGCTGTGCAGCGAGGACTACCTTTGGTGGTGGAGGTCCTACCTGACATCAGGTTCCTCTGCTTTCTACCTCTTCCTTTATGCTGCATTCTACTTCTTCACCAAGTTGGAGATCACAAAGCCAGTGTCTGGGATCCTGTATTTTGGGTACATGCTTATCGGCTCATACGCCTTTTTTGTGCTTACCGGGACCATTGGCTTCTATGCTTGCTTCTGGTTCACCAGGCTTATCTATGGATCTGTGAAGATTGATTGATTGCTCATCAGTCCAATACAACCGGCACACTTTCAACACGAAGTATCACAAACTCATGGTTAAATCACAGTTGTGGGATGGTGGCACTTCCAAGTCCCCACCCATATGGTAGCTCAATTTTTTAATTTTTGAATCACAGGAATTTATATTAGCATTTGCAATCACAGGTTTGGCAGATGTAGTCTTTACTTGTCTCTGTTTTTTTTTTTTGTTTTTCCTCTTTTACTAGTTAAAATTGTTGTATTTTTCATTTACGTTAAAGGGGGGTATAAGGGGATTGTGAAGCAATCACCTTTCTTACTGTTCTAGCAATGAGAAGAAATTCTTGTATTGCAAGTGCCGATACCTTCTGATTTTTGCTTGCGGCCTCCATATTTGTGCTTATAGTTTAATAATCTTTCTGCTTTCCAAATGTTTAACTTTGTTATGTAGGGTAGGACTGCATCATTTTCATACAAAGTGGTCCGTATATCTGCCCCTCAGTTTCTCCTCTAATATCTATTTGCATAATCTTAATGTAAGTGACCATGATCTGAATGACCTCGGCTTTTTATTTTTTTAATAAAATTTATCATCTTAACTAAGAAAAATTTACTTGCTTTATGAGAAAGCATTATTATTACTGTGTATGAAATTTCTCATCTTGACAAACCAAAATTTACTGACTTATCAGAGGGCAGGGGTCAAAGTTTAATCATAGTTTGATTTAATGATTTTTAAAAAAACGTATTAAACCTCTAATATAATTAATGAAGAGAAAATTGGGTCCAAATTCGAGGCAAAAATCCAAAATAGCAATAGCTTGTGGTTCATTTTCGTTCTAATAGCAACCGTCGGTACCAAGCTTTATAGGCTGTAGTACCATCTTAATTAGTTATCATGCTCTTCTTCGTCATCTTAATTAGTTGTCAGCCTCTTCTTCTTCGTCGCGGCTAAAAATAGTCCGAGCGGTCATCGCTTAAGGAGTACTCTTATTCATTGATAAAAACCTCCGATGATGAAATCCGGGTCGAATCCAAGTTAATTGGGGGTAAAGTTCGGGAGGCGGATGCCGGACGGAAAGGAAGAAAACCTCAGAACGGTGTGATAAGTCTTGAACTATTGATTCCCCATTGATGTTTTGAACTTCAACTCCAATGACTTCCTGTACTTTTTTTCTTTTTTTGACAAAACAAAATTCCTGTAATTTGTTATACAAATATACAACATAGTAAACTGTGAAAAATTAGGAACACTTGAGATTCAAGAGTTCAGAAACTAGGTTCATGGACGGACGTTATAAATAATGGTTAACTGAAGCTGATTAATCTTCTAGAATCAGACAAGAGCAAAGAAATTAGGGAAGTATGAAAAATCAGACTTACTTCTGCAGTAGGCAAAAAAAACCACCCCATCTGAAAATTTCTTCAATCATTATGCCAAATACTAGTGCTCCTAGTGACAGCACGGGATCCATGGAGCTCTAGAAACGGCATATCACTAATTTTGTAAGGAACATTTAAAATTCAGGTTGTGATTATAGAAAGAAAAATCTATTGCAATATTACAAGTACCTGTAAAATCATAGCAACAGCAAGGATTCGGATAGACCAGGCAACAAAATTAGATATATGTATATGAACTGATCCACTTTTGTTCAGTACAAGTTTGCGCACAGCCCAGAAACCGATTGATGCTCCAGCCGAAACAGGCAGTAAAGTAACCAGCTGCATTTTTACAGAACCAAAACATTAGCTACTTAAATGATAAATTGTACAAAGCCCTACTCAGGGTTCATGACCAGTATCAGGCACTTTTGAAAAATTGAAAGGATTGCTGGTTAAGATATATCGTTCACTGTCAATTTGTTAAAAGCATAAGACAATTTGCTAAAAGCATAAGAACATCACCATCAAACGCCTAAAAGAAAGACAGATTTGCTTTGCTTTCCAGCATAGCAGGTAAAGAACCTCCGAAGTCAATCAAACTTTTCTTTCACATTACATACTCGAAAAAATGTAGGTATGGAAAGATTTACTACATTAATTAACTTGCATGACCAATCTCACCATAGCTCTTAAAAGAGGAATTTCTGAATACAGAAGGAGAAGAAAATTAAGCTACATTCTCGGTGAAGATTTACAACTTACAGGAAAGTACATGTATTTGTTGATTCCCATATCATCCAATGCTGATTGCACAAAGATTGGCAAGTAGTTAATGAGAAAATCTCCCCAACCAACCTGAGAAAGTTGTTATAGTGTGATATATAATATATTTATTTTCTGCCCCGCGGTAAAAAACCAAATATAAAATTGAAATTAGAATATTAATACACACAGGAGTTGAGTATAGGAGGAATGCAATATTGCTCTTTTGACGAGTTGGCAGAATGATCATTCCCTGTCAATAACTAAAACATTTTAGAATGCCACGTATCAATAGTACTAAAAATAGCATAACATAACCCAAAATTAAAAGAAAGAATGCGATAAAACATGACAACATGTGCATGCCTGGGCCACCAGTATAGCAAGAATGATGCCAATTGGCATGGCACAGCTGTAATACAAAACTATGGACTTGCTGAGGGAAGATGCCCCGCACAGCAGAATGACACCCAAGATCAAGAATAGTACACGATATGAAATGAATTCTGCATAAGAAAGCAGTAAAGCAAATAAAAAATGCATGCGGGTATAACAAATCAAACTTTCATAACGAAAACCAGAACTAAAATTGATGACCAACCTTCTTCACTAGTCAGTTCAAGACCATATCGTGGATTCAAGCCATGAGTCCTGACATCTAACACCCTGTAGCCAAAAGGCGACATTGCTCGAACCCATGAACGACGCTTAACTCTCTCCCACCCACCATGAGGACACATCCCCATCCCGAGGGATTGATTCCTGCATAAGAAACATGGATTTCCTCAGTAGCAAACCACACTCTAAAACCACGTCTAGTTGCTATACTACTATATAAGTTTCAGAAGAAACTCAGTTTCCCAACCAAGAGTGGCAGAATTACTTACATCAGTCTCCCAACCAAGAGTGGCAGAATTACTTACATATGAAAACAAACCTCCACTCTCGGGAAGCGAATGAAGGAACTTGGCCTGCCAGGGTAGGAAATTGTATCTGAAAGTTCCAGCTTTAGAGAATGTGAATACTTCTTCAAGTTATGGAGCCTGGGTAGTCCGTGGATTTTAACTCTGTAACGACCTGGGTAAAATTTTCTTGATTTTTACGAAACTGTTTTGACTTTTACGGTGGTTAATAAAATTTTATCGCGGTTAATTAAAATTTTTTGTAACAGTCCGGGTAAAATTTTTGATTTTTACCGGGACTGTAGAAGTCTTTCTACCGTGATTTACTGTTGAATTAATCTTGGGTAATTAATTCAAGGTAAAACGGAAGTCGTTTTTCGAAACCGAGAGTTTTCCCGTGCTCGGGAGTATCTTCCTAACTAACCGAGCCTCGGTTTTCAGTTCCGAGTGTTGGACGATGCTCAGGAGAGTTAATCGGATTTTCCGAGCCCAAGTCATATTTTTGGACTCGGGACGGGAAATTACGATTATGCCCCTGTCCTTCCCTTTTCTTCTTTTCTTTTCCTCTTTTCTTTCTTCTTTTTCTCTCTTTTCTCTTTTCTTTCTTTCCCGTCGTCTTCCTCCTCTCGCCCGTGACCGACCGTCGCTGCCTCACCTCTTCCTTCCTCCACCGACGCGCAGCCGCGCGCCCCACTCGCCTTTCTGCCGCTTGCTGCTGCCGCTGAGGACACCTCGTCGCCGCCGGAGTTGCTGCAACTCACAGCCGTGTGTCGCCGACCGAAGTCACCGAGTCGTCGCCAATCCCTCTTCCTCACCTCGCGCGAGACGCCAACAACAACCACAGACGCCACCGGAGACCACCTGCAGCCGCACCGTCTGAGTTCTCCTCCTTCCCGAGCTCGTCTGCAGCGCCGCCGTCGCTGTCCGTCGCGAGCAGGCCCGCAGCCGACGCCCAGACCGCTGGTCCTTCCTTCTCCCTCGTCGCCGTCGCCCCGAGCTCCCCTCACGCTGCTGTACGCCGCCTCGTTTGCCTCTGCTTCTGTAACGCCCCGGTTTTCGTTTTCGATTTACAAAATTCGGATCTCGGTTTTTTGGAAAACAAAAATTAAATTATTTTCCGTTGGACTCATTATTTATGAGTGGTAAAACGTTGCGTTTGAGTTTGATCGGGCCTAAAACGCGTTTCTGGACGAAACACGACGTTTATCGTAGTTTTAGTATAAACTACGTCGTTTTGGGGTTTTTGGAAAAAAAAAAAAGTCAAACTCGGCGAGTTGACCAAGCCAAACCAGACGACGCGTCGTCTGGCTGGCTAGGTCAAGCTCAGCCAAGGTGCCTCTCTTTTCTTCTTTTCTTTTTTTTTTTTCTTTTCTCCTCCTCTTTCTTTCTTTCTTTTCTGCCTGTTTCTTCTCCACTAGCCGCCGCCACCCTCAACGGCATTGTCACCCACTGCCACCCCCTCAATCACGCCATTAACCCCACAACCTCCTCTCTCCTTCCTCATCTCTTCCTTTTCTTCTCCTCGCAATTCCGTTCCGGAAAGCCCTCCCTTCTTCTCTTTCTCTCACACAGGCACCAACACTCCCTTCTCCCTTTTTCCTTCGACGCTGCCGACGACCATCACCCCTCTTCACTCGTCGTCACCGCTGCTGTAGACGGACGGACACTGGCTGAGGACTCCCGGGGCAGAGAACACGGGGGGCCGAACTCGGGTGCCGTCGTCGAGTGTCGTTACCGGGTTGGTAAGTCACTGACCCCTTCTCACTTTCTTCCTATTGTCTTTTCCTCTATTCGTCCCTGTTTTTCCCGAGTGCTGATTAATTGGGCTATGTCGTTGGTTATCTGCGGCGGCGGGGTGTTGGGTTCGGTTTGGTGGGTTGTGTTGACGGTGGTTTGATGGGTGCTTGTTACGGGCGGCAGTGATAAGCTTAGGGAGGGTGTTGGTGTTCGACCGGTGGCCGTGGTCAATCTGCTGGGTGAATTTTGGAAGAGACGACCACCCATTCGTTTCCGGTAAGCACTCTAAGTTTCAATCATCCTTTCAATTTCGTGTCTGTGCTGTTGGATTGCTGTTGGTTGATTGAACGGTTGGGTAAAGCCTCAATTGTTGGGTTTGATTCTCGGATGATGGCAGTTGTTTGTTGGTTAGTTTTTGGACTCCGGCGAAAATTCTGACGAGGTGACCGGAATCCGGCGAGCGCGCACTGTTCCAGCGAGGGCTCGGGAATTTTCCGACGAAGGCTCGGGTTCTGCCCAGCGGACTATATTTCTCGTTTTTACGAGTGTTAGACGGTAATTACCTATGTTTGTCTCGGTTATGCCATGTAATTAAATTTTGGAATTTATTTACCGAAACACATTTATATTGATATATTTGGTGAATTGTGGATTCCCGAGAGCGGAGAGATAGAGTGTGTGGCCGGGGAGAACTTACCGACACGAATAGATCATAGGCCGATCAACTCTTGGGCTCGGAAACGACTTTAGGACGGTTTTAGGAAAAATTGAGCCCAGGCCCAATAATTTCGATTTGAAGCCTAGGTTGTTCAAATGGACTTAAAGTGATAGACTTAAGACCTAATCAAGGATAATTAAATTCATGGACATTAAGAGCGGGCTCGAAGCCCAATTACATAATCGGTAAAAACATGGACTTAAAAGAGGTGGGCCCACGGCCTGGAATTTGTGATTAAGGATTTAGTGGGCTTTAGGCCCGAGAACCGTTAATGAACTTAGACCGACGAACCTTAGATTCCTAATCATTGGAGTTAGGGAAAAGAAAATATTCTTTTGGACTTAGACCCGGAAGTCTTATAATCGGATAGTTAGGGTCGGGAGTTACTCGATTAGAGTATACAATTAGCTTACATACACGTTTTTATTCCTAAAATTGGTTTAGTGATTATATTATGTGCCGGTATTCAGGCACGGGAGATACCTCTGGAGCTGTAGACTCGGATCGGGGAGAATTCATAATCTGCATTTTAAGGTGACATTACAAGTCTTTTATATATGTTTTGTGAATGCATGTTGGTGTGGTTTGTTTGTTACTTGCCTTGTCTGCTACATGCGATGATTGGAATTGTATACCTGATTGTTCTCACATGCCTAATTTCTATATGAAAAACTGTTATGAAATATAACATGTAATATGCTTTGGTAATAATGAGTAGTTATGGGCCGAAGGCCCGGATTAAACAGGGACACATACCATTCACACTTCCCTGAAAGACATAATGTACTTCAACAGAAATGTAAAGTGTAAATAAGAATAAAATACTAAATTCTACTGTGGCGTCGGTTGGTAGCCCCGAGGGAGGGTTGGGTACCCTCGGGTCACATTATGCTGTTTAGCATGCCAGGGGATGTAGGTGCACCCCTGGAAGACTTGCACCGCTTAGGTGTGTCTGAGTGCACCCTCAGGTAGCTAGCGGCCACTTGAGATTTATCAGTGGTTTTTGGCCTCAGAATCTACCCCTTCTGAGGTTCGACATTTGGGTTTCACACCCTGATCTGATCAGATGCGCTACCGAGACTTGACTCACAGTAGAGGGCCCATAATGATAAAAATAATAATTATAATAATTAAAATATCGCATTAAATCTAAATAATAAGAACAATAATACAATAAGATGCTTATGTGTTGGTGTGTGATTCTGATTTGCTTGTATGCTGTACTTGTGCTCGTGAGCTACTCACCCTACGAGCATGACTTCACTTTCATGTATACTTAGACTTTTAATGTTCACTGAGTAGGCGACTCACATAATCGCCACCGTTGTTTTTCAGACTTTAGTTAGCGTGCAGACTCACTTATACCTTCGACTCGGAGATCAGACGCAGTCACTTCAGCAGGTAGTTGTGCTTTATCTCTCGGTGGGATCCATAGGGCCATATGCATGATATTTTCTATCTTGAGTATTATTATTATTTTCATCTTCCGCTGCATGTGAAATAACTCGAGATGTCATAATTATTTTATCTCTATATCGGCAGTTAGCCGGAGTTGATTTTGTGATATTATGTCGGCGTGATGCCGTGATGGCTTACTACTTGTTAAGCCGGTTGACCTCATGTACTTTTATGACATCTCGTTGTTAATACATTTTCATGGAAAATGTTTGTATGCCGAAGCATCGGTTTTTGTACCCCGGGTTTCAAGAGTATTTTGGTAACTCTTTTTCATTTAATTATTTTATTTTTATTTAATTGGGGTACGGGCTTCCACAGCTTCCGCGCCGCCATCGGGCCCCCCCCAAGGTGAGCAGCCGTGGTTGTAGGTGACGACCCGGTTGAATGGTGTTGGGTCGGGTTGACCCGATGCCTTGTGGGTTGGGTTTTGTGAATGGATGTGGATTTTGGGTTGGGTTTAGTTTTGGGCTTGGGTAATAGGTTTGGGCCATGGATGTGTTGGGCTGGGCTGTGTTGGCAGGCTTACTGCGTGGGCCTAGTCCATGTAGGAAGCTGGGCCTGCACTGTTTGGCCCAGTCCATTTTAAAAAAAATAATATAATAAAATAAATAATAATAATAACAATAAAATCTGATTTATATATTTTTATGATTAATACTTTGAAAATTAAATCATAGAAGTATTTTGGGAAATATATATGATTATTATGGAATTTTGGGAAAGTATAAGATATGGAAAATAAATAATACCTATGCATACGGGAATAATTTGGGAAAACTGTATATGTATATTAATAAATTCGTATTTATTTCAGAAAATAAGTGTATACGATTATACTTTCTGAAAATGGAGTTTTCTAAATAATAATAATAATAATACTTGGGAATTATATTTTGGAAGTATAATAATTTTTATAGACTTATTATGGCAATATATACATATGTTATAATTTTCAGAAAAATTATAGTAATTATTATTTTGGGAATTATAGATATTTTATGATAATATATCTTGAAAAGAGTTTTAATTAAGGTATGGTACCGAAATTATATTCGGAAATACGTTCGGTAAATATTTTCGGTAAATGATAATAACAAAGGATATATAATCGGGATGGGTATATTTCGCAGTAGAGGCATCATAGCATACCAATTATGTGCATTTATGTGAGCATGTTGTTTTGTTGTATAGGTTATGATATCGAGCAGTTCCTGTGGAACCGACTTTGGAACCTGTTGAGGATTCCGTATTTGATAATCGGCTAAGGTGAGGTTAAGTAAATATTTATATACATCCCGTGATATCAAGTTGCTGTTTGCTTACTGTGTTCGATGTTGCTGGTATGATACTTTGTGGCTGTGTATGGTTTGTTGTGAGATGATTTTGATTGATAATTGTTGCCGTTGATGTTGTTGAAATTATTATTGCTGTTGATACCATTGATGAGGTTGGAATTATGGTTATAAGTAAGACTATTACTGTTGTTGATTGTGAAAAATGTGTAAGCTGGGTACCGAGGGTACTATTATGGGAATAGTTTGGAATAAGTTTATATTATCCAGACGAGCGGAGAGGCTGCGAGCCTGCTCGGGATAATGTGTTGATGATTGGTTAACAGTATTGTGGTATCAAGACTAAAATGGTAATCTTAATAAATTGAATACACTTAGACATCTAGTAAGTCACAGTTAAATATTGGAACAGCCAGATGGTAGTCTTATTTTATGGTGCTGGGGGAGAGTGTGCTTGGGGTCTGCTCCCTGTCTGTACCAATTATTATTTTTAGGCGCTGGGGGAGAGTGTGCTTGGGGTCTGCTCCCTGTCTGTGCCAGATATACGTGGAGGTACCAGGGCGGGGTCCACGGGCTAGCTAGCTTGACTACCAGGCGACGGCCATCATTTAACTTGTGATAGGGGCCCTGATAATAAAATTGGGATAGCGTGTCTAGAATCACAAGAGTGTCATTTAAGGTTCGTGAGAACCTCAGTTATTGTCAGGTGATGTGACTTGGAAATTTACGGTTGTTGTATACGTATATTTGCTTATGGGTTTTACCCTGTGGGCACTTTGGACTCACCCCTCACCTGCGGGCTTTCATCCCGTAGGTTGAGTTATTTTTTGTTCAGGTATATTGCATTCCAGACAGGCTGCGGCGTCATCCCTTGGACAGGGCTCGGATCCATTAGTTGCATCATGGGTTGCATACAGTGTCTTTGTGAGTCGTTAAGTCTTCCGCTGTGCTGTTTATTATTGTTGTTGGACCATTGGGCCGGTTATGATGTTATTGATGTTGGGCCGTAGGGCCATATTGTTGTTTATATTTTTGGGCTGTTGAGCAAGGTTTTATGTTTTATACACTGTATGCTGGGTTTGATTGGTTAGGTCATCACAGTTCCGGCACGTGTTTACTGTGCACGGTAAATACGGGTCGGGGCGCTTCATTTTTCCAAACCGAGTCAATTTTCAATATTTTCACTATTATTTTACAGCTCTCGAAATTATCGTTATTGTTAATACTGCTATCATTATTATTAATTTTCTAATCAACATTTATAACAATACTTTTATTACTATTTTAGCCGGGAAATTCTTGTAGCAACAATTTACTAATTATAATTTAAAAAGAAGTTTGAGCGTCATAATCCGATGAATTCTAACGGACCGAGTTTTACCGAGGGTTTTTCGGGAATAACCGAGCTTCGTTTCGATCACTGAGGATATGCGACATTCTGGAGTTTCTTTCGATAACCGAGCCTCGGAATTATTTTTCGACGGTTACTCGGAACTTCCGAGCCTCCTCCAAGGCTTACCGAGCCTCGATTTTCGAAACTGAGACTTGGACGACGCTTCGGAGAATTAATCAGATTTTCCGAGCCCAAGTTGTATTTTCGGGCTCGGGATGGAAAATCCGGTTCGGCCAATCGTGGCTGCCACGTGGCCACTCTTCTTTTCTCCTCTCTTTTCTTTCTTTTCCTCTTTCTCGGTTATCTTTCTTTCTCTCTCCCAGTTTTTCCTTCAGCCGCGGGCCCCACTTTTCTTTCCTTCTTTTCTTCTTTCTTTTCCTTCTTTTCTCCTCTCCACCCGTGACTAACCGGCCCTCCCTAATTTCTTTTCCTTTTCTCCCCTGTCTTCTTCCTCCCTTCCTCCTCCTTATCTTCTCTTCACCTCACGCCTCTGCCGACACACACACACACCTCCTCCTCTCTCTCCTTTCCTCCTCTCCTCCCCTGCGTTGCCGACCCGAGACCACCTCCATCTCCCTCTCTTCCCCCTCGTCTCCTCAGTCCTTCCTCCCTCTGCCCGTGACCCCTTTGTCATCGCTGCAAGACACCATCGTCGCCGCCTCCACTCCTTTCTTCCCCCTTACCACCACCGAAGCCGCCGTTGCCTTGGATCGTCGCCATCGGCCGATCTGGGCGCGACACCATCAATAAGGAGCAGAGCTCGCCGCCGGAGGAGCAGCAAGCGAAGCTCTGCCTCTGCTCGTGACTCACCGCCACGACGAGCTCGACACCACCGGTGAGGGATTGAGCTCGAGTCGCCGCCGTGCCAGAGGCTGATTTTCCTTCTTTCCCTCTGCAACTCGCGTCACAGTCCGTTGGCACTTGGGTATGCTGCCGAATCTTTTCTTTTCCTTTCTACCATATGAGTTTGCCGTTGTTGGGGTGTGTTAATTTTGGAATTCTTGTTTGGGCTTTGTTCTAATTGGCTGTCTGGTGATAATCTTGTTGGCGGATGTTGATGGCGACTTGGGTAGAGGCGGGGGATGGCGATGCCGCTGCTGTGGTTGTGGACATGAGCTTTGGTGTTTGGGGTGTTGTATTTGCTCGTTGATGGTTGGATCGGTGATGGTTCCTGGTTTGGCCATTGAATAGTAACAGAGGATGTTGGGGATGGTGAGTGCTACGGTGGTCAGATTGTTGTTATGGTGGTATGGTGATTTGGGTGTTTTGTTGAGTTATGAACCGTAACAGATGACTGCTGCACTTGGGTGGACTGCGTGAACAGTAGCAGCCGGAATCCGGCGAGTTTCCGGTGTCCCGGGAATCTTCCGACGAACCCGGAAACTAAACTTTGGGTAAACCCGAGCCTCGGACTATTCATGCATTTAAACGAACCCGAACAATATTAAACGGACCCGGACCTTAAAACGTAATTAAAATGGATTAACTTAAAATATGGTTTTTGTTATATTGTACTTTTATTTAATTCATGCTTTTGTTATTTAATTTACTAGCTCTGTTTTATTTAATTATTTCACTTATGCTTTCATTTATTTTATTTTCTTCATGCATTTATTTAATTTATACTTAATTTTCCGCTTGGGCTATTAAAAAAAAGGCCCACAAAATTTTAATTCCCGGTTCTAATTTTATTTACGTTTACATGGGCTCGTAAAAGGCCCATTGGTTCCGATTCTCATTTTATTAAAATTGGGCTAATTATAATTAAAGGCCCATAATATCCAAATTTAATTACGCTATTAATTCGAAGTTGTTTCTTTATTTTCTCCGATGGACTAAACGCAAGTGAAGGTCCCCTGGGCTCAATTTCTTAATTATGTTTTAATTGAGTTAAGATTATTACGTTTCTAATACATTTAATTACCGTACCTCTGGGCTAAATGATAATGGGCCGTACCTTACTTTCTTTACCAACTTAACTCTTATATATATTACTATAGATATTTTTGTTGGCTAAATAATATTTGGCCATAATTATTTATGGATTTTAATTATATATATTCTTGGCTATATATATGATTAAGTAGTTATAATTTAATTCGTAAATTAAAAACAATATTATTTTTGGAATTAATTATGTATTTATAAGACTTGTATATAACCTGTATAGAATTTATTTTACGACTAAACTATGCCTCATTAATTTACCGTAAATATTATGTTAACATAATAAGTGGTAATATTATTTTGACTATTTATCTAAAACTTTAATGAAGGATATAATATTTCGACCACTAATTTATGTTACTGCTTACGCTCTATTTAAAGTTAACGGATATATATATATATATGTATATCTCCAAATGTTTATTTATACCGTATCCCGACTATAATAATTTCTTACCAATGACAATATTTCCTATTAAACGGTTTTATTATCGGATATTTATTATTCATATACCATTTGGACGTATTTAACGTTACCATTATTTTATAATCAATTCTTGCTAAACGTATATATGGTTATTATTATTATATTATTTTATCGAGGATAAGTACTTATAAAATATTATTTACTTTGATATATTATCAAATATAATTTATACGACATATTTATGTATATACATGTTTTCATGTCCTAAGCGACCTAAGGGCCGGGATATCGGCTTGGACGCTCGGTTTCGGTTTTTGATTTAAATCAAGTATACTTAATATAACCGTTGGATTAAATTAATTACCACCAAGTTGGAAGAACTGTTTGGTAATAAGATAATTATGGAGATACTAAATGAACAGAAAAGCCGTCTAGTAAATGTTAAACCGGTATCATGCATAATCATTTTTGTTGTGCATTATAAGTGATTACTGTATTTCTATATATACAGATAGGGTATCGAGGTTTGACCGGATAGCAATTTCAGAGACACATCAGGTGAGGATGGATAACCTTGGATATGTGCCCGTAATACTGTGTTTGTTTTGTTGTTTGATTGAACTGCTGAATTGATTATCGACTGTTATTTGATTGCTGTGGAATTTGTTGATGCCGTTGTTGGATTATGTTTAGACTTGTGGATACTGTGTTGAATAATGCTGAACTGCTGGTTGTGATTAAATGACGTTATGAGTCTGTTGATGAGTTGATCTGAGAAATAATCTGGAATAATGGAAAGTTGGATGATTGAGAATAGAGTAATGGAACTGGACTGAACTTGAGATGATGATATAATTGTCACGTGGAAAGTAGTGGTACGACTAGATGGTTAGAGACTAGTTCTGTGGTGTCATGGCCGGTTTGTTTGGTTGATGGGGATGTTGATCCCGGATGATGTTGTTATTGGGATGTTGATCCCGGATTTGTGATATTGGGATGTTTCTCCTGGATTTGTTGATATTGGGATGTTGATCCCGGATTGTTGGTATTGGGATGTTGATCCCGGATTGTGATTTGGCCTGGCATCCAGAATTAGTTAATAACCAGGTACGACCCTAGCTTGTCCAGTGACGGGGCCTGGAAGATAAAATTGGTAATAATAACAAATATTCTTTTGGTCTTGGCTCAATCATATTTTAGTAGAGTCTTTGTGTTGTATTTGTTTGTGTTTACTTCGGAAGTATTACGGTTGAATATATATCTCTGTTTATCCTTCGTCGGTGAGCACTTTGGACTCACCCCTCGCCTGCGGGGTTTCATCCCGTAGGTTGAGTTGTTTGTAGTGCAGGAACGTACGGGCAGGCTGCAGTGTACCCTCGTGCAGGACTCAGATCCATTTGCTGCATCGGGCTTTGCATATGTTGACATTAAATTAAAAATGCTTCCGCTATGCTGTTGTTATTGAGATTCCCGAAGTCGGGTGTTATGCTTTTGTTGTTGGGCCGTTGGGCCGATTTTCTATTGTATTACATAGTTTGTGCCACATGTCGGCACTGTTGTTGGTAATTACTGTATGTCGGGTAAATTTGGGTCGGGGTGTTTCATTTTGGTAGCGGAGCGGGCGGTAGGTCCTTGGTGTTTGCTGTGCTTGTTTGTTGTGCTTAGCTCGCTCCACATGATCATCATGATTGCATACATATTCATATGGTTACTGCATAATGGATCCAGTCGAGGGACGCCAGCTTGCTGCAGAACATTCATATGTGAGTATTCTTTCTCATAAATACAGTTGGACGACAAGTTACTCGTATTTCGATATTTTACAATATTGTTGTTTTGTTGATCCGAAATTTTGGAAAGATAAGTATTAAAAGGATGAGTTTTGACAAAATGACATTTACAGCTTAGGCTGTGGGTTAAATGTGTTTATAAGATGTAACCGCTGTTTTCGGAAGGTTTTATGATTTTAATGATGAAACATTGTTAAAGATTTTATTATAAAGTTCAGACATGGTCGTTGCTCGGGAAGAACAGTGAGATAAAGGGACCTTGAGACGACAAGAAGTCTGCCTTGTTGTATCCGTGCATCGGAAGTATCGACAGAACAAGTAAGATTTGATTTTGGGTTTTGATTTTTATATCTTTAAGTGATGATATGATATTATATGACCTTGAGGAAGTGGGAAATGATGATTTTTTATTACTGTTTTGATTATGACGTGATAAATTAATGACTTTTGGGGTACTGCTTTGTTTATGACGTGATAATTTGAGTTGAGGATTGGATTGATATTCTTGGGAAATTCTATGATTTTGGAAGTAATGCAATTTTCTTTTGAAGAAGTGGGTTGATGATTTTTGGATACTAAAGTTGTTTTTGATGTTATAACTTGATTTGAGGATTGGATTAGTGATCATGGAATTCTTGATGTCAGAGGTGATTTGATCTTAAAAAAAAAAAGGGGTTCAATGATTTAATGATATTGGTGATTCAAGCTTAAAAAAAGAGTTTGATGATTTGATGATTCGAGGTATTATTTAAAGAGCTACAATCGAAGTTACGATCTTTGCTAATTTCGATGGATTTAGAAGTGAAATATTATTTGATGGATGATTATGTTAGTAATAAATTTTGGAGTATTGGTCGGCATGTTTTGGGAAAAGTAATAAAAAATTACACATATTATTTGATGGATAGTTATGTAATAAATTTTGAGGTGATGATCGACATGGTTCGGGGGTTATAATCTGGAAAATTTATTGGAGAATTTAATTGTGAGTCATGGGTGATAATTTGGAGTTCACGTATTTGATGATTTGTGGAAGAATTGATGATCATGATAAATATGTATATGTTTATGGGATTAGTGGATTACGGTGTGAATTTCGAGGACGAAATTCCTTTAAGGAGGGTAGAATGTAACGACCCGGATAAAATTTTCGTGATTTTTACCAAACTATTTTGACTTTTACGGTGGTTAATAAATTTTATCGCGGTTAATTAAAATTTTACCAAACCGAGTCAATTTTCAATATTTTCACTATTATTTTACAACTCTCTAAATTATCGTTATTGTTAATACTGCTATAATTATTATTAATTTTCTAATCAACATTTATAACAATACTTTTATTACTATTTTAGCCGGGAAATTCTTGTAGCAACAATTTACTAATTATAATTTAAAAAGAAGTTTGAGCGTCATAATCCGATGAATTCTAACGGACCGAGTTTTACCGAGGGTTTTTCGGGAATAACCGAGCTTCGTTTCGATCACTGAGGATATGCGACATTCTGGAGTTTCTTTCGATAAACGAGCCTCGGAATTATTTTCCGACGGTTACTCGGAACTTCCGAGCCTCCTCCAAGGCTTACCGAGCCTCGATTTTCGAAACCGGGACTTGGACGACGCTCCGGAGAATTAATCAGATTTTCCGAGCCCAAGTTGTATTTTCGGGCTCGGGACGGAAAATCCGGTTCGGCCAATCGTGGCTGCCACGTGGCCACTCTTCTTTTCTCCTCTCTTTTCTTTCTTTTCCTCTTTCCCGGTTATCTTTCTTTCTCTCTCCCGGTTTTTTCTTCAGCCGCGGGCCCTACTTTTCTTTCCTTCTTTCCTTCTTTCTTTTCTTTCTTTTCCTTCTTTTCTCCTCTCCACCCGTGACTAACCGGCCCTCCCTAATTTCTTTTCCTTTTCTCCCCTGTCTTCTTCCTCCCTTCCTCCTCCTTATCTTCTCTTCACCTCACGCCTCTGCCGACACACACCTTCTCCTCTCTCTCCTTTCCTCCTCTCCTCCCCTGTGCTGCTGACCCGAGACCACCCCCATCTCCCTCTCTTCCCCCTCGTCTCCTCAGTCCTTCCTCCCTCTGCCCGTGACCCCCTTGTCATCGCTGCAAGACACCATCGCTGCCGCCTCCACTCCTTTCTTCCCCCTTACCACCACTGAAGCCGCCGTTGCCTTGGATCGTCGCCATCGGCCGATCTGGGCGCGACACCATCAAGAAGGAGCAGAGCTCGCCACCGGAGGAGCAGCAAGCAAAGCTCTGCCTCTGCTCGCGACTCACCGCCACGACGAGCTCGACACCACCGGTGAGGGATTGAGCTCGAGTCACCGCCGTGCCAGAGGCTGATTTTCCTTCTTTCCCTCTGCAACTCGCGTCACACACCGTCGGCACTTGGGTCTGCTGCCGAATCTTTTCTTTTCCTTTCTACCATATGAGTTTGCCGTTGTTGGGGTGTGTTAATTTTGGAATTCTTGTTTGGGCTTTGTTCTAATTGGCTGTCTGGTGATAATCTTGTTGGCGGATGTTGATGGCGACTTGGGTAGAGGCGGGGGATGGCGATGCCGCTGCTGTGGTTGTGGACATGAGCTTTGGTGTTTGGGGTGTTGTATTTGCTCGTTGATGGTTGGATCGGTGATGGTTCCTAGTTTGGCCATTGAATAGTAACAGAGGGTGTTGGGGATGGTGAGTGCTACGGTGGTCAGATTGTTGTTATGGTGGTATGGTGATTTGGGTGTTTGTTGAGTGATGAACCGTAACAGATGACTGCTGCACTTGGGTGGACTGCGTGAACAGTAGCAGCCGGAATCCGGCGAGTTTCCGGTTTCCTGGGAATCTTCCGATGAACCCGGAAACTAAACTTTGGGTAAACCCGAGCCTCAGACTATTCATGCATTTAAACGAACCCGGACCTTAAAACGTAATTAAAATGGATTAACTTAAAATATAGTTTTTGTTATATTGTACTTTTATTTAATTCATGCTTTTGTTATTTAATTTACTTGCTCTGTTTTATTTAATTATTTCACTTATGCTTTCATTTATTTTATTTTCTTCATGCATTTATTTAATTTATACTTAATTTTCCGCTTGGGCTATTAAAAAAAAGGCCCACAGAATTTTAATTCCCGGTTCTAATTTTATTTACGTTTACATGGGCTCGTAAAAGGCCCATTGGTTCCGATTCTCATTTTATTAAAATTGGGCTAATTATAATTAAAGGCCCATAATATCCAAATTTAATTACGCTATTAATTCGAAGTTGTTTCTTTATTTTCTCCGATGGACTAAACGCAAGTGAAGGTCCCCTGGGCTCAATTTCTTAATTATGTTTTAATTGAGTTAAGATTATTACGTTTCTAATACATTTAATTACCATACCTCTGGGCTAAATGATAATGGGCCGTACCTTACTTTCTTTACCAACTTAACTCTTATATATATTACTATCGATATTTTTGTTGGCTAAATATGAAGCGCCCCGACCCGTATTTACCGTAACTCAGTAAACACGTGCCGAAACTATTCATATTGATAGAACAGACAGTACAACGTGCAAATATTATACAACAGCAAACCATCAAATACAACTGTCACCCACACTCGGGGACCATTATTCAATCCAAACACAGTGTTCAATATCAGCAACAGATAGTATCAGTAATATATATATCACAGGAAATCAGCAATACAGCATCGTATATCACACAGCAGCGGAAGACTTTATGCACATGCAGCGGAGGTATGGATCCGGAGTCAGGTGGAGAAGAAAGCAGTAGCCATCGAACAACGTACCTGAACTATGAAACAACTTAACCTACGGGATGAAACCCCGCAGGCGAGGGGTGAGTCCGAAGTGCTCACCGACGAAGGATAAACAGTGATATGCAAGCAACCGTAATACTCAAAAGCAATCACAGACAAGTAATACCATATCACAATAACTGAGCCGAGGCCAAAAGAATATTTATTTTTACTACCAATTTTATCTTCCGGGCCCCCGTCACTGGACAAGCTAGGATCGTACCTGGTTATCAACTAATTCCGGATGCTAGGTCAAAAACCAATCCACATCTCAAAACCCGGATATTTGGTATATCCAAACCACTGGGTATTCGGTATACCCCAACCTCAGGCAACAACATGCCAACCGGATATTCGGCATATCCGAGCCACTGGGTATTTAGTATACCCTAACCACAGGCAAAAAGCCAAACGGATATTCGGTATATCCGAACCACTGGGTATTTGGTATACCCTAACCATAGGCAAAAGCCAAACAAACCAAGTAACCGACCATAGCAACCAAAAATTAATTTTCAAACCATCGGGTCGTACCACTACTTTCCACATGACAATTATATCATCAACTCAAATCAATTCCAAGTTCATATTCCAATTTCCTTTCCTCAATTTCCACAGTCGGTAGTTCAACATCAATCTCAGCATATTATCCATAGAATCAATATCACAGTCCAAATGGCAACAATAATATCCACAACAGTCAATCAGCCAACAATCAACAATTCAGCAGTTCAATCGAACAACAAAGCACACAAAGTATTACAGGCAACATAACAAGGGTTATCCATCCTCACCTTAGCCGATAATCAATTATGGAATTGTCCAGCAAGTTCCAAGTCCGGTTCCTCAGCAAATTGCTTGTTATCAACTCCTATATCAATCAAATAATATGCACACATAAGATGGTATGCAAATGCCATGCTAATACTGTATACCGGAAACTAAATATAAACTCGGCTCGGTTACTCCCCCGGATTAATTTTTCCATTATCATCGTCATTTATCATTTACTTCAAGTGCCAAAATACCATTCTACACTTACTCCTATACCCGGATATTATTCCGGTATAATACTTTGAAAATACCCTTTCCGTAATTATTTCCTAGGTATGTACTTTCCAAAATACTATTTCTACAAATTATTATTCACCTCATATATGTTCCCAAAATTATTTTCCATATACCATATACTTCCCCAAAATTTATATTTCCCCATTAATTCCACAATCATATTTTTCTTTCCTAAAATTAATTTTCCAGAATTATTATTCTTTCTTTTCTCTCCTTTTTAATTAAATTCCGGACTGGGCCAATGGTACTAGCCCACATCCAAAAACCCAGTAGCCCAACTAACCAACCTAAAAGCCACAACCCACAACCCAAATCCAAAGCCCAAACCCCTTCAGCCCAACCTCATCACACAAACCCAAACCCAGAACCCATCATGCAACCCGGGTCGACCCATGACCCAGACCCACAAACCGGGTCACAGCTCACCTTGAGCTCCATGGGCGGCGAGGACGGGTCAAGGCGGCACGGCAACGATGGCAAGGCGTGCGCGACGGTCTGCAGGCAGGGGAAGAGGGCGAGCACGACGGTGGCGGTCCAGCAAGACGAGGAGGAGCGAGGGCCGGCGGTGTCGCGTCGTCGGATCCGTTGGCTCGTCGACGGGCTCCTCGGGATGGCGTCGGGGTGTGGACGGGACGGTGGCAGCGTCTCGAGGTGGAGGAGAAGGGCTGCAGGGAGGAGCTCGGCGCCGGCAAAGGGAAGGGAGGAAAGGAGAGGGGAGGAAGGCGGCGACTTGTGGCGGTGGCGGCTCGGCGGTGTGGTTCACGGGAGGAAGAAAACGAAAAAGAAAAAGAGGGGAAAGGAGATGGCGATGACGTGGCTCGGGTGATAGGTGTTGGTGTGTGTGTTTTTTTTCCCTCTTTTTTTTTTTTCCTTTACTGGTTTAGATTGGCAGTGAGTAGTTTGTGGATTTTGAAGGTGAGGCAGTGAAGAAGAAGTTGCAGGTGATGGCGTGCACTAGGTAGGCAGAAGAAGAATAATTTTATAGACAACAAAAGTCATTGGTATATCACAAGTGTAATAGGTAGTTCACAGGTTGAATAGGGATTGGCGGCTGAATGAATGAACTTCAATTATGCAGTTACTATGCTGCATGTGAAGTGTGACCCACCTGGACCAGAAAATATCCAATATACCCACTTATTTTTATTTTTGGTCCGATAACTCAAGGATAAACCCGGCTTTTTTGAAGATTCCTGGACCCGGAAAATTCCAACTTTGGTCTGTAAAATCCGCAGAAAAATCCCGAGCGTGGGACAAGGCTCGGTTTCGGAATCCAATGCTCGATTTACCATAATTTAATTACCCAAGATTAAAAATCAATGGTAAATTATTGTAAATTAACTTAAACAGTCCCGGTAAAAATGAAATTTTTACCTGGGCTGTTACAAAATAATATTTGGCCATAATTATTTATGGATTTTAATTATATATATTCTTGGCTATATATATGATTAAGTAGTTATAATCTAATTCGTAAATTAAAAACAATATTATTTTTAGAATTAATTATGTATTTATAAGACTTGTATATAACCTGTATAGAATTTATTTTACGACTAAACTATGCCTCATTAATTTACCGTAAATATTATGTTAACATAATAAGTGGTAATATTATTTTGACTATTTATCTAAAACTTTAATGAAGGATATAATATTTCGACCACTAATTTATGTTACTGCTTACGCTCTATTTAAAGTTAACGGATATATATATATATATATATGTATATCTCCAAATGTTTATTTATACCGTATCCCGACTATAATAATTTCTTACCAATGACAATATTTCTTATTAAACGGTTTTATTATCGGATATTTATTATTCATATACCATTTGGACGTATTTAACGTTACCACTATTTTATAATCAATTCTTGCTAAACGTATATATGGTTATTATTATTATATTATTTTATCGAGGATAAGTACTTATGAAATATTATTTACTTTGATATATTATCAAATATAATTTATACGACGTATTTATGTATATACATGTTTTCATGTCCTAAGCGACCTAAGGGCCGGGATAACGGCTTGGACGCTCGGTTCGGTTTTTGATTTAAATCAAGTATACTTAATATAACCGTTGGATTAAATTAATTACCACCAAGTTGGAAGAACTGTTTGGTAATAAGATAATATGGAGATACTAAATGAACAGAAAAGCCGTCTAGTAAATGTTAAACCGGTATCATGCATAATCATTTTTGTTGTGCATTATAAGTGATTACTGTATTTCTATATATACATATAGGGTATCGAGGTTTGACCGGATAGCAATTTCAGAGACACATCAGGTGAGGATGGATAACCTTGGATATGTGCCCGTAATACTGTGTTTGTTTTGTTGTTTGATTGAACTGCTGAATTGATTATCGACTGTTATTTGATTGCTGTGGAATTTGTTGATGCCGTTGTTGGATTATGTTTAGACTTATGGATACTGTGTTGAATAATGCTGAACTGCTGGCTGTGATTAAATGACGTTATGAGTCTGTTGATGAGTTGATCTGAGAAATAATCTGGAATAATGGAAAGTTGGATGATTGAGAATAGAGTAATGGAACTGGACTGAACTTGAGATGATGATATAATTGTCACGTGGAAAGTAGTGGTATGACTAGATGGTTAGAGACTAGTTCTGTGGTGTCATGGCCGGTTTGTTTGGTTGATGGGGATGTTGATCCCGGATGATGTTGTTATTGGGATGTTGATCCCGGATTTATGATATTGGGATGTTGATCCCGGATTTGTTGATATTGGGATGTTGATCCCGGATTGTTGGTATTGGGATGTTGATCCAGGATTGTGATTTGGCCTGGCATCCAGAATTAGTTAATAACCAGGTACGACCCTAGCTTGTCCAGTGACGGGGCCCGGAAGATAAAATTGGTAATAATAACAAATATTCTTTTGGTCTTGGCTCAATCATATTTTGGTAGAGTCTTTGTGTTGTATTTGTCTGTGTTTACTTCGGAAGTATTACGGTTGAATATATATCTCTGTTTATCCTTCGTCGGTGAGCACTTCGGACTCACCCCTCGCCTGCGGGGTTTCATCCCGTAGGTTGAGTTGTTTGTAGTGCAGGAACGTACGGGCATGCTGCAGTGTACCCTCGGGCAGGACTCGGATCCATTAGCTGCATCGGGCTTTGCATATGTTGACATTAAATTAAAAATGCTTCCGCTGTGCTGTTGTTATTGAGATTCCCGAAGTCGGGTGTTATGCTTTTGCTGTTGGGCCGTTGGGCCGATTTTCTGTTGTATTACACAGTTTGTGCCACGTGTCGGCACTGTTGTTGGTAATTACTGTATGTCGGGTAAATTTGAGTCGGGGTGTTTCAAACTCTTGCCCAGAACACCAAAGAATTCGGCGGAGCACCTGGAGGGTTCGGCAGACGTCGTATCTTCAATGTAGCAGTCTGGCCGACGACTACGAAAAACCCAGCAAACATCCAGTTAGAGGCCACTAATTAACTGCAACTACGTACATCAAACATAAACTGAAACAATAATTAAAAAAAAAAAAACATCTGATGATTCTTTCAGTTAATGCAATTTTTTTCAAAGGAGAACGATGAACCCTAAACACAACACCGCAACACCATATATATATACATAGATTCTTGGTGTTAATTAACATCACGGGCAACATAAGAGACGATACCGAAAGACTGTTCTGAAGACACAATTGAGCAAGAAATTGAGATGGCGACTAACAATATCCAGAAAATCATGGAAACGGAACTCCGAGAGTGATTTGCAGTGGCCATTTCTGTTTCTTGGTCTGGCTTTTGGAATAGCAGTAAACGCCCGAGTTGCACATATCAAAAAAATATTATAAAACTAAAGAAAACAGAAGATATACTCCCTGATTCTCAATTTAAATTTGTGTTAAAATTTTATGTATCTAAAATTATAAGACGTGCTTTGATATGAATTTTAATTGATAAAGAACTCAACTTCTTAGCATAAAAAAAAAACTCAACTGCTTTATTATTTCATATTTATCTCTTATCTAATTAATTAAAAAAATCTAATTAATCAATTAATATAACTTTGTTGATTTTTTTATTCTTATTTAGTTATTTTCCATTGTATTTTATTCTTTATTTTTTTAGAATCCAGAAATTTCATGGCAAAAACTGAGGGCGTAGATAGGGCGGAACATCATTAATTGTTCCCGAACTGTTCTCCTTTGCTAAGACCAAACTTTGCCAACCCACGGGCCACGACCAAGTTGGTTAGTGATTAATTATTGAAAAAACAAAAAGGAAATAGACCAGTTCTCTCAAAGACTAAGAAGTGAGTAATGTCTAAATGAAATAAAAGTGCAATATCTTTTATAAATGAAAATGAAGAATATAATTAAACCGCCGTAGTAATCCCGGCCAAAATCATACACGTTTTCGTAATTTGCAATTGGAAAGGATTCGTTTCTGCTTCGGACCGATCGACTAGGTGGGAGAATTAGTTGATATAAATCAAGAAATTTTATTAGATAATAACGGTAAATTGGTGACTTTGGAGGAATTTAGATCAATTGAAATGTAAGACTATTTTTTATGATAGTCTCTTTATACATTGTTTTCTACGCAATCAAATCATGACCTGGAACTATAGTCATACAATGGTAAAAGCGTGGGAAGATTGTAGTTCAGTTCTCCTAATTGTGATGCACCTACTCTTACCATGCGATCTGTATATGCAAAGAAGATTATAATGATGTATCTACTTCCCCTTTTTTTAAAAAAAAAATTGTAGTTTTCTTAATTAGTTGTAATGTACGTACTTACCCTTGCCAATGATTCTTTATAAGAAGCGTCGCCTCCTGAATGGTGATATTGCATCAATTTGTTATATATGATAGCAAAGCTTCTCTCATTTCTCAAATGTTTATCATGTATACACTGATGATGCAATTGTGATGTACCTACTCTTACCACCATGCAATTAAATTTTAGTTAAACACCCTTCTTTCTATTTCATTTTCACCCTATCTACACTGATGCAATGCCTCAGTATCTTGTGTAATTGTTGCAGCATCTTTATGCTTGTACATGTATAGTGTAAAAAATTGTAGCTAGTTCTCTTAGTTGTGATGTACGTAAGGCAGAGAAGGGAAGATGGTGGGCTAGTATGTATATATATACTTTACTATATTTTTACAGCCAAGCGGAGAAGGGAAGATGGTGGGTCCAAACAGCTTCTCTTGATCGGCACCTCAGAGAACATTCATACTACATCAACAATTTCCAGTATGGTTTGTACATTTGTACAATCAACTGGACATAAGTAGTTTTGGCAAAGTAGACGAAAGAATTTTATGTATGTGAGTTAGATGGATTTGAAGATTGGATATGGTGGATATGGCTCCTGAATATTGCCGCACTTCAACCACAGCTAGCTTGGAACTGCCGGTATCCATGAATGCCAGCACCACACCGAACATAAGGAAATCGCAAAGGTTTCAACACTTCTGGCCGAAGATGAGCTGCTGCATCATCTAAGATCGCAAGACTGTTATGCTTCCAATACGGTGTGAAAATTCGGAACCCAAACATTCCAGCAATTAAGACCAGAGGGCGCAAACCGAGAGGCTGTTCTTTACATTGTATTAATTCTTGTGCTTTTTACTCCAAATATAAGATAGATGGATGTACTGTTAGCATAATTACTCTATGCCTCAAATATCTTGATAAACTATTAGACAATCAAGAACAATTATCAGGTATAGCAAGGCGTACCTGAATCAATGATGAACAAATTTGAACCGAGAGGATTGGGAGCTTCCAAGATTTGGTTCCAACGCCTTGTGTGTTTTTCTGTGATGGGGGAGAGAAAACTGACGCAGGAATAATCTTGGGGACCACAACCCTATATTATATCCTTTATATACTAGGTCAATTAGGGTTCCCATAAAACTCTAATTATTAGTATTGGGTTTCTACACATAAAAGCCCATACCAACAAGATGTCTCTAGAGCCCAAAATAGATCACGTAATGGCCCCATAAAATTAGACAGTCTTTAATATAATTGTAATTAATAATATAAGCCCATATATATTAAATAATTCCAACAATCTCCCACTTGGGCTATATTATTCTTGAGACAATTATATTCCAAAGTGTGCACAAAAGTGACTGTCTTTCTTGAAACATCTCCTTAAACAATCTGGTCCATCAACTACATTAGCATGGGATCAAAGCGGCCTTCGTTACATTTTATGCGTAACTGGACCCATCAATGGTCACCATACAAACATATTCAATGACATAGATCAAGTATGGATGTGTAGCATGAAAATTACATGTAATGTGATCATACATGCCTATTTCCAACTGGTCCTCAAACCTTATGAGATCAAACATAATAACATGTTCAGAGAATAAACAAACCAAATGTACTTTATTCTGCAGAAAATACTAAGTGCGTCTGAAAATGAGAACAACAAAATACAAACTCCCACTGAAACTGTATTTCGTCAAACAATGACGAATCTGAAGCTCATATGAGCAATATGCTCATGAAAACCTTAACTGGTAATCTCTTTAATGAGCGGATCTGCAACAATGGAGTTTGTCCCAATATGTTCTATATGCACTTGTTCTCTCTGAACTCTTTATTTAACAGCAAAAAATTTAATAAGTTGCTGTTATTGATGGAATACACAATGACTTATTAATTGTCACACAACATCCTTAATGGCTTACCAATACCATCCATAATTTGCAGCCTGGTGACAATTCTGTAGCCATATTCCACACTAGGATGCCTCAAAACAGGCTATAAACTCAGCTGCCATACTGGAAGAAGCATTGAGTGTCTGCTTAACACTCTTTTAGAAATAGCTTCATCAGCTAGTAAACAAATATAGCCCAAATATGGATCTATTACCTTAGTGGCATCCATCAAAATTAGAATCAGAATACCCGATGATCTCCACAGATTCTAATTCCAAATATGTGAGCATATACACTTTATTCTCTACAAATACCGTATAACCCCTTTTGCTGCTCTTTAGTGATCCATTATAGGGTTATTGAGATATTTTTGTCTATATAATATCCCAAGAGTGTATGCTATATCCAGATGCATACATGCTTGAGTATATATCAGACCTTTAGCTGTAGATGCATCATGAATTTTGCATCTTATACTCGGGGCATTAATTGAGACTAAACTTGTCTCCTTTATAAATAGGGGTATTTCTTGGTTTATAATCCTTTATTCCAAATTTGCTAAGAACCTTAACGATATAACTCTTTTGTGATAGTTCAAGAATACCTCGAGAATAATCTCAATGTATCTGAATTCCAAAGACAAAAGAGGCTACACCAAGATCTTTTGTTTTTAAGAGTATTAGAAACTTCTTGGTTAGTACTTTCTGCATATCTCACTATTAGCAAATGATATGTCATTGACATATTAAACCATGAATCTAGCTTTACTCCCACTGAACTTATGGTATACAAAATTTTCGCCTATATCTATCTCAAAACCAGATGAGATCATTATTAGACAAAAATAGTAATACCAGTGACAGGAAGCTTGTTTAAGCTTATTGATGGATTCTTTTAATTTGCAAACCATTTTTTTTTTTGTCTACCAACACAAATTTTATGGTTGCAACATATAAATTGTCTCTTTAATGTTACCATTGAGAAACACAATCTTTATATCCATCTAATACTCAATGAAAAATGAGCCATAAGTGCCAGTATTATCTTGAAAGAGCCTTTCCTTGAAACTGGAGAGAAAGACTCTTTAGAACCATTGTCACCCTTTTGAGTACAGTCCTTTATGACAAGACGAGCCTTATATCTTTCAAAATTGCCCTTTGAGTCTTTTTGGTGTCAAATAACTATTTGTAACCAATTGGTTTCTCACCTTCAGGCAATTCATCAAGATCCTAAATATCTTTATCTTTCATAGACTTAATCTCATCATTCATGGCATCATTCTACTTTTGAGGATAAGAACTCCTTATGACTTGATGAAAGCTGATAAAATCATCTTCCATCAATCCTACATCATCCTTATGTTCTTAGGAAAAGACAATATAATCATCCGAATTTGCACTTCTCCTTTTCTCAAGTGGAATTCTTTAGCGGCACTTATTCTTGAGGTTGTTGAGTTTGAACCTTATGAATGATTTCTGAATTTCAGAGAGAGACTCATACAATGTTATCTTGAATAACATCAGTGATGGAAACCTAATCATTGTCTATAAAAAACCATAAGAAGAGAAATAAATTCCCCTTCAAAGACAATGTTTCCCATCTTATCTTCCCCTCCAAACTCAATTTCCTCAAGAAATCTGGATTCCTGTCACAAAATAACTAGATTGTGGGACAAAAAACTTGAAACCCCATAATTACTCAAAGTTACTTAACAAAGTAATAGCTACCTATCTTTAGATCCAAATTCTTTATGTTGGCCTAAATGGCCTACCCTTAGTTGGATCACCCCAAATGAATAGATGCCTAATATTAGGCTTCTAACTTGTCCATAGTTCATAAGGAGTAATAGCTATTACTTTGACTGTAACCTTAGTGAGGATATAAGCTGCATCTTTAGTGCTTCTTCTTATAGCGAAATTGGTAAAATATAATGACTAATCATATATCTTACCATGTCCTTAAGCATTTTATTGCATCTTTCAGCAATACCATTCATGCTTAGTTTTACACAATATTGTGTACTAGAAACCATATACCTCTAAGAATTAAGAGAAAGACTTTAGAGATTTTCCACCTTATTTATTATATCTATCATTGTGGCCACCAATAATAGATATAATAAATTAATTCCATATTAGTCAATTTCTATTTTTTTACCATGCCTTATCATGCAAGATTTCAATATATGAAGCTTTAAATATAGGTTGTCATTTACAAATTGAGAACTAGTACCAATAGTATTTGAATTTCTTAAAGACCAACTTTATTATTTCTAAATGGACAAGAATAACCAGATTTGTCCAAAAATAGAAATAAACTTCCATCTAAAATACAAAATTCATTATTTCTAAATAGACAAGAATAACCCGATTTGTCCATAATAGAAATAAACTAAATTTTGTATAAAAGACGGCACCGAAAGGTCTATCTCAAACTCAAATACAATTCAGTTCTCATTAACAACCTATAAACCCTCAGAGCTTCAATAAAAGTTGATTTACATGTCATTGCCCCATAAAGATGTATCTCTCAACATCATTTGGCTTTTGACACATCAACAAATCTTGCATAGATACCCTTATCTGAATAGTAAAACTGAAATCTATCCATAAAATGTGTCTTGGTACATAAGTCAAATTGACTTCAAAATAAACTAAGTACCTTTCTCAACACGCCCAATGGCGCATAGTTGGGATATTTTACTATTTCCATCCTTCTTGCAAAAGTAATAAGTAAATACCAAAGCTTGTTACTTTTGCACTTTCCTTTGTGGTATCCCAATTGCAGCTTTATTTCCTCTTTTCTTTTGTGGTCCTTAGAGGAATTTGCCAATCAAGCATTTTCTAACTGCTCTCTTTAAATATATCATCTTCTTGTACATAATAATCTTATCAAGAAATCTTGATTTCTTTTGAGTATTTTACTCACTTTAGATTCACCAAAAAGTGCAAGAAGATATATAAATACTAAATGTGAGCAAAATTTTAGGCTCTAACTTTATTGCCTTTAGGGTAAGAGAAAAATGAGACATCTCAATGATGCACTCCCTTATATTCCCTATCCTTTATGCCTTTAGAAACAAATTTTGATACTAATAAATTTGTTTCAACCTTTATGCTCTTGGCAAAGTGTTTTTAAAGTTTCTCAAGAAACTTTTAACTTTATCCTCATTGGACATACTGAGACTCATGCGATTATAACATTCCCACCTCTAAATATCCCATTTAACCTTATGGGAAATTTTATCTGTATGAGGGGTAAATTAGTCTTTCCGTAGTGCAAAGCCCATATCTTATGCAATTAAGAACAATCATAATGTTCTTATCCAGATCTCAAAATTTGTGTCATTCAGTATCATTTAAAATTGATACTTACACACACCATACAAGCAGAAACTGTAATTTTGTAGAGAATTAAACACATTCAGCTCACAATTCCTTAAACTATATGCAAAACATTGAAATTAAATTCAATCCGTGTGGTGGGCCCCAACAAGATACCTAGCACAACATTGATAGTTTAGTCTTTGGACAGAAAATATCAACTTGTAAGTGGTACTCTCAGTGTAGTGATCAAATATTGACAATTAGGCCTGTCAAATAATAAGCCTTCTTTGGACCGACTTATCACCCACATGGCATACTTGATAATCGTCACATATTTATCACCACAAGTGTATATGTAATTTGGCCAAATAATAATCCTCCTTTGGGCTGATTTACTATTCGTATAAATAACACATACACACATCTCATATTTTAAAATAGATTAATCTACGCAAGAGAGGTTACTTTGGTAACATATTGCTTCAACTATTCTACTAAAATACTCGACATCCCAAAATAATATAATACTGAATATTGAATTTAATTTCAAACATATGTTTTGTAAGGAATAAAATATTCCTTAATTTTAGTCCTTCTTGGGCAAATTATAATAATAATAATATACTCACAAGGACTAAACTATAATTCTGTCATGTAAAGACTGGAATGACAGAAACCAAACTATAGGGATCAAAGTGAAATCTGTTGTAAAAATCGCTCACTGTATGCGATTTAAACTGACTGCAACAATTTCAAAATTCTCATCTGTGTCCCACGCCACAGCACAAAATTACCCAAGGAAATCAAAAATAAAATAAAATAAGGGTTTGTCGCACAAAAATTGCTTTAAATGCATGCGACCTTTGATTTCAACAATGATAAGCACATAAATCATCAGTGGTGGCGCGCAATCCACAACGCATCAATGGAAAAACGTAATCATGTGATATGTAGTGTAAACATGAATCACTTATGCGTCAAATTGGCAATTTTCCACCGATTCCAAAATAGTGGTACATCGATTCACAGAAAAATAATAAAATATGTGAATCAACAATCAATCACACCTTAGATTTGACGAAAATAAACTAGCCCTCTTGCGTCAAAACTTTAATCAACCTTATTGATATCTAATAATTTAATCAAGCAAGCTCCGCTACCACTTGTTAGCATAATTACTCTATGCCTCAAATATCTTGATAAACTATTAGACAATCAAGAACAATTATCAGGTATAGCAAGGCGTACCTGAATCAATGATGAATAAATTTGAACCGAGAGGATTGGGAGCTTCCAAGATTTGGTTCCAACGCCTTGTGTATTTTTCTGTGATGGGGCAGAGAAAACTGACGCAGGAATAATCTTGGGGACCACAACCCTATATTATATCCTTTATATACTAGGTCAATTAGGGTTCCCATAAAACACTAATTACTAGTATTGGGTTTCTACACATAAAAGTCCATACCAACAAGATGTCTCTAGAGCCCAAAATAAATCACGTAATGGCCCCATAAAATTAGACAGTCTTTAATATAATTGTAATTAATAATATAAGCTCATATATATTAAATAATTCCAACATGTACAAGAAGGGAAATAGGAGATAACGATGGATAGATATATATATATAGTTGAGAATCTAGATAACACCGAAACCATACATTCTGGTTTTGGTTTTTGTTTGAGAGATGTCAGTAGAGGGATTCATTAACGCTATATATCCCTCCACAACGAATAAACTCAAGTAAAACAATGTGTAAAAGTTCAAATTCAATTAAAATAATAAAAATAAACAATACAAATTTGGGAAGTCACTGATTCTAATTATGGCCTCCTCGATTGAATGTACCGTAAGGCAGATTTCTCTCAAGTACTTCTTTAATCGTCTCGTGCTTCTTCCAGTCTACCACATATACTTCATGAAAAGCAACTCCATGAAAAGCAACCCTTCCATCCCTATAGATATCGTTCGAATCAATGATTATGGCTCCTCCATTAATACACATATACTTCTCCATCAGAAATATTCATCTTGGGACGACGACAGTACTCCTTCACAACAACTGGATGTCAGTCCAGAGGAGACTGCTTGAGATTGCAGAAGCTAAGTGTCCTTTCTGTTCTTAGTTCAGTGGTGAATACCTGGAATGACCTGAAATCTTTGTTTACCCACCCAGTGGTTTGATCTCGTTGGTTGGAACAAAGCAAGATCATCTTGTTTGCTTTGGTCTGGTCATTGTTGCTAGCACGAAACAAGTAGGTGTTTAATCAAGTGGAGGTGGATTGGGAGAGGATTTTTTTTATTGGATTAAAGCTAAGCAGTATAAGTTTCCATATGATTTTTACCAAGTGTGCAGAGTCTCTGAGGAGCTGGTGGGGGTACCCGGTGTTCTCTTTCTTATGTTTGACCAGGAACTACTTGCAGACTATGTTTTGCTTTAATTTTTACTGTTTTGTTTTGAGAAATTTTATGGTGGGGACTCCCCAAGTTTGATTTGTTGTAGATCTCTAGTTATGTTAACAAATTACCTTTGATTGTTCGCTCTTTTCATTCTAGGGTTTATTTATTTCTCCAATTTACCTTATAGGTTCCCTATTCATCTCCTAAAATTTATATTATTTCCTTATTTATTGTGTATTATTTAGGAAATAAATCTTCACATTCAATATATATACTTATATGGTTTAATTATTCCTAATATAACTGAATTTAAGAACAAGTCTACAACAAATCAAACTTGGGAAGTCCCCACCATAAAATTTCTCGTTTTGTTTTACTTACTACTCCGGTAATCAGAATCCTACTAAAAATGAACCTCTTGTTCCTTTCCGTAACTAACGCGAATCCCTCAAGAAGATATAACATCAGTTTCTTTTTTAATAGAACGTCAAATTTTTAATTTTAAATTAAAAAGGCCAGCACAATAAGAGCCTTATATTAGAACGATTCACTGACTCGATACACAATTTCATTAGGAATAGATATTCCAAGCCGATACAACTATAAGTCTTTTTACATATATATATACATATATATATGTGCTCATCCATCAATTAAAATCGTCATTAGTTACAAATAAACCCGAGAGGAAGAGAGAGAGCTACTACTCGCTAAGACATATCTAATTTGTCTTTCGACTACTTTGAAACCATGTCTTCATCAAAACAGAAACATAAACCTTACAATTTTGATAATCTTTGTGCTAGTATGGTTTTATATATGATCTCTGCTCTCTTCATCCTGGGCGCTATAACCCTAATACAGCCCGCGGCTGACCCAAACGGGCCGGTGGTCATAAAGATCGAGAAGATCAGGAAAGCAATGTGGGATTCAGACTACAAGATCATGTCTCTCATATTCGACAAAAAGCTGCCCGACATGATCCCACCCAACAACGTCCACGGATCAGACAACAACAACAAGAACACAGTGTTGAGGTTGGCCAAGGACCAAAACATCACCATATTTGTTCCAAAAGACGATGCTTTCTTCCAGAGATCGAACGGTTTAGGCTCAGGCCTTGATTTTGGACCACTGGTCGTGCTCTCCAAGCTCGAGAAAGGATCTCTGTTCTCCGGTTTAAGGTTGAATACTACAACTTGGCCTGGTGGTGTTTACGTATTTGAGATGATGGGGGATTTGTTCATCAACCAAGCAAGTATCAGCGACGGGTGGGATATCTATAATGATGGAAGGGTCATTGTTCATGGGGTTGATCACTTTTTTCTACTGTACCCTCTATTTTATCCTTAGATGAGGTTTGGCCAGAGTGGGATGACTCTGAGATTGATGACTTTTTTTCTACTTTACCCTTACCTTAGATAGATGAGGTTTGGCCAGAGTCGGATGACTCTTTTATTCCTAATTGGGATTTTAAGCTCTTTCTTAGTTAATTCTTTTGTGATATTATGATCATTATGATATTTTTTTTTTCCATTAAAATCAAGAAGTAATTCTTGAAAACGTGAATAATCTCCACCAGTCAATCCCTGATAAATAATTAATTTAATGTCCGGATAAATATAGAAAAATTAATTAATTTAATGCTTCTCAAAATTCTAATTTAATGCAAGGATAAATATAGAAAAATTAATTAATTTAATGCCCTCTCAAAATTCTAAAACTTCTAGTATTCTGAAACAAAGAGTATTGCGGAAACCTCTACACCATCATACCTGTTGGAGACCCAATAAAACTGCATCCCGAAAGTTGATTTGGGCCAACCCTTTTTATAAATCGAGTAGATTTCCAAAGTGGTCTTCGTTCGTACTTAAGCAAAGGCCAAAGGATGTAATATCCTTATAATTAATAGCGAAGAAACCAATATATATATATCCAGGCCATTCCCTCCACGCCCATATCTTCCAAAGAGAATCCTCCATTTAATGTCAAAGAATATCCTTTCCGACTCGTGGAGAGACAATCACGTAAAAACCCAGAACAAAACTCATTCAATCTCAGATGTTGGAATTAATAGTTTGTTTATTACTCTTTAGTTGAGTCTAGCTGAGCATTTCCTTGTCCAGTCCAAGTCAAATGTTAGAGTACTAGCATCCAAAAACATGTACCGCATCTCTTTTCTTTTCTTTTTTTATATGAACTACCGTATCTCTTTATCGTACTGTTTTGAGCTATTTGTTCTGTTTCAAATTATTCTAAATCACATAATTAAGGGAATAGCTCACGTTTAGAGCTAAATTTAGGGTTATAGCTCACGTTTTAACTTCTATCAAAAAAACACATACATGGTCAACAAGGTGAGACGACCCTAGCTAGCAAGCACTATAAACCGTAAGGGGGAATATTATTATTATTACGTCGAACTGTAAAACTACAAAACTACATGCTCAACAAGGAAAAGACAGAAGGGAACATTACGTGTCTTATTTAGAACATGCAATGCAGATGCCACCATAATTAAAAGGTCGTATCTGCCTGTGAAAGAAATCATCAACTCCATGAACAGCAATTCTTCCATCCCTGTAGATATCCCAATCAATAATTCTGGCCCCTCCAATGCACATAGACTTCTCTTCGTCCTCGGCTTCTCCATTAGAAATATTAATCTTGGGACGACACTCCTCCACCACAACTGGATCTCCAATAACACGCAATTGAGCACCATCCACAAGTGACCCCTTCTTCACATCGGAGTCCACAACCAGCAATTCCATGAACATTTCCCACCTCGAAGGTCTCATTTCCCACCTCGAAGGTCTCTGGGAACAAAGAAGGTGGTGAAATACCTGTCGTCGTGGTCTTGCGACGATGATGTGGTGATTGTAGAGTTGTCGTCGTCAAACTCAATAGAACCAAGAGGATCAATCTTATCAATATTTCGAAGAAACTCAAGATCATGATCAACAAACTCAAGAGAACCAAGAGGAGCAGCCTTATCATTAAAAAGAAACTCAAGATCATGATGACCATGCTTAAGCTCCGTCTCGACAAATGGAAGAATCTTACTGTATCCTAAACCTTCAAGTGCTTCTTTGATTCTTCGGTGCTCTGGACATCCATATCTACGCGAACAGTCAATCGGTGATGTATATGAAACCGTACGTAGCTCAAGTTTGGGTTGTGTACTATGGAGCTGCAAGAGGGGAAGCATAATAAAGAGGGGAAGAATAATAACAAAGACAGCAATAACCCAACGGCGTAGAGAATTGAATTTCAGTACTCTCATCATTATTTGGAAGATATATATTAAATCGATCTAGCTTCTATCCAGCAATTAGAACACTAGAAAAAGCAATGCAATCGGTGATGTATATGAAACCGTACGTAGTTCAAGTTTGGGTTGTGTGTGTGTGTGTGTGTGCATATATATATACATACTGTGTTCTAGATATGGGACTTGCGTAACTCATTAGGTAAGGTTTTTTAAGGGCTTTTGAGAGGATTTTGCTCTTTAATTGGGGCCATATGATTGTCCCTATACTATAGTATTGTTTCGTACAAAAAAGAACTATATTTAATTCGAAGTTATCTAAAACTCTTCCTTCTATATAATATTCTCTCTGAAGTGCAAATACTAGCATTTAATTTGTTGTCAAACATATGTATTACGTCATATATCGTGTAAAAACACAAGATCACTGTTTTGTTTTACTTTTTCAAATCAGAATCCAACCATTTTTTTTTTTTTGATAAGACTCAGAATCCAACCAATTAAGAAACTCTTGTTCCAAGTTTCCACCTTATTGTATCACATCCTTTACCTTTCCGTACCTAACTGGAATCCCTGAGCAAGACTCTTTTTTTTGATAAGACTCTTTTTTTTTTTTTTTGAGAATATAAGCATCAGTTGTTCTTAATAGAATGTCAATTTTTGTTTTTTGTTGATTGACACTTTAGGTATAATATCTCCCAAGCCGAGATATATAATTAGTCTACATCTACATCTCTCCCTCTTTCTTTCTTTCTTTCGTTGTTTATAGAGAGCTACTTTGAAACCATGTCTTCAACAAAACAGAAACCTCACAACTTTGATAGTGTTTGTTGCTAGTATGGTTTTATATATTGTCTCTTTTCTCTTCTTCCTGGGCGCTATAACCCTAATATTGCCAGCGGCGGAGCCAAACGGGCCGGTGGTCATAGAGGTCGAGAAGATTAGGAAAGCAATGTGGGGTTCAGATAGTACAAGATCATGTCTCTCGTATTGGACAAAAAGCTTCCCGACATGATCCCATCCAACGACCTGCAGAGATCAGACAACAATAACAAGAACAAAATATTGAGCTTGGCCAAGGACCAGAACATCACCATATTTGTTCCCAAAGACGATGCTTTCTTTAACAGATCGTACGAGTTGGATTCAGACCGTCATGATTTTGGACCACTGGTAGTGGACTCCAGCTTCGAGAAAGGGTCTGTTGTCTCGGTCCCTTTAAGCTTGGGTACCACTGCTGAGTTGGGAGATGTTGAGGTACGAGAGTGCTACGAGGAGGAGGGTTTGTGCATCAACGGAGCAAGAATCAGCGACTGGGATATCTATAATGATGGACGGGTCATTGTTCATGGGGTTGATCACTTCTTCGTAGGGTGATCAAAATATATAAACCGTGGCAACTCAGCAACTCGGAGTAGTTATTTACTTTTTATCTGTTCTTTCCAACTTTTTACTTTTGTTCTCGGATGGATTCCCAATTATTTATCTTGTGTTGAATCGTTAAACTTTGGCATAGCCTGTGGAAATAGACAAGTATCCTATCATTTCAAGAGTAGTTTTATGAGCTTGCACATGTTTTTTTTGATAAGATGAGATTTTATTGATTAACAAGTAACATGCAGAGATCATCATCAGAGCGATGATTACTACTGCCTATACATTAGCGTAAACAAATAAGCAAATTACAGAAGACGAGGCGTTAAGCAAATTACACAAGACGAGGCGTTATAAGGGGGCCATTCCATGCTAAAACACTGTCTGCACAAGTGATTAAGGCTGGAAAATCATAAGGAAAAGAGGCCTGATGGGCTTTGAACCACATCAGTGCTCTAAGAAAAACAGAGTCCCTAATTGCTGCCCAATCCACCGCTTTATCATTGAAGACTAGCTTGTTCCGAAGCAACCATATGTGCCATATAAGAGCATAAAACAGGACCGTCCATGGAGCACGAGCCTTGGCCGAGGTCAATAACTCCAACCATTGACAAAACAGATCATCAATAGAGTACGGCATACACCAGCAGATTCCCCACCATTGACATAGCTTGTTCCACTCATTCCATACGAACCTGCAGTGTCCAAAGAGATGATTCCTACATTCCACCTCCTCCTTACAAAAAGGGCATAAGGCATCCTCCCACCCAATTAGATTGGCTCTAAGAAGATTAGACTTGACAGCAATCCCATTATTTAGAATTAGCCATAAAAAGCACTCTACCTTGAAGGGACCGCATCCTATCCAAACCCATGGGATGCCACAGGATCTGAATCTCATCCTACAGATTAGGTCGTAGCCAGATTTAACACTGTAACATCCATTTGCATCATCCATCCATCTCCAGTTGTCAATCTCATCCGGGGCAAGAGTTAGAGAGCTGATACAATTGGTAAGCTGAACCACCAAATCCTCTTCCCAGGAAAACAGATTCCTACGCCAATTAAAATTCCATTGGATTTGATCATCCACCAATCTTCTCATGCCGGCAACCGATGCAAATTTACTATTTGAAATTTCAAACAGCCTTGGGAATTTATCCATTAACACTCCTTCCTTACACCATCTATCAGTCCAAAACCTGCAAGACATGCCATCCTTAACCATCATCATAACATTATTATTTAAGGATACTGATCCACCGTATGCTGAATCCCCAGATTTAGCAATATCTTTCCAAGCAGGGGAGGAGCAAGCATCATCAAAAACAGGCCAGGAAGCAACCGACTCTCTTCTGTACGAATTAGAAACTATCTGCGTCCAAATAGGAAGATCAGAGGACGTGTGAGGCATATTGATGTATCTCCAAAGCCACTTAAACAACAAGCATCGATTCTTCGCAAGGATGTCTTCAATTCCCATTCCTCCTTGATCCTTTTGTTTTGCAGTTTTACTCCATGCAACCAGGCACTTCTTTCTCTTTTCTTCCCCTCCACCCCATAGAAAATTCCTTTGCAAGCTAACTATCTTTTTTGCCACACCAATAGGCATTTGATACATGGACAGATAATAGATAGGGAGGTTAGAAAGGACAGCTCTAATCATTGTTACACGACCCCCTAAAGATAAAAATTTCCCCTTCCAAGCTGCCAACCTGCTTTTGATTCTTGTAATCACTGGATCCCAAGATGCGATGCGATGCATATTCTTCCCTAGCTGCAACCCCAGGTAACATATGGGCAGAAATTCGATTTTACTACGTAACATCCCAGCCATTTGACTCACTCTATGACTAGATAGATTAATTCCCACCAGACTGCTTTTATGGAAATTTATGCTCAACCCAGACACCACTTCAAAACATCTCAAGACCCTTTTCAAGTTAAGGAGAGAGCAGTCATCATCCGGACAGAAGAAGAGCGTATCATCTGCAAATTGAAGTAGCGAACATGCGACGTTATCCTCATGCAATTCTTGTATAATACCATTTCTTACAGCCTGTCGAAACATGCAAGTGAGACCCTCAGCAACAATGTTAAATAGAAGGGACGAGAGGGGTCCCTTTGTTTTAGTCCTCTGCAAGTAGTGAACTCACTAGTTGGACATCCATTCATCAAGACAGCCAATTGGGGAAAACTGATACATCCCCTGATCCATTTTCTCCAAGTCTCACCAAATCCCATTGATGACAAAAGATCCATGAGAAATTCCCAAGACACAGAATCGAATGCCTTTTTGAAGTCAATTTTCCATAGAAAAGCTTGATGATTGGATTTCCTGAGCTGGTGAATAACTTCTGATGCAGATAGGACGCAATCTAAAATCTGCCTCCCTTCGATAAATGCGTGCTGATTTGGGCTAATAATTCCATGCATGACCGCCCTTAATCTTTTGGCAAGAATCTTTGCTATGATTTTATATATGCCATGAATGAGGCATATGGGCCTAAAGTCATTAAATTCCTGTACATCGGATTTCTTTGGAATTAGGCAGAAGAAACCACTATTAACCCCATTTGGCAGTTTCCCTGATTTATGGTCCAATGCTGACATTAAAATTGTGCTCAATGGGGAGTTTATGTGTAGTCAAGATCAGCATATTAGCCCATTCCAGATTGTTGCTTGAGTCAAAACTATTCTGCAGCTTAATGAATCTTCCAAAGCGAACTGCAAGAAGGCCAAAGAACTCATTGCACCATGCATGCGGCGGAACGCCATGCACACTCAACCAACATTGCCGATGGGCAGCACAGTCACCTTCTTCCCACTGTTTTAGGAGGTCAAATAAATTATTGCACCATGCTTCCTTATGCCTTAAGCATGAGACCAGTGCCTCTTGTGAAGGAAATACAATGAGTACATACTGCCCACCGATCCTTTTTACCTCAATCGGTGCATTGAAGATTCTAGAAAATCCATTAACTACATCTTCAATCGTGACACCAGGCCTCATCATTCCAAAGGCACATCCCTTTAGCTTATTGATCAAACTTTTCTCTGGAGTGAACTCAAAGGAAACCCGCTTCTCTTCGTCTGCAGTTTTTGTAGGATTCAGCACCTGAGCAAATGAGATACCCTCCTTTACTGTCGCGTCTTTCTTCACCTGCCAGCCACTCTTAGCCCCACTGAATTTTGAAACCTTTCGCTGTTGGGTGATTCGGTTGCGTGCAACATTTGCCAACAACATTCCATTGACAGTCTTTGACTTGTTGATCTTCTCCACCATCACCTCTGCTTTCTCTATGCATTCGAATCTCACAAAGCCAAACCTATTACCAGCCATATTAACTTTGCCTGGAATAAACACCTCCAACACCTTACCCACCTTAGACATGTCCTTGAAAACGTCGGAAGCCAACCAACTATTCGGGATATTCTCCACGAATATGCTAACAGCCCTCCTATCATCCAGCGCCTTCTGCACCTGGGGTCTTGGCCACCTAGAGAAGAAGGAAGGAGCATGGAAGGACCTTATCGTCAAGGTTGGGGATCTTCTCCACATCATATTGGTGCCTGACCAACCCTTGAATGCTTCTAGAGTGGCAAGGATGCAACCCACTAAAAAGGGGCCGATTTTACAGAACCAGCAATGTTGGATTTAACTCGCAGCTTATGAGCTTGCACATGTACGGACGTAGATTGTGTTTCTATTGTCTCCTCAAGACCTTAATTCCTCCTTATGGGTATCCTCTCAAAGAACACATCTCCCAGTCATTAAACAAGGATTGGACAAGGAGATGGTCTCTACTCTCTTCATATAATTTTCTGAATCCCAAACTTCAAGTGATTAATATAGAGAGCATTTGAATCGTCACTTTGAAACTGTAATAGAGGATATTCAAATCCACAAGAAAGGATTCATCTGCTGCTACCTAGCAAGAAGCAAGATGATTAGTAGTGATACATGGTATTTTACCCCCCCGGGCCCATTACCGAGGGAGCCTAGGCCGGAAGACTGAGTCCAAACCCATCGAGCCAACTTGTCCGAGAAGCCCGCCTACGAGACACCCGCTCTATGAATAACCCCAAACCCCGTTTAGAAATATCTAGGTCCGGGCACTATTTACGCCCTTCTCTCTATAAACAAACTCTACCATTCAATGAAATGAGGCCAGATTTTTCAGGTTAATTTACCAAGTAGCATAATCACTTATATAATTATCCAATTGAGTGTAATTAATGAGCCAAGCAGGAGCTATATATGTATTCAATACTGACTTGACTAGATTGACTTGTTAATAACTTGAACTCGGCCGCTCCGTTTTATCAAGCGTCGAGCTGTATTGTCAAGCGAGTTCCAGCATAAAAATTGAGGCTTGATCAAAGATCGAGCTCGAAAATTTTCTTTTTCTTTATTTTGATACCAACGATGAGCTTTATTTATTTACAGTAGGAAAATAGTAAATACAAGGCATGCGAAGCATGCAACACAAACGTTAACAATTACAACACAGGTATTGAACACTGAAATTAAATAGAGTAACCGTTACATGAGGGAGAGCAAGGAGAATTGACGTCTAGGACCAACCCAGAACTTGATTGTCGCAGAATTAGGTCTCATAGCTCGAACATTTTCTTAACGTCGACTCGAGTCGTTTATATCCTAGGTATTCTGTGTTTTTTTTTTATAGAAAACCCTAGGTACTATATATTGTTGTATTAATAAAGAGGATAATTGATAAAGGGAGACGATAGTATTCTAGCATAAAAAGTACTATTACTATTAGTACTAAGAGATTGTCTCGTGGAAGGAGTGTATAGTTCCAGTGTTCCATGCTATTAATGACTGTTTGGAAATAATGCATTGGTCGGGCTAGCGTGTATAATAACTAATGCCAGCACAAGACGCAGCTTCGTCTTTATCTAGTTATATATAGCTTTTGCTACTGAGGGAGAGGGAGAGGGAGAGCTATATATTGCAAGATATCTATCTGGCTCCTTAAATTTTCAAATCATGTCGTTAAGAAGGAATCAGTATGATGACGATTTCTATGATTTTATTTTGGATATTTTTTTTGTTGGTTTTCGTATTGCCCTTCTCCTTCTACTCTTAGGCTTCCTTATTAGTGACTTCTTTAAGGAGCCGCCAAAGCAGCAGCAACCTGTAGTTGGCATCAAAGAGCAGCAGCAACCTGTAGTAATAGAAATTCAGAAGATTAGAGAATCAATGTGGGATTCAGGCTACAAAATCTCCTCTCTAATCCTCGAGAGAAAGCTGCCCTCAATGATCAATGGAGACAGCAGCAACAACAACAACACAATCACCTTGTCCCATGACCAAGGCAGCAGCAACATCACCATATTTGTCCCCAAAGACAGTGCTTTTTCCCTATCCAACTACAATCTTGGGCGTGAAAAGATGGATATTGGTCCCCTAGTCGTTTTCTCCAAGGTTGAGGAAGGGTCCCTCTCCGCTGACTCAAGGCTGAACACTGCCTGGAGTACTGGTAGGAATGTTTTTGTACGTAGGTGCAATAAGTTCTGCCCTAATGATGATGATGAGTTATTGTGCATTGAAAAGGCCAAAATTAGCCGCTGGAATATCTATAATGATGGACGGGTCCTCGTTCATGGGGTTGATGGCTTATTCCGTTTTGGAGGAGATAGAGTTCCTCGGGAACGATCATGGGATTAATTTCTTAAAAGCTCAGACTTAATTAAGCTGTCTCATATCTGTCTGATCCCCTTTTTTAATTTTCCTCATTGTTATTCTTGTTTTTCTCAGTTTGAGTGTTTTGTTTTAAATTTTCTTCTCATTTGCATATTCAATTATTTACTTCTTACCATATCTTTATGCAATGACCATGTTATCTTCCTTTTTTTTAGCTAGATCAGTTTTCCTAGGAAGACACTATGTGACCTTGCTGCACGTGTGCTTATTGTATTCAACGAAAATGAGATCTAACTTTTATTGATAGAGTTATACCAAAAGAAAATTTTTAATTGACCGAGTAAATGGAAAAATTAAAGGAAACCAATACCGTTAATTTTTTTTGATAGGGTACGACTACTATTCGAACCACCACCGTTAATTCAGTTCTGCATAAACTCTACTTCTAGTTCTTGATTCGGTCAACGATCAAGAACTATGTCCCCCACCCCCTTACCCTCCCACCACCCCTCACGGCCACCGTCCCTCGTCCGCTCCCGATCAACACCACCTCCCACCTCACGTAGCCTTTACCTCACACACCCTCTCCAATACCTTCACCATAACCCCCCTGTTCACTCCCAAAACCCACCGCCCCTCCTCCCCCATAACCTCCTCCTCCATAACCCCCCTGCCCACTCTAAAAACCTACCGCCCCTCCTCCCCCTTCCCCAACCTTCGCTAAAGCTCCCACATTCCTACCCCTACCTTCCCACCGATTCTAACATTTCCCACCCCCCCTTATCAACCCTACTAAGCCTCAACACTTTTCTAAATGGAGCAAAAAGCGTATCCAGAACTTCATGGAAAATCAAAACGTCACCAGTCTTTACATCGACAACCTACCCAGCCGATGCACAGTCTTCGATTTCCATCACAAGCAGCCCCAGTTCTTATTGATTACCACAAGGAAAAAACTGAAATCCAAATCACACGTGGACTATGACAACATCCAGGAATCTCCCACCCATACATCCCACACCACCCGTACCACAAGCTCCTCTCAGTCACCCATCCCTGTTTCTTTCTGCAGAGATGAAGCTCTACGAACCGTCCAAGTCGGCTCCCTTCTCGGCTGGGACTCTTCAAAGAACCCAGAAGGCACTCTCTCGGCCGCAACTGCTCTTATCGAAAAGGAAGGTTTCGATTGGAGTAGGTCGCTTGTAGAACTTTAATCGACCTCTCCTCTCAGAGTGCACCTGTCCAGCTCATGTTTAGCTTGATTTCTTGGAATATCCGTGAAGCAAATTCTGCTTCCAAGCATGACCAGGTCTCTTCCCTCGCTCGTAAGCATTCTCCCAGCTTTATTTTTCTTTACGAAACTAAGCTCCCTTCCGTCGATTCTGCCTTCTGTCATAAGCTGTGGTATATGCAATCTATTGATTTTGAATTCATCAACTCCTCTGGGAACTCGGGTGGCTTATTATTCATGTGGGATCCTACCTCCTTCACTTGTACAAATCGTGCACTTGGATCTAATTGGATTTTAGTCGAAGGCTCCTTCGGCCGGGATAACATCAATATATGTATTTGCTGCGTGTATGGGCCCCCTAATGCTGATGATAGGATTGCTATGTAGTCTGAGATAGCTCTAATGAAGAATTCCTTCAAGTCCCCTTGGCTAGTAGTTGGAGATCTTAACGAAACTCTATGCCCTCTGGATAGAAAAAGCGGCAGAGTCCATGCATCAGGGTCAAATGCACTACACAATTTCATGTCTGAGCTCCATCTATGTGACTTCAACCTGACTGACCGCAGCTTCACCTGGGCCAATAAGTTTGTAGCAAGCAGAATCGATAGGGCCATGGCCGAACAAGAATGGAGCCTTCTCTTCCCCTCCATCAGTCTTAAGACGGGCTTCAGGAATAGTTCCGATCATTGGCCCCTCATCTTGGCCCAAGACAGTATTGATTGGGGATTTAAGCCGTTTAGAGCACTCTCGGCCTGGTGGTCCTTCCCCGATTTCGAGAATGTAATTCGGGAGATGTGGCGTAGAGCTGATGGCAAGTTCCCCCTCAAATTCAACCTTCTCAAGAAGTTAAGTCTTCTGCGCAAAGACCTTGCCCATTGGAATAAGACGGTTTTTGGGAATTCTGATAAGATTGTACTTCAGTTGCAACAGGAGATTGAAGCACTGGAGTTAGTGGCCGAATCCAGAGCCCTCCTCCCCTACGAGTCTACCATCCTTGCTGAAAAAAAGGATGAGTTCCGGTTAAAATCTAAATTAAAAGCTATCACTTGGAGACAAAAATCCCGCATTAAGTGGCTCAGACTTGGAGATCGAAATACACGTTTCTTTCACCTCTCGGCCTGTTCAAGAGGAAGACAAAATAAAATCTCCTCGTTTCAAGTCGGCACGAGACTATTAGAGGATCCTAACCAGATTAAGGCAGAGGCAGTGAACTTTTTCTCAAAATTATACAGCGAGCCCCAACCAGATAGGCCTTGCATTGGAAATATCCCCTTCCTAAAGATTGATCCCCTTTCTGCCCGTGACCTTGAAAAGCCAATATCCATGGAAGAGATTAAATCCACAGTTTGGGCTTGTGATAGTGACAAAGCCCCAGGCCCCGATGGATTCAATTTCCTTTTTTACAAGCGATGCTGGGATTTCATGAAGGCTGACCTCTTCGACTTGATCAACGATTTCTTTGCCTCATGCTCTCTTCCAAAAGGTCTTAACTGCTCCTACATTACATTAATTGCAAAGAAGTTATCAGCCGAAACTTTCGACGAATTTAGACCCATCACCCTTGTAAGTGGAATATACAAAATCATCTCCAAAATTCTTTCCTTCAGACTCAAACCCATCCTTCCACAGATCATCAATAACCATCAGACCGCTTTTGTGGAAGGTAGATTAATTTCAGATGGTGTATTACTTGCGGCCGAGGCTCTTCACAGCCTCAAAAAATCCAAAAACCCAGCTGTAATGTGGAAACTTGATTTTCGCAAAGCCTTCGATTCAATCTCATGGAATTACTTATTCCAAGTTCTCCACGCCATGGGTTTTGGGAATATGTGGATTTCCTGGATTCAAGCCTGTCTCCAATCCTCCAAACTTTCAGTGCTCATTAATGGCTCTCCTTCCTCTGAATTCCAAATGAGTAGAGGTCTTAAGCAAGGCGACCCACTATCTCCTTTTTTGTTCATCATTGCTTCTGAAGGGCTCAATTCTATGCTTTTGCAGGCCGCATCTATGGGGATTATAGATGACCTATCTATTCATGGAACCTCAATCTCCCTCCTACAGTACGCTGACGACACCTTAATCTTCTCCAATGCAAACCTCGACTCCTTGCTCAATCTCAAACGTGTTCTTAGATGTTTCGAGCTCTTGTCAGGTCTCAGCATTAACTTCCATAAAAGCGGTCTTGTGGGGATAAACTTAGATTCAGAGCGCGTGCATGATCTGGCCATTGCACTTCATTGTAAAGTTGAGTTCCTCCCTCTCCACTATCTTGGCCTTCCCCTAGGCGCTTGCATGCACAAGTCTTCAAACTGGAATCCTATCATCGAGAAGATTAAAAAGAAACTCCAACCTTGGAAGGCAAATTCCTCTCCAGTGCGGCCAGGGTGACCCTTATACGATCGGTGCTATCCTCACTTCCTTTATACTTCCTCTCCCTCTTCAAAATCCCAGTTTCAGTGGCCAAACAGATTGTCAAAATACAAAGAGATTTCTTCTGGCATGGCGCCTCAAATCGCAACAAGATCTGTCTCATAGCATGGTCTAAAATTGTTAGACCTAAAGCTCTTGGTGGTCTCGGTATTGAGAGTCTTCACGCTAAGAACCAGTCCCTTCTTTTCAAATGGTATTGGAGATACGCTAAATCCGCACAGGCTGAGTGTTTCAACTTCATCACCAACAAATGTGGGTCGCCATCAAACTCCCTCAAGCCTTCCTTCATCTTAGCAAAGTCCTCTCCTATATGGAAGAACATAATACTCTCGGCAAGCCCAGAAAATCAATTTCATCTTGTGGATCACATCAAAATTGGTATCGGTTCTGGTGCGCAAATCAAATTCTGAGCTGATGAATGGTGCCCTCTTGGCTCTTTGCAATCACGCTTTCCTCGCCTCTACCGAAATTCTCTGATTTCGAATGCTTCTCTTGCTGATTTCTATAACAGATTTGCCTCTGCCCCTGTTGAAGAGTGGCCTTGGCGCAGAATTCTGTACTCTTGAGAAAGAGAGGAATGTCTTCTTATCCTTGCTGAGCTCCAAGCCTGTTCCTTATCCCCATCCGCACCAGACTGTCTCATATGGTCCCCTGATGCGCAAAAAGGTTACAGTGTTAAATCAGGTTATAGTCTGTTGCTCCATTCCTTACACCCTCCCATTACAATTCCTCTAGTTTGGCACTCCTTTCTCCCCCCAAAAATTGAGCTTTTCCTATGGAAGATTTTCATGAATGGTATCCCAACCAGAGATGCCTTACTTCGCAGACAAATCATACCAGTAAGTGATGCCCTCTGTCCTTTCTGTCTTCAACATACTGAATCCATACCCCACCTCTTCCTTCACTGCAAATTCTCTTGGCTACTGTGGCAACGCATTTGTAATTGGTGGGATGTCCCTTGGATTTCTCCGGCTGATTGCACTCTATGGTTTTCTTCCTGGCCTTCCTATTCTGGTCACGAAAACTCAAAACGTTGCTGGCTTATCATTGGATCTGCTGCTATTTGGACATTATGGTTAGCCCGTAACGACCTCATTTTCAACAATAAGCAACCCCAGCTGGATCTACTCTTTGACCTCGTCCTTGCTAGAGCTACATGGTGGATCAAGGCTTGTCACCCAAGATTCCCATACTCCACCAGTATGGTTATTGCAAATGCGAATTGGATCAAACTGTGGGAAGGCCTGGCCAATCAATTGTAATTTCCATTACCTATTATCTCTTCTAGCGCTTAGTGTTTTTTGGCGCTTTCTTTCTCGCGTCCTTTCTTGCAACTGCACCCCAGGCCTGTCAGCCGCTTACTTCCTAACTGCACCCCAGGCCTGTCAGCCGCTTACTTCCTAATCTGCCGTTGGCTTTACTTGTACATTATTATGGTTATTCAATAAAGATCGATTAGCATAAAAAAACGATCAGTTTTTTTTTCGGTGAGAGAATTAATCAAAAATATTAAAAAAGGCAAAACAGATAAATGAATATATTTCTGTACGCGTATGGTACTCCGTACTCTTACCAACACACTTTTTCTTCCCGCCATTCTGATTTTTTGCGCGGGTTTATTGCTGGATATATACATGTAATCATCATACATAAACGTGTTCTAACGAAAAAGTATTACCAGGAAGCAAGAGATATAGTATTTAAGAACGTTATCTCTCTCTATATATATTCCTTACTAATATCATTTTTGTTTAAACTAAACCCAGGGTGAGGAGAGCAATATAGCAGTATATTATCTATCTGATCTTAAGGGTCCTCAGGAATTTTCGCATCATGTCTACAAGAAGGAACATATCTTCAATCGAGAAAATCTTTCATGGTGCTTGGATCGATTTTTTTTTTGCTTCTCTTATTATTTTTATAATCTGTTGTCTCTTGGTCTCTCAAGGGCATCGTCATAAGTCAGGGCAGCCGCCTCTAGAGCAGCCTCCAAAGCAGCAGCAACCTGTAGTCCTAGAAATTGAAAAGATCAGAGGATCATTGTGGGATTCAGGCTATAAAATCTCCTCTCTAATCCTCGAAACGAAGCTTCCCTTCATGCTCACACCCTATGAAGGCCACAACAACGAGGACAACAGCAACAACAATAAGACAATCACCTTGGCCCATGACGTCCAAAGTATCACCATATTTGTCCCCAAGGACACTGCTTTTACAGGCCCCGATAAGGACTACCATACTAGCTCTGAAAAGATGGATTTTGGTCCCTTGGTAGCATTCTCCAAGATTGAGAAAGAATGTAGTTTACGATTGTTGAAGTTGAACACTACCCTTACCCTCTCTGATACGGATGTTTATATGCTTAGGTGCGATAAGCGGTGCCCTAATGATAAGTCTATGTGCATCAAAAAAGCCAAAGTCATCGACTGGGATATCTACAATGATGGTGATGTCATTGTTCATGGGGTTGATGGTTTATTCCGTTTTATGGATAGAGATAAAGGATTGCATCAAACTCCCTCATCATACGGGTTTTAGGGTTTAGAGTTGAGAATTTAGAATTTTTCGGTTTTTTCTTATGGCAAGGAATTTTTGGTTTAGGATTTTGCAGTTTGAAGTGTAGGACCAGATTTTATATGTAGAATTTACGATTTACTTAAAATATTTTTAGTCAAACTTACATAATATCCTATTTTTAGTCAAACTTACATAATATCCTGGATACTTCTATTCCAGTATTTTTTTGTTTTACGGGTTTTCTGTTTTAAACTTAAAGCTTGCGGAAAAAGAGTATATACAATGAATATTGAATCAAAATTGAAAGACAACCAAATGGAAATTATTTACAATTTTCTAGACGCCAATCAAACTCAAAAAGAAAAATAAAACAAGTAAAACGTTTTTTTTTTATGCTAAAGTAAAACGTTTAATTGCATATATTTTTGTGTATTGTTGTGTTCCCGATTCACTTCTTTGTCGTCATTTTAATCATTTTAATTTTTGGGCCGATTTAGAATTGCTGGATATATGTTGTAAATTGTAATCAATATAAATTGTAATCAATATATTTGTGTTCTAACCAAAAAGTATTACCTGGAAGCATGCAGGTGATGGTCTCCTTATGGAAGGAGTACTCTAGCTTCCAAACTCCACATCCTATCAATGACTGTTGATTTGGCCTGGCAGGTATAATAATGAGATGCATTTAACTACGTCACTCTATATATATTCCTTATTATCGCTTTTCAATTAAACCGGAGAGAGGAGAGATCTATAGCAGGATATTATTTATATATATCTGATCTGTAGGGTCCTCAGGAATTCTCATACGCACCATGTCTACAAGAAGGAACGTGTCTTCAAGGAAAAACAACGATGATGATGCTTGCATCGCTTTTTTTCTTGCCATTCTTATTTGTTTAGCCTGTTATTTCTTGGTCTCTCTATGGTATCATAAGTCAACAGCGCCGCCGCCAAAGCAACCAGTAGTCATAGAAATTGAGAAGATTAGAGAAATAATGTGGGATTCAGGCTACAAAATCTCCTCTCTAATCCTCGAAACTAAGCTACCCTCCATGCTCACCCCTTATGGAGACCACGACAACAACAACAAGACAATCACCTTAGCCCATGACGTGCAAAATATCACCATATTTGTACCTACGGACACTGCTTTCGCAGAGACCAAGCGCGACATCGAAGACAAGATAGATTTTGGTCCCTTGGTCGTATTCCACAAGATTGAGGAAGGAACTATCCCCTCCAATGCTTCATATACATTGTTGAATGGGTTTTTGGTACGGATGGTACCCATATTTTATGGTTTGAGACAATCATGTACCCAAACTTTTTGCCGAGACATTTATGTACCTGGAATTTTAACGGGCAGGTCAGTCATGGGTCTCGGGCTGGGTATGACCTGGAAGCTGCCCAAAATTGAGTTGCTGCCCGTAACTCAAAACGACGTCGTTTCACCACAAAATGACGTCGTTTTCACATCCACATGGCAAAGGCGGATCCCACCCATTTCCTATTACCTGACCCAATTACCAACCCGATTTTACCCTTTAAGAGGTTCAACCGAGCACAAATAAGATATTCTACACAATAAAAGATTATTTTTCTTTTACAAAATAAGATAAAAAAATTACTCAAAAATTTTCTTTTTATAGAAAAAAGCAAAAAAGAATTTCACTCAACAAAAAAATATTTCTTTAACAAAAAGAGCAAAACAAAATTCTACTCAAAAAAATTATTTTTGTTTTAAAAAAAGGCAAAAAAGATTATACTCATACCCACATTTTTTTCGGGCAGGTCTATTACATAATTAATAATAGAACTAAAGACTTTTTTCATCCTTGAGTTAGCCCAAAAATGCCACTTGTTCATTTTTTGGGACTTTTTAGTTAAAAATCAAATGATAATTCTTTTTCTTAAATTAATTTTTTTATGAAATTAAATTTTCAAACATATCTGAATCTTTTTCTTTTTGTGACACATCCAAATTCTTTTCATCCTCTTACCCAATTTAAAATTTAAAAAAAAACACTGTTACAAATAACCCATTGTTTTATAATTAATATCTCGTTAACTGATATTCACCATCCTACTTTTCCTCTCAATCATCTCCTTCAATTTCTCTTAATCTTTCCTACATCAAAGAATATTTTTTTAAAAAAGCAAGTAGAAAATAAATACCCTAAAAATTAATTTACCTCCCACCTCCCAACACGACCACAGCCACCATCGAGACCACCACCATCCTCCTCGGCCTGAAAATACCACCCGCCAAGATCACCTCTCTTCTTCAACCTTTCCAAGTCCAGATCTAAAAAACCATTCCGAACCCCAACCCTCCATAAGGAAGAGGAAGAACAAAGACATCACAGATGAAAAAGGGTCAAATCCTAAAGATTGCTACTCCAGTAACCACGACGGCGGCAAAGCGAGGCAGCATAATCCACCAAACCAAGATCCACTTTCCTCTCTTTATCATCCTAATTCTTCTTATCATTTTTTTTTATGTAAGAGTAATCGGAAAAAAAAGGCTGACTGTGATAAAAAAAAAAAGGGAAAACTGAAGGTAGAGATAGATGATGAAATTTCAGGGAGATAGCGACGGGTTATTATAGCATCATTGCCACCGCGTTGTCTCCTTGGCCGTCAACAGATCTCGTTGCTAAAGAATTCTTCAATTCCAATTGACAAAATCGAAACTCCAGGTGAGCTGCGGTGGGTGGGTGGGCTAGTTATGGTTTTTTCCAATCTATGTGGCGAGATGAACAGTTGGGTGGGTGCTGCGTATTTATTAAGCAAAGAAACCAGGTGGATGGTGCCATAATCCAAGTGATTTGGGATCAATGTAAACTGATTCAAGGTTTGTAATTAGGACTTGGGATGTTTTGGGTCATTTAATTCTTTGGTTGAACCTCTCGAACCGGTTGGAACCACTGGGACAGTAGGTGGGACTCACATCTACCACGTGGAAAAAAACGACGTCGTATCATGTTTATACGGCGTCGTTTTGAGCAACGGGCAGCAGCCCAATTTCGGGCAGAAACCACGTCAGCACATGCCCCGCCCGAGACCCATGACTGACCTGCCCGCTAAAACTCTAGGTACATAAATGTCTCAGCAAAAAGTTTAGGTACATGATTGTCTCAAACCATAAAATATGGGTACTATCCGTACCAAAAACCCTTGTTGAATACTACCCTCACACATCGGGATGTTTATATACGTGCGTGCCATAGGCGGTGCCCTAATGATGATTCTATCTGTGTCGAGGGAGCCAAGGTCAGGGACTGGGATATCTACAATGATGGTCAGGTCATTGTTCATGGGGTTGGTGGCTTATTCCGTCTTATGGAGCTTATTCCGTTAAGAAGATTTGATGGAATTATCAAATAGCTTTTGGAAACCGGATGCTCTTCTTTTATCAGGGATGACTATATGACTAATTCTTCATATATATTGCTTTTTCTTGTTCTTGAGCATTACTTTTGTTCTTCTTCTTCTTTTTTTTTTTTTTTTCTTATCGTCCTCGTTGTTATTCTCTCTCTCTCAAATTTTTCAGCATTTCCTTTCTTTATACCTTTTCTTTCAATAGAAATGGATGCAATTTTATTATATACAAAAAAATACACCAGAATGCATTGCTTATGTTATGGATATATACATATATATATATATATATATATGTGCTCTTCAGCTTCTAATCCTCAAGAAGCTCGCAATCAATTCTCTGCAAATACAGCTTGCTAGTCGTCAGGTCGTATCCCACATTATAGTTTTGTTGAGCCATCACCCCAATGATTGACAAGTTCCTCTCATCCTCCCCAAAGGCATGGGTAGGACCAACAGCCAAGCAGAAAGTACCAGGCCAATGCTCAAAGAACAAACTCCCCGTGTCAAGATCCAAATCTGCACCATCTGCAAAATGGAATGTCACCACCGGAAACCCTTGTAGGTCTCTCTCCACCTGGCCATAGTAACACAAGTGCCATGGCTCCTTATCATCGTACCTCTCCAACAATGTGCCTATGATTCTTTTAACTTCCGTCCTAAGAGGTAAATGCCTATCCCCCCCTAGCCAAGTGTACTGGCTTCCAGAATCAAAGACCACTCCTTCTTTGTCCCACGTTGTGGCTTGCGATGTGGATCGAGGGATCTCTATCTTTGTTTCGCCTATACTGATGCCTTCAAGTGTAACATAGTAGAAACGACCATCAGTCAAGAGCGGAGTTGAATAGCCTTCCATTATGGCTTCACTGCCTATGCGTAAGTTGTTGTAAGGATAGTAAGGATCACGTATGCTTCCAATGCAATAAGAAAATTTAGAACCCAAACGACGATTCACTATAGACCTAGGACCCAGTGCAAAAATGCCTGAGAATTGTCCATCACCTTGATCACCTTCCACTAGACGGCTGCACCCGAATCTTGCATTGGGTACGATGAAACTACCACCGTCTGGTGTTTCGAATGTTAGTTGTTCTGATGCAAAAATTCCATGTGAAACAGCACCGCTGATGTATGAGATGTTGTAAGGGCATTGCTTGTCCGAATTGCATTCGGACGAGGAACAACCATATTTTTCGCATGGCATGGTGTGAAATGTGGAGGACTTTGAAGGCTCGAAAACCTGAGCAGAGCCTGCATAGTAACAAGGAATGCAAGGACTGCATTTAACCCATAAAAGGTTACTGCCGGTGTCCATGACCGCAAGTTGTGGAATAGGTGGATTGCCAATGGAGAAATTTACATAGAATATGTTATTTCTGAAACCGGAAACAACATTGGCTATAGGATCAGTATCTAGATAAGCATTTGGTATGGAAGTGGTTTTATAAGCAGAGGCATCATTGTGGTTGTCTTGAGGAGATATGGAGTTCCTGTGCATCAGTTTGACTACCAATGTTTTGGGTTTGTTTACAGAAGTTGCAATAAACTTTTTGGTGTTTATCATGGTTGACGAGGCTGTGAAAGCTAGGTTGAAGGTAATCAGACAAAAACAAGCCGAGGCGAGTACAGGGGCCATGAAGATGACTGCAAATTCTTAATGTTGTTTGGATTGGACTAATTCTTGTGCCTTATATATAGGAGGACTGATCCCTTTTTTTTAAGCCACGGAGATATGCAAATTATTAGGGCACAAAATGTGCATGAAAGTGTTATTAGGTTCATGTTGGTTGAGTAAGTAAGAAATACTGAACTACATCAGAAAGGAGGGCGATTATAGAATAATAATCTGATTCCCAATGATCAATACTTTGATTTGTTTGCAGGAACAAGAAGAAATGCACGTAAAGTCAATTCACTTGTGAAGATACCATTTTATGATTTTTCTAATGCTGTGAAGTTTGAAAAGAAACAACGCTGCTCTGTGCTCTGTCACGCGATTTTTGAGTTTCTATAAATTGTCCATTCTAATGAGATACTAGTGTAAAACAATTTACACTTACACAAAATATTGTAGTAACGTTGTGGCAAGTTATGAATGACCGAACCAATTCAGTTTTTAGCTCTAAGATGCCGCGAATGCCAGTTTGTTAAGGTGATGAAGAGAAGACTAAACCAGTCTGATAGTTTCAACTTTCAAGTTTCAGCTAAACGTGGAAAATGGGGTAAAATAAATAAATAAATACGTATGTACTGGGAATGGAAGATACCAAACGAAAACGAGGAAGTCCAATTGATAAAGTCCGCCCACCACAACAAGATTTATACGAGTATGGAGAGCAGGAGCATGCTATTCTCAAGTCTTAAAACACATGAGAAAAAGAGGAAAATTGGTAGGCAAGATCGATTGCACTGGGGTCAAAAAAAGGCGAGAAACAAGGGTCCGGTGTCTGAAATCTTAATTAGACTCAATATTTGCAAGCTTGAAAGTTTATATTACACATTGTTTTTAGCCCTTGTGAGCCAGTAAATATAAAATCAGGTCATGCATTCAAAGTTGTTGGTAAGACGTCACAAATCAGTCCGCATCTTCAGCACTAAAATCAGGTTCAGGCGGTTTCTGTAACTTCACCAATTCTCTAGCAGTCTTGGCATTCCTATTCCTATGAACACCGCGAAGAGCATTGGCCGCAAACCTGGTAGCCAAAAATGTGGCACCTATGCTATATGAACCGCCGCCAGTATTACCACGGCTACCTTCTGAGCCTTCTGCTTCATCCTCCTCTTCCTTCCGACGAAGCTCCATGGTCTTCCTTTTGGAATAGCGTCGCCATGCAGCTTGGATAAAGCAAGCTGCCCAAGTCCTCCACTGCTGTGAGTAAAATCTGAAGGTGTGTTGAACTTGTCTACTATGAAGACGTCTAAACTGGCTGGCTACAAACTTCAACTCTTCAGCTATGAGGGCAAAAGCCTCGACTTCTGTCAATGCCTTCACAGTCCGTGTTGAAGATGGAAGATTGACACCAGATTTTGGGTCGAGCGCCCAGGTCAAGAGCTCCTCGCCACAGAAATCTCCTTCCTTCAGCCAACCACGATTGAAGAAACCACTCCTTCCCCCATCCGTAGTCACACTCTCAAGGCGACCACGGATAATAAAAAGCATTTCGTCAACTGGATCTCCTTCTCGAACGATGTAGGTATTTTCTGTAAACAAACAGGGTTTCAGCCTCTCACAGATTGCATCAAGCAACCTTTCGTCCATATTCTCAAATAGAGGAACCTGCAAAAGAAAAGGAAGACATATGAATTGCACCAATTCAATGGAGTCCAATTTAAAAGGAAAGGAAAGCAAAAACAAATCTTGCACAAACAAATCACACATGAAAAAATCGTCCTAACGTTAATAGGTTGAAGTCTCAACTAACCATATTTTTTTGTAAATCTAACTAATACAACAAATCCTTCAAGGTTTCACATTCGATTAAGACCTCGTTTCTAACCAATCTATATGTCAAGATGGAACACTAATATATCCAATAAATTCTTGCAGCTTAGTCCGCAAAGAAAGCAAAAATTCAAATTGTATGGTCCCACCTTCCAATTTAAGTCCGTATTCTAAATTATTCATCAGAATGACTTCAAAAATATAGAGCATATGCATTAGAGTGGAGGGGAGCTACACAATTCAGGGGCTCAAAGTTTACTAATATTTCAGCAAAAGAGTTCATTTGAAAAAAAAAGTTACTATTAGTACTCGCTCTCTTGTTTCATGTAACAGGATTATATTCTGTTCTTTCATACAGTTGAAAAAAAATTTCCATCATGCTCCATGGAAGCAAAGCCACATAACACTTCTCCAAAGAACTAAAAACTAGACTAAAGAAAAAAGGAAAACAAAGGGACTAAATGACTTACCCTCCTCACCAAAGCCAAACAAAGATGTCTTTTGATGTCTCTTCGAAGATCCTTTGGTAGACTCTGCACCAAATTCTCTTCATCAACCCCACGTGTTTCCAACCACTTGTACTGGTCATAACGCCTCACCCGTTCCCTAAGGTCTTGGGGAAGTAAGCGATGATGCATCCACTGTTCTGAGTCACGCCTTTTAACTCTCATTTCTTCTAATCGAATTGTAAGTGACTGGAGATAGGTCTGTAACCCAGAAACCAATAATTCAGCAACATGTTTACAAGAAACTGAATGCTCATCATTAAAATAAGAGACAACTAGCAATAACTAATTAGTCTGATATCAATTAGAAAGGTTACATCTTCGTTTGGTTGCATACGACAAAGTTAGAACTAAATATGACAGCATGACAAAGTTAAAACTAATCTATGTTTTCTCATTGATAAGCCTATCACATTCACAGAAATTGGTACTTGCCTTTCCCCTGTTTACCTAAGGAAATTTCAGAACTTTTATGTTTCACCACATTAGACAAGCCTAAAATTGAGCAGGCAGTAACCAGAAGAATTAATTAAATTAGTCCTATTACCTGCATGTTGCCAATCAGAAGTGCAAAGAGGATAAGTCCAAAAATGGCCAGCGCTATTGAAAATATAACCTCTCCAGGATAGGTGCTAGTTTGAAGCCCTTGGCCAAGTGTGCTGAAAGAAATCAAGGCAAGTAGTTCAGTTGATGTACACCATTATGACAGTTCCACGGGTTCAATGGAATTTTGGTCATTGTTCTCGCCTCCTTTTTTAAATGTGGTCATTGTATTAATATTTCATGGATTTTAGTCCTTGTACTATCCTATTTTCATTAAATTAGGTACTTCGAGACACATGGTCCAATTGAATGATAGCATGCGTCTCAAAGTACCAAATTTGATGAAAAAGGATAGTACAAGGACCAAAATTCATAACAGAATTAGTCCAATGACCACATTTAGAAAAGAAAGGGAATACAATGACCAAAAATACCAGTAACTCGACAGTTCCACTTCACAGCCAAAACAATGAATTTGAGTAGTCTACATTTCTAGACAGTTAACATGGTTGATATATGAGTTGTATCTTTGTCAATTTTTTTAAAAAAATCAGCATCTATATAGAAGGAAAATCAAATTTCAGGTTGTTTTAAAGACATTTCTTTTGTTTAAAGACAGTGTTGTACAGTGGCGCAATGAGTCTCCGCATTCAAGGGTTAAGGGCAAAATATCACACAAGAAGAGCAACAATAACCTCTAGGATTCGGAGTTGAACACATAATTGACAAGATTGGGTATAAACTAGGGTTACAAATTACGATCACATGATTTAACAAAACTTCAAAGGAAACTTGGCAGTCTTCAACACTCAGGCACTGTAGGGGCATCAAAGTAACAATATTATGAGAATTTTTAAGAGCAAAGAAGCCTCAACCAGATGTAACAAGCTAACTTTGGGAGCCAACTGATGTCAGTTTCAGTGAACCAAAGCAAACATGTGAATAGTTCATTGGGGGAAAGAGCTTCACATCCACAACTTAAAAAAGTGGGGGACACAATTCCATAATTAGGAATGCACAAAAATGCAAACTCCACAAGTTTCATTTCTACCTCATACTTGCACAAAGAACCACAATCTGAGACATGATAGTGAATGTTTAGGGAACTACGCACCAACCCAAGGCCTCCCCTCAAGGTGATCTCAAGGAACATCGTAAAATTTGCTTATCTACAATATATAATACAGTCTTGAGGTCCACTCAAACCTCAAAAGTGATTTTATTTTCTTACGACCAATTTATTCATTGCAAGTGGAAAGGAGAAACCAATTAGGTATTATTTAGTTATCATTGATTTAATATCATATATTTAATTAAGCTTTCAATAGATTCTCCAAAAAAAAAAGATTAAGCTTTTAATCCTAAATGTATCCATGTGACTAATTTGAAAATTAGAGTTAAGAGCTAACTCAACAGAGGCAGAGAAAGGGTCAGTGATTATATAAGATTTGCAGTTTTGGTTCTTTTTCTTCCCCTCCCCACCCCAATTCCTCTTGATTTCTAATATTTGTTTTAAACTCTTTGTTATATAGTATTCAGTTGGATTGGAATTGATTTTCATGAGACAGATAGGTTAGGAATTATTATGTTGCTAATCTGTATACACGACTACTCCATGCAAAAAAGATTTGAACTATAATATTGCTTTTGGTAATTGTCCAATAACATGGTTGTCAACCACAATTTCTAAAAGGACATTCTTGTACACAAAAAATATAAAACAACCAGCAGCCACACTCGGGCACTTGCTAGTGAATGTATATGTTGTGCCTCACATTTAGGCCGATGAATGAAGTTAAGCAATTTCCAGAATTTCTTCATTCAGATGGGCAGAACATCTCTCTTACATGATGCCTAAGATTCCCTAGATGGTATTCTGAAGCCCTACTGCAATGCTAGGTCTTTTATCTTAAATCGACTGATCCCTTAACCATACCTCAAGTATCAGGTTATAACATATCCAGACAACGTTAATATCAGTTATTCAAACTATTTAAGCTCCTGAACTTCTTCTACAGTGTTGGGTGGTGCAATTAAAGATCTTACATCCACCTGAATAATAAATTTCCAAGGGAAGATAACTTCCACCTGAATAACAAATTTCCATAGGAAGCTAACTTTACATAATTAGAAATCTCAGCCAAAATATAACTCTCGAAAAACTAATGGTTGTAGAGTTGCAACCTGCTGCATTCATGTATATTTTGAAAGATTTTCATAAAACTATACCTCTTAGAAGCCACTTCTATTATTGAAAATCTAAAATACCATTCATTAATGTAATAACACACTGAAATTAAATCCGCAAAGCAAACAAACATGCTATATGATGTATAAATGAAATCAAATCTATAGAATAGTTCAAATTTCGCAACACAGAGTTTCATTTACCTCAAATTCTGAAGCCCCCACCACAAGCAGAAACAGTATTTAGAGATGAACTTCTTAGATGAAACGATGTTAGATGTCAACGCACTTAAGTAGATACCATAATCAAATGGTCCATCTTCTGCAGCTGAGCAGTTTCTCTCAAGAATATTATCACTGATGTTGCCCCAGGCACCATAACCATTCATATCCTGATTGCCACAATACAAGAAATCCTTTTTGCAGTGTACTGCATCAGTACAAGCCCTTTCTTGCCAGCAAGTATCCATCCGCTCCACAGCTAACAGATACCAGAAAGCACCCACTATCTGAGAAGAGACAGTGAAAGAAAATATCAATTCTTGCATCAGGTAAACCACATTCTACTTCAATTGTCCCAAAAAAAATGCCTACATTTGACTCCAACCAAAGATCTAACGTCTAAAGATTCCACTTTACAGTTAACAAATACAAAAACCCAACCATCTCAGAAGATGTTCCAAAAAAAACAATTCCTGCTTCACCTAAACTATACTTTCTGGATTCAAGATCTGAATTATCATGTATAACTCTATTTTTCTCCAATAACCATGAAATAAGCAAACCATCCCAAGTCAAATTTTACACCCAAAGGTCAGAAAACAAAAACATAGAGGTGTTAAAGTGCCATATAGCTTATTTTATGTGCAACTCTTATGTGAAGCTTACCTACTTACAAATTTCAATAAACCCCCCAGCACTAATCCTACATAAAAGAGATGTATGCAGACCAGCGAGTGCTTCACTCTCGCAGCTGGACCGAGGACACAGATATACAAGAATTATGAAAAGCATGCCAGAATTTTGAACATATACCATCCCACACCGAACCAATCAACAAAATATTACATCAAAGAAACAAGACTATCAAACCAAAAAAGGGCTTACATGACTTGCGAGCATGTACAATAACAAATAATATGCAGCTCCGGCCCATGCAGTTTCAGCAAAGACACCAGCCGTTCTTTTCAGCTCCGAAGTCAAAGGAACAATCCGAACAAATCTAGGGATATATTGAAGCAATACGATGAAAAGCAAGGCCTGTTTTGTAGCCAGGACATCTGAACCATTGGACCTTGCGAGAAATCTCCACACCACAATCTGCACAAATAAAATAATAATTACAACAACATAATATGAAGTTGCTGGCACAGAAAAAATGCAACATCCTCACATACAGACACCAAGTACTCAGCCAAATATCTATATACATCCATAACCGTAGCATACCGACATACTATCTTCAAGTCCCAACTGAAGTTGCACTAATACTCTTGAAAGTGTTAATCATATAGGTCCTACTCTCTAATTGTTATATAGCTAACTCATTTCACTCTCTATTTCCTTCTTGCTAATTTTGTCCTGCTACTTTATATGTTCTGCTTATGAACTCCTTACATAGTAATTTATGCTAAGTATGTAACTAAATCAATTATTTGACCAAAAACTATGCTCAGGGATGCTTGCTTGCAGAAAAAAAGAAGGATGACATTAAACTTGAAACGAAATCAGAGGCTGAACTATAGACATGCATAGGACGAACAAATTAGGGAAATAGTTCAGACAACAGGGAACCCATTGCAGAAACAGCCTTTTTGGTCATTTCTGCACATGTACTAGTAGAAGCATTCAAAAAAATGCACTCTCATTTAACCCACTTCTGCCAATGCTATATAAATTGCTAGTGGGGTATAAGAGGTAAACACCTTAGGACTGCTATATCTGTAGGCATCGTTGACTAATAGCACACAACAGCACATGGAAGAATATAAGAAAGTCCAATAGCAGGATATTATGCCACTATATACAGAGTCGATAATACAAGTAGACCCTCCAACAAGCCAACCATCCCCATCTGAAATTCGAAGTTCCACAATTATTTATCATGAAGTATATACTGAATGTACTATGCACATGCCTAATACCTGATGCAAACGCAGTCCAGAAATGTGAAAGAAAAATAACAAATTATTATTAAGTAAATATAAAAGCAGACCAAGGAAAAGCCAAACAAGAGAAAACACTTGCTAAGATTAATGAATGCAGTTGATATGCCTCAAATAGCAATGTTAAAGAGAGCCCTCAACAATCAAAGCAGGGCCAAGAGCTTCTCAAAGAATATAGCATCAAACATGTCAAAGGCATGAGAATTATGGATGCTTTATACAAACAAATACAAACAATTCAAGTTTTGAACCTGTGGTAGAGGAAGGATAGATAGAAAATCCACGAAGAAATATCGCAGCAAGTATCTTTTCGCTATTTGTCCAGAATCTATCACAAGTTCACCACGCCCAAACACCCTAGAAGAGGGTTTAATATACGCTGTACGGAACTGGAGAGCCATGCGTATAAGATAGAAAGCATCAATAATAGTCCGCAATGTGGTCGCTGTAATTGCTAACTTTCTATCTATCCCTAGACAATTTGCTGTATCATTAAAAACTGGAAGATAAAAAAACAGTGGGTCCACAGACACTGCAAGAATACATGATATTACAAACAGCTTGTTACACAGCTGAAGTAGTTTATCTTGCGGATCAAATATTTTCTTCTCTGATACTTTAAGATCTTCTGGAAATACAGCTCGAGAGACTCCAAATCTAAGTGACCGGCCAATAGATTTGAGGCCTTCTGATCCTTTCCTGATTCCCTTCTTAAAGGATCTAGATGTTGTATTTGCACCGTGACCTGCTCGACTAAACCCCTCGACACCAAATCCACACCTTCTCACTCCTGTATCAGAAGGTGATGACAGTCTAGAGTCCAAGTCATCCAACCTAAAAATTTGAAATGGCCAACAAGTTGAAAACCGAATATCAGAAACCTCCATAGGAGAAAACTCCCCAATAGGAGAAAAATATTAAAAAAATAAATTAAAGCAGTTCCACATTGCATTCAGAAGTATAATGGATAGAGCTCCACACTGTATTCAGAAATATAAGCCATACAGTCTCATCTTTGAAATTTTCCAGGGGTCTTATCTAACACAGGCAGAAGTTCCACATTTGAATAATTATCGAATCATACGAAACTTCTTTTCTTGAATCGTGATTGTCTGATAAGCAGTAAAAATATCAGGTAACAGGTAAAAAAAAAATATCTATACATACATATACGTATCTGTGTGTGTGTATCAGTAGAAGAAACTTCTATCAATTGGCTGTAGTAGGGTAAGAAACGTAACGAAACCAAATATCTAATGTCGTATCAACTGGTTCCCAGTCAGCATCTCACTTGCGTACTTGCACATCAACAAGATTTCAGAACAGAAACAGTAGCATTCTCAGAACTTCACAAGTCAACAGTTTCAGATTGCAGATTTGCTTTCTATATTACTCTTCCAAACATTGGCTGTACAACTAGTCCAGACCACTTGATTTTGTTATATTTTCAACCGTTTGTATGATTGAAGCAAAATCAAAGAATAAGCATACTAGAATTTCAGTCAAGAGAGTGAGAGATTGCTACAAGTGTAATTGGTCAAGCTTCAGAACAAAAAACAAGACGCCTTCTAACATCACAAAAGTTGACCGTAAGATTTCATCTCAGCCTTATGTTTGACTTCGGAGCAGTCCACCAAAACATCCAATAAATTTATGGACAAAAAGGAATTTTAGTCATAGTGGTAGCTCATCAAATTGCCAATTTAAAATGAGATTTGTATATATGCTTGAAGAGAAATGGAACACTAATTCAGTCACCACAGAAGACATTAATCATGTGGACAATCACATATGCCGTACTTCAGCATAAATATCATCAAAACTATTGACCCTTTGTGTGACTAAGCTACAATAATAACAGTACTGTGTAATGATACTGCCGGTATAAGGAGAAAGCACTGGCAAGAATGTACTACTGCAAATTGGCTCTTTCTATGAGGAAAATTCTCGACACTCTTAAGGATTAGTTCAGTAAATAGTCCAATATCTCAGTATTGAATGGCGAGTTCTGATAAATAGTTCCAATTAAAATGCACATAAAGTTTGTTGGAATATATTCCAACGCCTAGAGTTTGTTTTATTGGAGGGCGACTGAGACAAAACACAGTCCTGGAGTAAATGAAGCAGACATACAACATCGATCATTATGTGGTCATCTTATTTGAATTAACAAAAACACAGTTCAAATTTCTTGTCCCACAAGAATACCAACAAATCAATTGCTCCATACCTGACAAACTTGTCTCTCGGACCACCAAGATATCCAGATTTATCGAACATTTTTCACAACCAAACATATATAAAAACCACCTGCAATTCAACAAACAAAGATTCTCCCGTTAAAATCCACAACAATTAGCACCAACATCATCCAATCCAACTCAATTTCTATTCCTAAACACTCCCTGGATTTCGAAACAAACACGTCACCATCCAGTCAACAGCAAAGACACACAGTTAGGGTAACGAAACGGAAACAAAAAAAATTGTCACTGACGACGAGTACGTATATTTGGATCTTCAAAAACAGCAATCAATCCTAGTCCTCTACCGTTGACTAGTCAAAATTCCAGGAATTCCAAGTTAAGGTGGAGAACAGTAACAGTACTTATAATATTACCGATTACAACCAAACAAACTTCCATCCTCGAATTGGCACTACACGGAAGTGATATCTTAGCGCCATTTAAACGAACAAAGCAGTAAAATAACGCACATACTTGACTAGAAGCAACGCAAAAGCAGGAGCAGTAAATCCAGAAACTAAAAAAAGAATCAAAATCAGGAGTAGAGAAACAAAAGATGAACACGATTAGGAAACGTAAACAATTTCTACATAGAAGCATAACTGCGAGAGAAGAAAAACGCGAAATCAGAGGAAGAAACTTACAGCGGAAGATTTTTTCCTGTGGTGAAAACAGAGACGGTAAAAAATGGAGAGAGAGAGAGACGGAGAAGAAACAACTGTACGATTTCTGTTGAGGTTAGGTCGCCTGGGAGACGGAGAAGAAATGGAATCGGAGGAAAATATCTTCTCCTAGTCGCCGGAGGAGTGAAAAGGGAGGGGAGAGAAGGGACACGAAAAGAAGGGAGGAAAAGACTTGAAGAGAGAGAGAGAAAGAGTCAATAATGTGTAAAGAAAGGAGTAAACTGTGGTTAATTTACTTAATTGGCCCTTTTTATCTTTTTTGTGGGCTGCCACTTTTGTTTTCTTTTGGGGTTTTGTCCACTTGCCCGTTTTCCGTTTTGGGTCTCGTTTTTTTTTTTTTTTCTGATTGGCTGCTGCTCCTGGTGGCAGACGCGGTTTTAACGGTGGTTTTTCTTCCACTGAAGAAGGAGATATAACTACGTGGATCAGGAAATTTTTTTTTTTGATGAAAAGATACTCATTCATTAAGTGACTATATCTTTACAATCATGGATCAGGAAAATTTTATTAGGTCATTCCCCAAATTTGTCAAACGTTATTTATGTTAATAAAATATCTTTTGATAAGTCAATTTTTCTCCCTTTAGGATTTATTTATTTTCCAGTACATTAAAAGTTTCTTTTTTTTCTTTGAATTTATTTTTTTCTAATTTATTATGTATTATTTAGGAAGTAAATCTATACATTCATTGTATACAGATAAGTCAATTATTCCTAATATAGTTACAGAAATAATTAGATTCGGAAAATCCCACCTTCCTGCATACAACTACAACGATACCACTTGAGCTACTTATTTTAGCAAACTTGATCTTGTATTTGCTTAAACTTTAGGATAATTTTATTTGGATTTTTTTCTTGAGTTCATATGTAAAATGAGACTCTAGACATATAAAACCCCCCACAATGAAGTAAAATTAGACATATTCAAGAATTGAGATGAGACCTTGGAGTAGTTTATTCTTTTCGTTCAAATTTTTCCTCTCGTGGCGGCTGGTAATCTAAGTGCAAAGTTCAAGTTGGAGTAGTTTAATTTCAACTTGGGTTTTACATTAAAATAGAGGAAACAAATTTGTCACCCAAAGATTAAATCATATGTAAGCCTATCCATCTCAAGGCTTGATAATTCAGGAGGCCAAAAGTCCACCTTTACCCTATCCAGGCATAGATTTCATTTAATTACATTCCATTACATCCGAGATTACATCCAACCAAACGGGTCAAATTTATTGGAATGAAATTTGAGTAGGGTCAATAACATCATATCCCCCCCTCCGAAAGGCCTGATTTAGTGTTCATTGTCTCTCTTTTCAAATTCACTTCCTATCTAATAAAATTAGGCTGTTATGTTTTATATAAAGTTGCTATAATCAACCTTCACAAAAAAGGAAGAGGAAAATATGATATTTATTGTATTATACGGATAGATAAATCTCTGTTTGGTCTATGTAAGTTAGGACGGGCATGAGATATACATAATTCCGAATCAGGCATTGAATATTCGCTTAGATTTCAGGATATACTAAAATAACCAATTATTAAGAGTATCACTAATCTTCATGGCACGTCGTTTTATCTATCTTGACTTCTCTTTTGCTCAAGATAGGACTTCTTTGTGTAGGCGCAATCATGGATTCAGGGTCTTCCTGGGGCAAAACGATAACATCTGGTGGGTGGGTCTATTAGAACTTCCAATCCTTTGGAAAAAAAATATCATAGCTCAGTTATCAGGATTAGTTATCGCATGGATTCCTGGTGTCACAAATGTCCGGGATGGCACAAATAAATTGTTTTCAGAGACATGAATATGAGATGAAGAACTAATAAAAGATAACATGCAGGTAATCAAGCCATCTTAATCTAAACATTCATAGCATTTGATATCTGATGGTGTAACGTCGTTTGGGCTAAAAGGCATTTCCGACACAAATCCGATCAAAATTTATGATCTACGATCCTCAGAGGCATGCATCTATCTGAGACTGTGAACAAGTAAACATGGACGAGGCCCCTATGGTGAATCAAAACTTTGCCACTGTCCTGGCCAGGAAGTCAGTAACTAGCTATTAGTATTATCTTAGCATATTCTTCAATGCTGCAGCTTCAAGTTTGGTTACCTTCGCTGCAACCTAGCATCCAATTTTCCAAAGGAATTCAGCTACCACTCTTACTCTTACTTGATTCGCAGCTGCTGGAGGCTGTATAATTTTGGGGAGCAAACCACAGAAGATTCCTCAGCTCTCAAACTTAGCTAGAGCGCACTGGCGACTGCATTTTGAGCTTTATTACACAAGACAGTAGGATCACTTCCTTCTATAGGTTTGTGAACAACAACTCTCACAGATCCTGAATTCAAGATACCCTCCATCCCTGCAGGCATGATTTTTCCTGTTCCAATCAAGGTTATAGGTATTACCGGCACTCCAGTTTTTGCTGCAACGCTGAATGCACCTTTCTGCAAACCGACAGCAAGAGACAATTCAAATTAACTTTACATCCGTTTCCATCAAAACATTTATAAGGGGAACCAAGATGGAGGGAGATGGCAGGAGGTGTAAGGCCAACCTGAATCTAAATAGAGATGCAAATGCAAACAGTCTAACTCACCTTAAAAGTGCCTAAATTTCCATCTTTACTCCTTGTTCCCTCCGGGAAGAAAAGGACAGAGGCCCCTTTATTCACCAGATCAATGCATCGCTTCAGGCAGTCCTGCAAGCACATAGCCATCAGCATTTCAAACCTATGTGCACCAGTGATAACACAAGCTTACAAAAGTCCAAAATGCAGAAATGAAATAGGTACACACAACTTCACCATACCACATCATAAAAGAAACACTACATGAAATGCAAATAGCACCATGAAAAAGAAAGTGCAATACCAACTGGCTTCTGCTGTCCATGCGCTTCAAAGGAATGGTACCGAGCAATAACATGGCCCAACCTATGATTGGAAAAAGAAATATAGAAGTCTTGCTGATAAATTTGAAGCCCCTGCCAAGTGTCAGAAGAGCGTATATGTCTAGGAAGCTCTGGTGGTTGGAAACATATACTGCTGGAGTATCAGTAGGGGGTAGGTTCTCCAATCCCTCAAACTTAATTCTGAAAAATGGAGCAACAGTTAATACTGCCCAAATTTTCGCAATGAAGTGTTGAGCTCTTCTTCGATATCGATCTAACAGGAGCACCAAAGGATGCTGTACCACCATGAGCACAAAGAGAAAAATCGCAGCAATGGCGGTAGTAGCATAAAAGCACATTCCTCTAACTTTTGACACAAAGTTCGTTTCTGCACTTGAATTTTAAAGTTTGAGAAGAAAGCAGTTAGTTTGAGGTTGTGACTGAAACAAATAGAAAATGGCTGAGAAAACTTTTCTGCCTTAGAGAAACCTGATAGTGAATGGCTTGAATTTGGGATGCTAGTTCCAGCTAATTCAGATCTTACAACCATGTCTCTTGGTACTTTGTTTTGTTTGTGCTGTTTATGACCAAAATGTGATCGGCTCATCTCCTCTTGCAAATAATATCGCAATGGTATTCCAGCATGTTTACTTGGAATACATGAAACAAATTTTAGAGGAACTGCCAGGTAAAAGGAACAAAACAATAATAATAATCAGACATCTAATGCTGCAGGACCATCACAGGAAAAGTATTAAGCATCAATATTTTTTTCATTTTTATACTCTTTGCCGGGGTTGATGTCAAAACACCTGATTTAGGGGTAATCAGGTACTAGTTATATAACTACAAAAGTTATGTAGAAACTGGAGTGAACAAAGTACTAGAAAGTATTATTATGACAACATAACCTTTGGTCTAAACTACTTTTTATTAGTCAGCTGGAAAAATGTTGGGATAAATATCATGAAGGTAAAAATTTCAAAAATGTCAAGAACTAGCCAGAGCATAACAACCAGCAATTCCAACCCCCATGGTAAATGGTGAAACTGTACAAAGCAGTCTCTAGTCAAGGAAATAATGACCATAGTCACACCCAAATCTCTGATTCTTAAAAAGCCAGATTGCACTAAACCAAGGCATCTGCATCTTACAGAAGGGTACCATATATTTTTCTTTTCCTCCCAATACTTGAAAATAAGACTTAGCAAGTCCAAGAATAAACTAAGAAATATGGTCCAAAAAAATACACTTATCATATAGCTAAGGAGGACATGGAAAAAGTATGACTCAGCCAGAGGCAGTACGAAGACAAAGACAAAGAAATTGGACGATCCCACCCTTCAACATGTGCTAAATTCTAGGAACTGTACCAGTAGGCTATTAATAGAATCTACATCAATTAATAAGCCAGGTAAACCAACAATAAAAGGAACCACTAAAATCAACCTACATATAAATAGCCATCAACTTCAACAAGCCATAAACACAGGAATTCAGGTCAGCATAAACATTTTTACTTACAGCTGTTGGACTTCCTCAGTATTGCTCGTTCATGTAGAAAGCATCTAGAGGATAGTCCTTTACCAGCACGGATCTGCAATAAATAAAATGCACTAATACAATCAAGAAGTGAACTTGCCAGTGATGAAGACAAAGGGAATCCACGTATGTTTTAACATATGAGTCACCCACACTTTAACCATCATTTAGCAAGATAGGCTACTGGTATGGTGAGAAATCTGATCAACAAGTGAGGCAAACGAAGCAAGGGAGCAAACGGGGATTCATGACTCACAAGTGTCCAGGAGAGAGCAATAAAAATGTATAACAGGTTTTATCATGCCAAAAGTAACTTATTGGAACCAGATACTGAAAACCCTCGTCCTCAGAGTATCAGCATGCACTGCTGTATGGAATGTGTAGATTACTCAGAAAATAAAGCTTTATATTTTTCAGAAAAAAAAAAAAAAAAAAAAAAAAAAAAAANATGGATGTACAATGCTAACCACCCATCGGGCTCTACTACTTTACTTCACAAAGTCACACTCCAAGCCATCACGGCTCCATCAACTCATAGAACTATCTGAACTCATCCCAGATTGCAGTGACTATAACTCCCAGTAAGCTACCAATCAAGTTGCATACTTGTTGCTCTGACGGCAGTTCTCTACGAGTCAAATCAAATAGCATCTTCAAACCAATTAGTCAATTTCAAGGCAGCATAACATGGGCATAAACCCCACTGGGACAGCCCAAGGGACCAAAGAATGGAAGAAAAAGGAAAAATCCAGCACCTGATGGCGTAACCACAGCTCCATCAGCATGAACATACAGTCCTGGAGAAGCTAGTCCAAGAGCTCATAGGAGAGTGTCACTATAAACCAAACTTCCTCTACTTCCTCCACTTATTGTTCTAAGAATGGAACAGCAAGCACATTGAAATTCAAGATTCAGCTTATTTTGCAATTGCAACAACAAATAAATTTAAGGAAACAAATTCCCAACCGCTCTTTATTTACTTTAGTTATTTTTCTGTATCATACAAAGTGTCACTAGCTCGCCTCAGTAGCATCTCGTAATAAGTAGCTCCTCAAAAAGATAGGTAAAATCTGTGCAAAAAATCTCGTACGATGACACCCTAAACTTGCTATTTCATATTTCACTTAGAACCGTGCCACAGATTTCACCAATAGAAAAAGGACATGCAAAGTCTTGAACAGAGCACTAACCAAACTACACAAGATGTCCATTCCACAAATAAACCTAATTTCCAACACCAAATCAAGCAGAGCAAAAAGATATGATGCTAGGGTACATTCACCCTTCCACTAGGAATTCAGTCCCAGCAGAAAAAAAACCAGAATTGCTCACGAGAATCTGTGTTTACACCTCACAAAACCAAGAGTATGTTTGCAATGGGAAACATTGTATATGACCATCACAGAAGCACATGACCTCAAGCATGCCTCAGCACAGCAAGGGCATCATTTCCACAGAGCAAAAGAAATTGAAAATGTAAACCCTTAACCCAATCTGCTAGATTATTATCCTGAGGCCTGTGATAGCTCGCAACATAACCAAATGAAGCATGAGAGAACTTTTCGAAGCTCTGACAGCTAACCCAATACCCCATGATACGTAACAGTAAGCTTAATCTACACACGCGCCCCGATAATTGTAATCGAATTAGACCGAAACACAAACGCGAGCAACCCTTTTGCTGCCCAGTAATGAAATTGAAAAGAAAACGGCTGAATACCCACTACTGCATATTAATCAATCAAACTCATGGGGCAGAGAACAAGAAAAGCAGCCTCATTAAAGAGCTTGGGAATTCGTTATTGCCTAATCAATCCAAAGAAAAACAACAAAATAAACTTGTGTTTTCTCCAACTCCCAAATCATTTCCTCACCAAAATTAAACAGAATTAAGCAAAAGAGAGACTCTTACAAGGAATGAAGACGGTGGAGAACAGTTGACGGGTCTTCTGCAACCTGAAACATCAATAAATTTCCTTAACAAAAGGCTTTATATTGATGTAGCAGAACAAGTCTGATTTGAGATTTTCAAAGTTGGGAAAGAAAAACACGAGACAGAGGAGAGGATTTACATAGGGAGAGAGGAGGATGGATTGGGCGCGGAGTGACTTCCATGGATTGCATTTGGCAATGACCGACACCCCAGTGAGTGGTGTGTTTCCAGTTTCAATGTTACAAATTGTAAAAGTTCCAGTCTTTTTACTTGGCTTGTTTTGAAGGTATTACAGAAGTTGTTTATCAGTACAAAAGTGGTGATGAAGTGGAGCGGTAATCAGTTGCTGAATTCGAGGTAGTCATGATATAGTCACGAATCCGAGGAGTAATATAATATTCTTTGATCCTTTGTGTATCCTATGACAATAACACAACTGTTTTGTTTTTTTTTTCTTTTTTGGTAACTAAAGACAATATAACTTGAGTTGTCAAATTATTTTCCAAAAAATAAAAGTTGTGAAATTATTAAACACCCTCACGCCATCCCCTTCAAATGTCAATTTTCATCTTTTATCTATTTTTTGAGAATCAAATCAATTCGTTGCATTAACTGGATTAGGAAAGCATCAAAGGGATGCAGAGAACCGAATGCCCCAATAGGCACACTGCTGCTGCATTCATTTTTTTTTCATCTTTTATCTATTTGCAGCGCCATTCCAAAAATTTTGCCTTTCCTTTTAGTATTGGAGATGCAAGATCATAATTTTATTTTATTAGTTAAATTTTGTTAATACATCCTTTTTTGCTGTCTGATCTGAAGGTTGTAAGAGCTTGCTAGTGCTGAGTTCGAAGTCTATTTTAATCCTAGACTAGAAAATCATTCCTTCAACCCGAATTTGATTTTAAGGAACAAAAGGCGAAGGCTTTTTTTGGCTGAAGTTATTAAGTTTCTGCAAAAAAAAGAAAGTGCATGATGATCAATAGAAAACTTTAGTGTTACAAAAATTTTACTCCACTGCCAGTCCTTATACGAGGATATCTTAATTTGCTTTTTCTTTGGCTCTCAGAATAATATCTTGCAAGTTAGAGTTGAACAAGGTTTCTTTTTCAGAGTGGGACTCGAACTCAAAACCCTGATCACCACTTCAGTTCTAGTCCAATTACAACTCGTTGGTAACAAAAACATCTTCACATAATTAATTCGTATCATGTATGTCATCTTTTATTTTGATTTGAATAAGAATACATAAAATTAATCCGCTGCTTCTTTTATATGTTCGTACTCGTAAAATATTGACACAGACTCTACTGCCAGTACCAACGGCAACCACATTGGCTCATTAGTATTATCAACTTTTTTCCTAGTAACCCATAATTTTTGCAAAACCCTAGAAAGCAAGAAACCTCCATGGCTGGTCATGCAACCAAACAGCAACACTCATGGTGGTCACAACTTCCGATGGAACTATTGGAGAAGATCGGCAACTGTCTCCAAAACAGCTACCTTGATATCCTCCGCTTCAGGGCAGTATGCCCCTCTTGGCGATCTTCCACTCCTCTCCCTTCCATGATCATCCCCTCCCTCCGCCTCCCCCCGGCGGTCGTCCGTGAAGACGGCAGCAGCAAGTCTTACCATTTTACACTCAAAGAGTTGGCGGTTTATTCCGTCCAACCTGCAGCCGCCGTTTCCGACACTGCAACGACAATATCAGTACCCTCGATCTTTAGAACCCAATATATGGCATCCGATAATGTCATGATGGTCCTCAAAGCATTGTCCTTACCACCACCACAACAACAGCAACAACAACGTATCTTGGATTTGCGATATTCCAGAGTAAAAGAGATGTGGTTTGATTACCGCCTTGAGGACGTTGTTGATCATGGTAACATTGTTTATCCAAGTGAAGTTGCTGTTAGCTGTAGTTTTCGTAACTATAACAACAATATCCTTGAAGGGTTTACGGTGATGGCTTTGGTACCTTATTATAGGGCGGGCAACTTGGTTGTGTGGAGGATGGGAGGTGATGGAAAATGGAATGTTATCCAAGATGATCGCTTAAGGGATTATTTGTTTAATGGTATTGTATACTTTAATGGTAGATTTTACGCTTTGGATATTTCAGGATCGGTTGTGGCAATCCACACAACAAAACCCGATTGTATAGAGCTGAGCCAAGTTGCTCAGCCGAGGTGGGTGTTGGATATTTTTCCTCCTAGCTACCGTTGGTATAGGTTTTTAGTGGAATCTTGTGGGGATTTATTCTTGGTCTACAAAGATGAGGAAGCTGATAACATTCTGAGATTTGGAGTTGAGAGGCTAGATGAGAAGCAGGGCAAATGGGTTAAGCCAGGGGATGATGAATTGAAGGAACGCTTGCTCTTTGTTGGCTATGATTCCTCGTTTTCTCTTACGGCCAAAGATTTCTTGGAATACAAGGCAAACTGCGTGTATTCACAAGATCGTCAGTTTAGTATTTACTTACCATCAAAAAGTTGTGATCATCCTTTCTGCTTAGGTACTAATGCTGTGATATTCGATCTGGAGGATGGTCGTGCCAAGTATTGGTGTGACTATTACGGTTGTACGAAAATGCCAACTTAAGATGAAGAAACTCTTTATGTCGTCGTCTACAAAATCAGGAGGAATTGATTGCCTTTTCTCGCTTGGACCTTCTGAAATCGTTAGCTAAAGTACCTGTGCAGTGCAGAACATCTCAATCATTGCGGATTAAGTATATAATATTGTTGCCCGAAAGAAATTGCAGCCATGTTCACTAGTTCTTTTTTCTCATACTTTGCTGTCTTGCTAGGAAATTATACATCTTCGTTTTTTGGCCACCCTTATTTTTGCATTGTAACCTTTGGCTTCTATTGTGTTGTTTTTGTCGAGATCAATTAGTATCTAAACAACTTATTTGGGCATGCTGTTCCATCAATCTCCCATTTACTATAAGCAGCTCGTTTGGTTCTACTTGGTTTGCTTTCACCACCACAAACACCCCCTCCCTTTCTAAACGACTTATAATGGTAGAGATTGACCGGATGAAGTTATACCATATTATACCTTTAGAATTATTTTCATAAAAATAGTTGTCAATATAGATTCATGAAAATGAATGTCGTGGCAACACTAGTGATTGTCCTAATGGAGATCATTTCAATGCGATTCAACCTGGTAATGTTAGACCAAACTAAGAAGATAATTGTCAATATAGATTCATGTCGAGAGAAGCATTCTCAGATATGAAACTTTTTTTATACTAAGAAGATAATTGTCAATATAGATTCATGTCGAGAGAAGCATTCTCAGATGTGAAACTTGCAACCTTCTATTTAGCAAGAGGTGCACCGGCGCACGTTTTGGAATTGCTATATATTGCAGCGTAACAGTGAAAACCAAGTTTAGGAACTACAATGGCACGAACCCTTTTATTGCTTTCCTCAATCCTAGGCCTGATCTGTTTCACAAATTCACCTCTGTATTGGGTTGGTTTGAATAGAGAAATGACAGTAGAATATTGAGATGGAAGTAAAACTACCCGCGGTTCTTGTTCTGAAATCCACGCAGAATTTGTTCAAAAGTACCAGATAAATTTCAGTCTGGGCAGAACAAGGCCACAATCAAATTCAACAGACTAAATAAGACCTTGACATTAGATGTTTGCGAGGTTTAGCACGGCACTAAGTTCAGATTCCACCTTCCACTGTAATATCCTTTATTCTGCCCAAAGCATAATCACAGCACACCATGTTCGGGGAAAATACACAAACATTCTACCCTATCCCCAAACGACTTGAAAGGGTTGAAACAATAGTCAAGAGCAAAAGTGTCTTTCCTCTACTCAAATCAACTAAATTGCATTTTGCTTCGCAAATTCGTAGCAAGCAATGTAAAAAAAATGATGGACTCTTTTTGCAATATAAATAAAAAAGGCTAAACTTAGGGGAAACATGCTTCTTGTGTCCTGTATTTGCATCTTCATTTTCAACTTATCATTCTACTGGCCATGCATATCAATATTGTATAATCAGAATGACAAGCAACAACTGCATAGGCCCATGATGACAGCTACTACAATCTGAAAAATTGCAACCATAATGATTGCATTCAATGTTATGCATACACTTTACACTTTGCCAAAGGAGCTGAAGAAAAGTACCTCATACAACCATTTCAGCTTCCTTGACACTGCTGGGTATCCCAATATCCAACCTCATGGTAGATTTATATTCATCTGGCACCTCGGCACCAGCCTGAGCACAAATTTCCACAACCGCAGGGGCTTGGCCATAGAACTCCCTCAGCTCACGCTTCAGTGGAGGTCCATCCACATCAGGGACATGCCACACGTATCTAGGTGGTATCAAGTCATCTAGGATCGCAGCTTGCCAGCCATGCTGGCCATTCCGTTGTTGGTGCTTGTGAGCCCCACAGTTCTGTGCCTTGTGACCACTAGGTCCCACATGCACTTCTGGGCAATATCCACAAACTCTCACATGGTACATCTTCATCAGCCTCTTGGCTCCTTTTCTCAATTTCATCCATGCATGCAATGTTTCCTCAGCTACCCGGCTTACATCTTCTTTGGATGGGGATACTACTTGAGAGTTAGGTATTTCAGTTAGCAGTGGCACAGGAGGATCTTCTGGAACAGGATCTGGTAAATCACTTTCATCAGCATCAACAAATTCCTTTCTCGCAATGCGGATGATTGGCCTTCTTCTCCTTTTAGTGGGAAATTCAGGGATATTAACACCAGCTTGAATGCAAAGCTCAACCACTGCTGGAATTCGGGGAACTGAAAATCTCTCCTCATGAGTAATGCGCTTTCCAAGTCTATCAAGAAGATGGTAGGCTTCTACTGGGACAAGTACATCTTCAACGATTGCATTTGTCCAATCATGAAGGCCCCTGCGACGGGCAGCATATTGACCTCTACATGACTTGAATGGATGTCCTTCAGGTCCCACATGGATTTCATCACACCACCTGCAGAAGGTAGAAAACAATCACCATAGTACTTAACGAAGAAGTTAAATTCCAAATTATTGAGATGGTTCTTATGAATTCTTTTTGATAATGTTAACTAACAAATGACATTCAATCAACAATATTGGAATTCCGTACAACCATTCATAGCAAAAAATAAGGACGCCATGTAAAAGTTAGAAAAATGAAGCCAAACAGATCTTGAAAAACCTTTTACCTACCGATGGCACCATATGATCATGACCAACATTAAGGTTTAACCAGAAATAGCATAAAAGTTCTAATTTAAGGGCAGCTATCAGCAAAGAGCCTAAAGGCAAAAGAAAAGGTTCACTTGAGCACTCAAGGTAGCCAGATTTTTGTAGTAAACACCAAATTGGTCCATATTACCAATATGATTTAAGAGGGAGCAAGAGAGAAATGTGAAAGAAACGTCTTCAGAAGTAACCATTGTTTGAAAAAAGGACCAGATTATCAGACTGTAAGCTAAGCCAAAGTCTGCATTGTTATGCATGAATGCTCAAGAGGGAAGAATGGAAGACAATTACCCACAAGCCCGCACGGGCACTACTTTCAACAACCTTTTAAGATTGTTAATCAATGTAATCCTTGCATTGTATACAGCATAAGCAAGTGGTACGAGACTCTTAACAACCAAACCATTCTTTGGAGGCGGCATTGTTCCTTTAGGTCGGCCTCTCGCATTTTTCATTCTCTCCCTGGCATTACGTCTCAACTCCAAGATGGGTATTGGAAAGGGCTTCTTCTCCTTCCTTGAATACCTCTTAGGAAAATCAGCATTCTGAGGGTGTTCGCTTCTTATGACCAGATGAGACTTTCTTGATGTAACTCTGGACTTTAGTGGATATCTAAGTTTACAGTTACTCTGCTAGACACAAAAAAAGAAGAAAAGAAATAAACTAATTAAAACGACAACCCAAAAGAAGAGAGTACAAATTTGAAGTTAAATTAATAGGGTGAGCACACTGATGAAGAAGAAATGCACACTCAGTGCAGTCCTGAGATTCCAATAAAGAAGAAAATTTCAACCCCTCAAAATCGGTGTTAAAACTATCAGCAAAAATAGCACTGGCTTTGTTGTTCCAGCCTTTTTTATGTGTGCTAATATGTAAGTGTGAACACCAATGCACCAAGCTTATCACTTGTTCTTTTCTCTTTTGTACTTTTGGGTGAGAAGCTCACTGCCTAAACAGAGGAGGCTGTAAAAATTCAAACACTAGCAAGCGACTCTTGTCGAAAAGGCTGATTACTTCACTATTTTCCCCAGAAGCCTCTTCCAAGTCAGTCCTAGTCATACTCATACCCAAGTTAATTGCTAATATAACATAGAATCTTGTTCCACAATGAACAAGTTAAACGTTGGCAACAGAAATCCAAGCAAGCTAATGGAATATTTCCCAGAAGCAGTAAACAGCGAGATACCCAAACTGTAATACACTGATGTCCTTTCTCTTTCTTCATTTAACTATTTTGCAAAGAGAACATCTTTGCATACATATACATATAAACGAAACCCAGTAAAATACAGAGGTCGGATAAGTACTACCCAAAATTCAAACTGAGTAAGTAAACTACGTTAACCTGCAAGGAATGGAGGGAACCGAGGCCTGAATAGAGGGGGTGAACTTTGAGAAATTCTGATCCTTTAGGAAATGAAACCATTGAAGACTCCACCTTGGAAGGGAAAACACATAATTCACACTGCAATAACGCCATTTATTACAACATGGGAAGTTAATGCAGCCTCAGTTCTGTCTGTTCTCTGAGATTGATTGAAGAAGAAATGAGGGTTCTTGAGTCAGGAGATTGGTGTTCTTTAGGACATCAACCCAAGTTTTGGGTAAGAAGATAGAAAGCAAAAGAAGGAATAAAATGAAATAAAACCTGTGGTGGGTTCAGTTGAGGTGGAGGGATGGGGCAGATATTATCGATTTTCTCCAAATGGGCTGTGTGGGTGAGAAGAATCCATTGGATCTCACCAAAGCCCAACCCAACAAATGGATTCAAGGACTGATTTATCTGTTTGTAAAAAAACAATTCGAGCCCAGCTAGGAGTCAAAAGGTTAATGATTAAATAGATGCCACGTCATTTCATTTTCAAGTGAAAAACCTTACGAGGACTCGAATGCACACAGCGTAACGTTCTTCTTCTGTGAAATTCTTGCCTAGATATTGACATTAATGATTTATTTCTTGGCTGAGGATGATACTTTAATGTCCATTAGAATTCATCTGTTTAATGACGGTTAATTAATGGAGACGTTTCATTCTGTTGGTGATTTCATCTGTCTCGTTGTTGGTGACTTGGTGGTGATTTGATTGCCATTACTGAGTAATTAATAGCACCTTTGCTAATCATTTTTAGAATGTTTAAAATCATTTTTCATTTTTTATGCATTCATTGAGACATTTTGCAAATGAGATGGATTCACAAAGCTGTGCGTTCTGGAAAAAGCTTGGATCAAATAAAAAAATCAGAAAGATACAAGGTATATTATTCGGAGAGTAGACAATCTTAACTATAAATTATGTCAATATTTAAAATACTCAAACAAATAAATACTACTAATATGCAAACACATTTAATTCTTCAACGTCCCTCAACAGACACTCCTTTTTCACATCAAGATCCATATTCCTAACCCCATGAAAGCACCCAAAATCCCAGCCTTCAATCCATGAGCATCACCTTTTTTTGGTCTTGGAGCTGGAGCTGGAGATGGCAATGGAGTAGTGTCACTACTATTATTGTTCTTCCAGTGATTTGGAGACAAAACAACCACCTCTAGCTTCTCTCCTTTCTCACAGCTCCCTTGAGCTCCACTAATGAAGTAGAATGGACCTGAATGGACCAACTCTACCTTGGTATTCCTATCCTTGTGTTCTTTGATTGGATTTGTTGTGTTGCAGCCATTATAGTCCTGCTGTGTCACTTCCAGTACTGAGTCAACCTTGGCATCATATTTCCATACTACAAAAACAGGAAGTTAATCATGACTGGTTAGAAGCAAAATACTACAGTCCAAGGATAGGAACACTACCCTATATAACATATATGGAACATAACAAGTTATTACATACAATAACAATTTTTTTTAACTGAATTTACAAGAATGCATGTACATGCCAATAAATGATAAATGAATCTTGAGATGAGCTAATTACCGAGAACATCTCCAACTTTGAACCGAGTTTGCTCCGCCCAGTGATTCAAAGTTTTGTTAGGAGATTCTGGGATTTTCCATGATACTTGATGGCTTCCAACTATAATTTCCCTGCTAGCTTCAGATGAAGCTAATAGCAAAATGATCATAGGCAAAAATGGGACCAAAACTCTTGAAAACCCCATATTGTTTTTCTCTAACCAAAGACTGTGGTGTATATAGAGTAAGAAATTCTCAAGATTTTGGGTGGTGCAAGTGCAATGAGAAATATGTTCTTTGGTGTGGAGTGTCTGGAGATAGTAGCTACTGAATAAATAGCCCTTAGGTTCGGTCGATGGTTTAGGTGGGTAATGTGGTCTGAAGCATAAAGACCTCTAAACGTTTGACACGTATAAAGACCATGTTTAGGAAAATTGTCCACATTGGAATTTTAATTAACCAAAAGATATTAACATTAATGTGTAATCTCTTGTGAAAATTGAGATAAGGGAAAAACTTTTTAAAAATGGTATATACCCAACATTTTAATTCAACGTTTGCTTGCTGATTGTTCCTATAGGCATTGTGACATGGACCGTTGAGGGTGGCTTCATAATTATGGATAAATCAAAATCCTCAAAAAGAAGAAAAGAATCAACACAATGAAAGAAGATATGGGCGTTAGAAATACTAAAAGTAAGGCTGTGATGATATGCATAGGATGCAACGTCTTCCGTTTATGTCATGTAATTATTGTTGTTAGGGTAGGCTCAACTAAGCAAACTCTCTTGATAGCCATATTGCTCGAGATTTCCTTTAAATAAACAAAAAAAGAGGTTCAAGATTTCGTATCATATTGCTGGCGTAAACGTTTTTCATTAACATCTTCTATGTGGGTATAAAATCCACTTTATCCCATATTTTGCATGCATGTGTAAATCACCTCCACAATGCAGCTCGACTTATGCTCTGTGCAAGGTTTTGCTGCCGTAAACATGAATGCATATCTAATTTCTGTAATTAAAAGTGAATGGAGGAGGTCAACTAAAATTGCTCTTATTTTATGTATTAATATTACTTTCTTTGGTTTTTTGATGAGGCCCGTTCATTCCTTCCATTGGACTTCCTTTCAATTGCGTAAGATTTTGAGTCTCCAACTGGAAAATTTTCATTTGCTAACTCATCATTTCATTAAGTGATTTCCTTTTGGTCATATGCCAAGTAATTTACAGCGTTACTCTCCGTTTCTGCAAAAGAACATCAGTAGCTAAGGACCCAGCTTTCACAGCGAAGATGCTTCGTCCACGGTTCAATCCTTTCCAGGGGGCATTCATAATCTCTAATAACCGGGCCACAAACCCTGCGACCCAGAAACCCCCTCATCCCATGCTTACAGTCTATCAGGTTTGGTTTGGTATGTTTTTTCTTACTTTGTTCAGCCCATCAAAAGGCATGACACCCCTCATCTTTACTAACCAGAAGACGGAAAGCTTGCAGCCTTACTATCAGACCAAGTCTTATTAAAAATGGGTGCTAACTGGAAGATTAGCAATCGATATATGAAATAATGATAATAATGAAGCAGATAAAGACAGAGAAGCTTGACTTGTAAACAACTGGTCAAAAGAAAAAAAATAAATTAACAATTAGCATAACTCAAAGGGACTGATTCACCTCCAACAAGGCAACAACATCACAATGAAACAGACAGGACATGGAAGTTTGGCGGCAGTTCATTCTGTCACAAGCGGGACTAAAAGCATACATGGAAAAGGAGAGAACAGTATTCATCCCACAAGCATCTTTAGAGGAAGAGACAAAACACTCATTTAAGGAGGGTCTTCACGATTGATTTGACATTCAACTTCTTGAGATCAGTATAGGATTGCCCACAGCCAACAAACATGACTGGTGAGCCAGAGATGTAAACCATAGAGAGTGCCGCTCCAACCTGCATCCATCAAAGTTTGTGGATTTAACATTTTAGTTCATCAACAAGCTCCAAAGCCTCCAAAAGCTGTACCCAGAAAAGAAAACTGAGCACAACCATACCTTATCATCAATTGTGTCAAACTTGGTGAGTAAAATCCCATCAATTAACCTCGGATTAGGTGAAGTGGAGAGGTCAGCAAGTTTCTGCAGAGAAAGAATGTTGTTATATGAAACAATCTCTTGAACTAAAACATGTGAAGTAATGGCAAGTTGGAATTGCAAGCACTGAACCTGATTGAATTTCGACAGTTGATCCACAGCATCATTTCCAACCAATGCCTCTCCAACGAACAGGACTAAATCTGGATTGTTGAGGTAAATTAGCTTGGACAGAGCTCTCATTAATGGTTCGTTATCCTGGCCATCAAAGCAAACATATCAAAATCAGAAAAAGAAAAATAATTGAAGAGGGCAGACTATTATCACACAAAATCGATATACGATAAAGTGTGGATGATGATGCATTTTGTCCAGCCACCTACCGCATGTTTCAAGTAAGAATTCTTAGCATGTAATTTGCTTTTTACAGTAATAATTCCATACATTATTTCACAGAATGCAATATAAGAATTACCAATATGCTTGTGTAAAATGTTCGACTGAAATGATCAAGCATATACCTGCATACGACCAGCAGTGTCAACTAGGACCACATCTGTGCCATTGCGTGTAGCTTCCTGGATTGCTTCTTTTGCGACTACAGCAGGATCTTTCTCATACCCCTTTTCAAATATCGGGATCTAGCAAGAAAGGTTTACGAGGTAAAGATACAATAAACTCTCAAAGACCACTCTAACAAACAAAAATAATATGAGTAAAGAGAAAGGATATCTTAGTGGCACTGACAGGCAAAGCCAATTTCTATACCTGAAGTCTGCGTGCATGAGTTCGCAGCTGCTCAACAGCCCCAGAACGAAATGTATCACATGCAGCCATCATAACGCTGACATTATGCTGCAAAAGCCAGTATGCAACCTGCAGCATGACATACAAAATGCTCTCTAATCAAAAGACATTCTTTGCTAGCAATCTACCTAGCTTGCACTTATAATTAGAGCTTTCATGTCCTGATAATGAATAATAATAAGAGTTTATGTTGGACCTTAGCAAGATTGGTGGATTTCCCAACACCATTGACACCAACAAAAACAACAACATACGGTTTCCTTTGTTCCTTGGCAGCATGCACATCCCTCAATATGTCAATAGAGCGTCTAGGAGTTAAAATGCGAACAAGTGCTTCTTCCATGGCTGCCTGTAGGTGCAACAACAGTGAATTCAGTGGTAATGGGAAACAGTACAATGTGTAATGAATATACACACTCTTGCGACTAAACCAACCTGCACAGTTGAAAAAATCCTCGTGAAAGAGGCTTGCTTTTTCCCTACAAGACTAGCCGCAACAGATTCACAGAGCTTCTCAGCTATCTCCTCAGCCTTTCAATTGTCGCAAAGGTTAAACTCCATAAGCATTTTAAGATTAATATGTAATGCATGTCCAAAAGATATTCAGAAAGAGGTCCCGGGATAAAGGATAACATACCACATTCTTGGTCATAAGTCTATCTTTAAGAGCCTTCAGGGCTGGCTCCAAGTCTGCCTTCTCCAAATTTGCCTTCCCAGCAATACTGAGCCAAGAAAAGCAAACATGTTTTGATGTTAGAATCAACAGTGTAAAGCTTTTAAGTGATAAAATGAATTAGCCTTTGGAAAAAGAATATACAATAACAGCACAGTGAACCACTCGACCAAACTTAGCACCAAACTGGCTGAATTGATATGATCCATGACCCAAATTCAACTAGGTTGTCAACGTTGGGCATGATATGCCCAATTGACTTATCATGCTAACGAGATGTTTACCAAAATTATCAGTTCTGTAATCAGCGATGCACAAACCAACCAACAATATCATAAAGACATAACATTATCATAAACCAAAAAATTTTCTTTTGCAATTTTCTCTTGCTTCTTTGTTTAAGAGGAGCTAACATGGATGGATGGATCAACATTATTGTCCATCTCTAATACTGCCGATGCAAAAAATAAAAGTTGTTGTGCCACAAATCTAATCATTTATTGTGTGGCTTCTGAGCTAGGGAAATAGAGATATTTGAAACAGCTCCTTCTCTAATCTCCTAATAGCAGACTAACAAAGAAGCGATTGAAGCAATGAACTCTAGGAATAAAAGTTTGAGATTTACCTCTGGAACATGGAAGAGAACCATCCCTTCTTCTTAGTATCAGGCTTGGCATCTTTTCCCTCCTCATCCTCTTCAGATTCACTATCACTGCTAACAATCTCTTCCTTGTCCATCATGCTTTCACCTTGATCAGCTGCCACAACCTCCACATTCTCATTCCCATTCTCCTCCACAGGATCTGTGAAGTCCAATTTAGGCGCTGCAGGCGAATCGTCCCAAACTCTATTCTTCTTTGTAATCTTTTTCTTTGGGTCCTCCTTGGAACCCTTGCTAACAACAGTGTCAGTTTTCTTTGTACCTTTACCTCTACGCTTTTGAAGTTTACTTACATCAAAAGCTCCAGTGTTGGAGCTCTCGTTTTCCTTACCGTTAGTAACAACTGTCCCCCTAGACCCTTCAACAACAACATGATGATTACCATTGGAGTGTCCATTCTCCAATTTCCTGTTTTTCCCGTTGTCATCGGCATCACCATTCGCTTCACTCTTATTCTTATTCCCTCCTTCAAACCCACCAACTTTCTTCCCCTGCCCTTGCTTCCTACCATCATTCACCGGCTTATTATTAACCTGCTTCGCTTTCTTCATCTCCTCAGCCCGAGCCTCCGCCTCTTTCCTGAGCTGCCTAAAAGTCTCATCAAAATCACTATACTCTACCCTCTTCGGGTCATAAACCTCCGCAAACTCACGCTTCACCATAGCAAGCAAATCATCCACATACAGCAGATGAAGAATCCGCTGATAAACAGCGACAAAGACAAGGCCAAGTTCATTATGGAACGTCCACTTAAGGGTGTACCCAGCACCAGCAGCATCATAATTAAACGAGGCCAACCCAGATCGTTCCTCCAAAAGACAGGATCGGATTAGGGTATCAATTGGTGATCCCTTGAGAGCATTTCCAAGCTCTTTACATGTCCAGAGGATTAACCCTCCTCTTGTAAAGATCAGCAATTGCTCTAACATCCTTGCGATTCACCAGAAACCCTACCATCACAAACAAAAAAAAAAAATAATAAATCCAGTGACCAACACGAAACCACACACAGGAAGAAACTAAAAGAGACCAAAATCAGATGGGTTTTTTCAAAACAGAAGAACCCAGAAAATTATCTTGGACTATTAGTCTAACAAATATATACAAACCCAGAAATAGCTCATTTTGTAAGATCCAAAACAGGTTAAATTTCAGCTAAAGAAATTGATTTTATAAACTCCTCGTTAGAACCTATGTTTTTTCCGGAACATAAAGAGGTCAAGTCCTATGTCAATCGAAACTAGGAGCAACCTAGGATCGAATGATGTATTAACTTCAACGGAATCTGTAAGAACTTGGATGGATGATAGAATGTTAAAGTTACCTTCTTTTGTTTTGCTTTGCCTGGCAGATCGAGGAATAAAGAAAAAGAGAAAAACAGACGGAGAAATAGAAGAGAGAGACTTTTAAAACCCGAAAAAAAAAAGAACAAAAAAAAAAACCGAAATTTGGGTCTGTGATTTCTATGGATGTTCCCCGTATATATTAATATCAGTGTGCGATTTGTTTTTTCTTTTCTGATTTATGTGAAGAAAACAAAAAAAAAACACTACTTGCACATGTTAATTTTTTAGGACAATACTTTTGACTCATGGAGGATTTCTTTGGATGGTGAAAGGAAATTTCCTCACGCCACCAACACGGACCAACCTTTACTATTTATTTATTTTGTTTCTTTTTTTTTGTTGGAAATTATTTTTTTGTTTCGAAACCTTACTCTTATTAATATATAATATACTAAGAATAATATAATTTTTTTGAGTGGATCCAAATTATGGTGTTTTTTTTTTTTTTTATATTGATAAGTGGAAGTTTTTAAGGACAGCACCAAGGGGACAAAGTGATGGTTGTTAGGTTAGGGAAAAAGTGGGGAATAAATAAGACACGAATCCATAAAACCATTTTACTCATCCATTACTTTCGATTCACTTGACAAAAAAATGGTTTGGATTGGTGATGTTATTAATGTTTTCGAATCTTGAGTGAGATTTTCTCATGGTTTACTAGGGAATAAATAAGACCAATCAAGCAGCACGTATCTTATATTTTCATCCATTTGTAATCCCACTTGATTATTGATTATTGAGATCAATCTTGTGCGATGTTATGATATGTTTCGAAAAAAAAGAAGAAGAAGAAGCATCTAGTGTTTTGCAATTCCGAATATGGTATGGATGTACCCACTAAGAGGTCTGATTTTTTTCACAGAGGACCCATTAATATGGTTAGGTTAGATACTTGCCTTTCCAATAAAAAGGGCATTTGATTTTTTTGGAGGGACAAATTTTTTTCCCTTTTTGTGGTGAATAAATAGGTAAAGTCGTGATGGTAAAGGATGATAAAAGGATAAACGTTTAACTTTCTCTCTCTGTTTGATTCAATGAATATATATGGGATAAGCATTTTTTTGAACGTTGTGGGGGTAGTAATTTGGATTTGTTTGCTGATCATATAATGGGTTTGGGACAACTAAGAAATGGTAGAAACTCTGCCACATTCTAAATTGAGATAATTAATGCTTTTATGACCGATATGTAATGGAGAGGATCGGAGAAATGTGCATAAATAAACGGATGGTGTAGATGAGATACTTAGGACGTGTTTGAAACTGTTCTCAAAATGCTGTTTTCTAGTTTCAAAATTTTCAAAACCACATAAACCATGTTTGGAAGGAATTTTTAAGGAATGGTTTCGGGAATAATTTTGGAAAAGTTAGACTCTGGAACCAGAAAATAGAAAACTACAAAAAGAAGTTTTATCTGTTTTCGATTAGTTTTACGGTGGCAAATTTGTAAATAAATGATATAAATTAATATTTTTCTTTTTTTTCTTCAATATTTCTCCAGTTTTAATCCATCACCCCAAAAACATCACAGCCTTTCTCTTCCACCGCCCACGATTCTCTTCCTCCATCACAATGAAACGCCCCGATCCGTATTTACCGTTATACACAGTAAACACGTGGGACCACATACTATTACAACAACCACAGTGGTAAATAACACAACCAACGGATTAAATACATTAAAAGTACATAATACATCAATCGTACTAGTCCCGGTACGGGAACATTAATACTACAAGCATCAATCCATAGAGATAAAAACAGCAAGCA
>JAKUCV010005114.1:3035-23529 GCA_028386065.3 Turnera subulata | reverse complement strand
TCTAAGGAGTCGACCTATTATATATATTTTTTTTATGGTCACCTTTGTAGGGATCTATGTATATAATATTATTGATGGGATTATTATAAGGTAGCCTTGTTTAATTGTGAAAGGTCGACCTAATTAACTGAAGGGTTCGACCTAATTAATTGAAGATCGACTCATTGTAATTAGTTATTCTAAAGTACATACTCATACAATTGATATAAAAAATGATAATCGATTTTAATAACTTATTTTTAACAATTATGCTTGCTTTTTATTCAAAAAATTTTAAACTTAAATTAAAATATTTTCTAAATGTAGCAATTTTAAACTTAAATGAAATTTATTAAAATTAAAATAAATATTCAATATTCGTAGAATAATTTTCTAACATAATTTAAGGTATGTTATGAAAATTTTGAAATTAAATCACTAATCTTTATTAAATTGCTATTGTACGTAAAACATTCTAAACGTCATATGCATATAATCAACATAAATGATGCTTACATTTTAATAATTTAATTGAAATAAATGTACTTGTTTTTTATTTGTAAAAAAATTAATTTAAATTAAAATATTTTCTAGACTTACACTTTTTTAAAAAAAATATGAAATTTAATGAAATTAAAATAATTATTCAATATTAATAAAATAATTTTCTAGCATAATGTAAGATATGTTATGAAATTTTTGAATTTATTTCATTAATATTTCTGAAATTGCTAGGATGTGTTAAATATTTTAAACTTGATATCCATCTAATTGAATAACTTTTTTTTTTTTTGCTGGAGCTTTGTCCCGACTAATCCGGATTGAACCTGAGTCTTGCACCTAGGTGTGGTAGGTGAGTCTCCCAATATAATTTTTTTGCACAAATATTTTCAATAAATATTATTATTTTTTAAAAAATAAAATAAATTATTTTATAAATATAGAAATTTTATTATTTAATGAAAATTATTAAAATTAAAAATGTTAAATACTAATGAGATAACTTACTAACAAAGATAAGGTATATTATGAAAATTTTGAAATTGTAATCTTTTTTCTTTAATGTCATATAAAGTGTTCTATGTTTTCAGAAGAATGTTTTTTTTAAACGGCTCATAAATTACAACTATAAGTTCGTGATGACTTCCCAATAAAATTGAATGTGAGCCCCTTTCGCCTTTTTCTTAATGTTAAAATGAATCATCTACATTTTAAAATTATGACTCATATAAAGTGCTCTATGTTTTCAGAAGTTTTTTTTTTTTAAAAAAAGGCTCATTAATTGCAACTATAAGTTCGTGATGACTTCCCAATAAAACTGAATATGAGTCCCTTTTGTCTTTTTATTAATGTTAAAATGAATCATCTATATTTTAAAATTATGTTGTTCACTAAATTTTGAAGAAAAAAGCATAACATTTTCATTACAATTAGGTATCTATTTTTGATATATGCTATACTATTATATTTTTAAGTAAATATTTTCTCCTTAGTATCATATTTTATTTGTTGAAAATAAAATTTATTTAAATGAAGGTTAATGTATTTTCTTATGCCTAATTTAGCTGGTCGATCCGTAGTATAAAATATTATTATGTAAATGATGATAGGTTAACCTGTTAGTAGGCAAAGTCTCCGTAAATACAAGACCTCCTCCTCCCAAAAAGTGTGTTTGCTAGCTAATAGGTAGACAATTCCAGGTTGTCCTCTAAAAAATTATTTTAAAAAATTGTGCTTGCTAACTAATAGGTATTTAAATTTAACAGGTCTATCTACTAATAATCATTCAACCATTGATAGGTCGACCTGTGAATTTGGCAGGTCGACCTCTACGCAATAAAAATAATTGTAGTTATTAACTAATAAGTTGACCTGTTAATTTAAACGTATTGACCTATTAATAATTATTTAGTTGATAGGTCGATCTGTGATTTTAATGGGTTGACCAATTAATAACTATTAAGTCGACCTCCTAGAATGAATGGATGTTCCCCAACTTTTAATAAGTTATAAATTTAAATTTCCAATTGAAATTGAAATAAAAATATTCTTAACTAAGAAAAGTATTTATTATTCTTGGAATTCTTCAAATTAATATTATATAAAATTTAATTAATAAAAAATAATTATTGTTAGTACCATATTCGTGGAGAACCATAGAATGACCCTGATTTTTATACTCAAAACTGAAAGAAAGAATTTATCGAAATCTTCCCCGCTTAATACCAAACATAAGAATTTATGAAAGAGAGTTAGAGCTAATCTTTTTTTTTTTTTTGAGGAAGAGAGTTAGAGCTAATTAATAAAACTACCTGAGGGAGAACTTTAAAATGGAGAATTTTGTAGTACAATTTTTTTTTTTTTGATGCATGAGGCAATAATTCCATGGCAAATGAACACACAAGCTTTCAAGCTGCAGAAGACCACCTCCACCACACATCACAGATACAAGGAAAACAAATTATCCAAAGACCAAAAGCTATGCGGTTGCTTTGTTTTTGTGTACCGACATGGCCACTTCTCGCTCTCTCACCTCTTTCTCCCTATTCCTTGCCAAGCCTACTTCAGTTCCCCTCCGTAAACCCCCACTACCCTTTTACTCACCTCTTCAACGCTTTGTTTCCATCTCAGCAAGCCAAAGCAGCTCTGTTGGGGCTCTTTATGGACGTGGAAATGCACCCTCCATCCCTACTGCTGCTGTGGCCACCACGGATTCAGCCACTGGGGCGCCCCAAATCGACTCCCCGCCTTCAGCACCACCACCACAGGAACCAGAGTATATGGTGCTACCCACCAATGAATCCTCCAATCATCTCCTTAGAGTCCGCCATACTGTAAGTTCTTAGTGTATCTGTTCATGGGTAGTCCTTGGTCTGTGTTAGGATGCATGTATCTGCGTTAAAATGCAAGTACGAGCTAAAAAGTTTGGGTTTTGATAGAAAAGCGTATGAGACTTTATTGGTGTCCGCTTCCAAGTACACGCAGTTTGATGAAAAATTCCTTTATTTTATCGAGAGTGGTCTTGTGTATGTCTGTAGTGTGCGCATGTGATGGCTATGGCTGTTCAAAAGCTCTTTCCAGAGGCAAAAGTCACAATTGGCCCTTGGATAGACAATGGTTTCTATTATGATTTTGATATGGAGCCTCTGACTGATAGAGACCTCAAGAGGATTAAAAAGGAGATGGTGAGTTTTCTCTGGCTATGACTTATAAATTTAGTGATGAGTACTAATGTTTGTAATTGTTGTGAGCTTGAAAAATGTATGCCTATGAGATGAGGGTACGGGATTTATTTCTTACATTCATCTGTAGGATCGTATCATTGCCCGAAATTTACCGCTTGTAAGAGAGGAAGTTTCTAGAGATGAAGCTCAGAGGAGAATAATGGCCGTTAATGAACCTTACAAGATAGAGATTTTGGAAAGTATAAAAGAGGATCCCATCACTATCTATCACATTGGTAATGACTCTTGTAATTAGTTGATAGTTTTACCTTTCCTGTACATTTTTTTCATTCTCCTTGTAACTATAATCCCCTGTTTTTAATTCATTTGACTGGAATCAGGATTTAGTTCTAGTCCTCCTGTATTGGGATGCTGTTGTTTGACATTATACTTTATCCAACTGTAACCAACTGTAGACTATATTTCTTATTCTGAAATATTCAGGATGCCTGAAGTTTGCAAGCAGCTGTAGCTTTAATCTGATTTCTACTGTTAATATCTGTTTTGCATTCCCCTTTTCATTTGTTGTGATTTATATAGAACCATTGGTATCTAGTCATTTTCACGGGGACAGCAATGTCTTCTTGTGCCTATGATTTGGAGAAAATTGCAGAGCAGGGGTTCTTATTTTTGATACTAGTCGAGGAGTGAGACTCGAACCCGAGACCTCACCCCTCTTGTGCTTTTGACACAAGAGTGCGAATGAGCTACAAGCCCATTGGTGTAGAGCAGGGGTTCTTATTGCTTAACAAGTATATTCTTTTCTTTTTTTATTGGCTGAGGAGGTTCCCTAATTGATCTTGTTTATAGGTGATGAATGGTGGGACCTTTGTGCTGGACCTCATGTTGAGTCTACTGGAAATATTAACAAGAAAGCTGTAGAACTTGAGTCTGTTGCTGGTGCTTACTGGAGAGGAGATCAAATGAAACGCATGCTACAAAGGATCTATGGAACAGCTTGGGAGAATGAAGAACAGCTAAAGGCATACCTACACTTCAAAGAGGAGGCTAAACGCCGAGACCATAGGCGCCTTGGACAAGATCTTGATCTCTTTTCTATACAGGTAGTACTTTTATCTGTTAGCTGTAATGATAATCATGCATTTATCGTTCCTCTGTACTTCTTAATAAACCTATGGAATGTTCATCTTGCAGGATGAGGCTGGTGGAGGATTAGTCTTCTGGCATCCAAAAGGTTCCATCATTAGACATATTATAGAAGATTCGTGGAAGAAAACACATATAGAACACGGTTATGATTTGTTATATACTCCCCATGTGGGAAAGGAGGATCTCTGGAAGATCAGTGGCCATCTAGATTTCTACAGGGAGAACATGTTTGACCAGATGAAAATAGAGGATGAGCATTACCAACTTCGACCCATGAATTGCCCTTTCCATGTTTTGGCTTACAAAAGGAAGCTCAACTCCTACCGTGATTTGCCTATTAGGGTTGCAGAGCTTGGAACAGTTTATAGATATGAATGTTCTGGAAGCTTACATGGTCTTTTCCGTGTAAGAGGTTTTACTCAGGTACGCTTGGTATTTCTATTTCTTAACTTGTTTGCACACATTGGTATGATTAGTGTTGTTGAGCCGAATTTTACATAAACATCTCGGGACGTTGGCTGTCCTATGTATATGGATTCTTGCTTGACTTTATATGGACAGTGTTTGTAATACTAGTTGGGTTGTGAAATGAAGTATAGTAGGAACGCCTTAGCATCTGACATAATGATGAACTCCTTAGCATCTATTCACGTGTATGCAGTATATTCTTTTGCCCTCTTATTTTGTCTATGTTGCAAGTTCTGCATGATGATGTACTGCTCATGTAATATTCACTATTGCGGCGTGCATTCTGTTTGTGGTGCAGTAGAGGAGCTTCTTTATCATCCTTTGTTTTTCGTTTTTTCTGTGCTCCATGTTTAATGCCACGTGTTTGGTGGATATAGAATGACAAACAATTTCAAATTCATTGCAGGACGATGCCCACATATTTTGTCTAGAAGATCAAATCAAAGATGAAATAAGGGGTGTCCTTGATCTTACAGAAGAGATACTGTTGCAGTTTGGTTTCAGCAGGTATGAAGTGAACCTTTCCACTAGGCCAGAAAAATATGTGGGAGATGATGATATATGGGAAAAAGCTACATCTGCCCTTAAAGATGCTTTAGATGACAAAGGGTGGCCATACCAAATTGATGAAGGTGGTGGTGCTTTTTATGGGCCAAAGATTGATCTCAAGATTGAGGATGCTCTTCGAAGAAAGTGGCAGTGCTCAACCATTCAGGTAAGTGCTTAACCCAATATAATGTTCTCGGTTTTACAGCTGGAGTCGGTTGGCATTTCTTCCTTTCTGTTTATGATGCATGCAGCTGTGATTATTTTAAAATTGGGATAATTGCTGGCTTTGCTTACCAGAATGTTGAAAAATTAATGAATATTTATCAACACAAATGTCCATGCAGGTTGACTTTAATTTGCCACAGCGGTTTGACATTACATATGTTGATTCAAACACGGAAAGAAAGCGTCCTATCATGATTCATAGAGCAGTTCTCGGATCTTTGGAGCGTTTTTTTGGTGTTCTCATAGAGCACTACGCAGGGGACTTCCCATTGTGGCTTTCTCCCACACAAGTTAGAGTTTTGCCAGTGACAAATACGCAGGTATAAATAGCTGATGAACTTCAAGCTTTTTTGTATGTTTTTATGAATCTACTTGAGCACCTTTTTTCTGTAAACTGGACACCCTTGTTACATTTGGTGAGCAAAATGCATTTGATTGTGCAGCTTGAATTCTGCAATGAGGTAGCGGGAAAACTGAAACGTAATGGTATCCGAGTTGAAGTTTGCCATGGTGAACGCCTGCCAAAGCTCATCAGGAATGCAGAGAAGCAGAAAATTCCTCTGATGGCGGTTGTAGGTCCAAAGGAGACTGAAACACAAACTGTAACAGTTAGGTCTAGGTTTAGCGGAGAGCTTGGAACGCTGGAAACTGAAGATTTTATCAGCAGTATAAAGTCAGCTATCGAAAAGAGAAGGTCATTTTAGATAGAGCTCCTGTGACTGGTATATGGTTGCCATCTTTTTTTGTTTCTGGTGCTTGTATAGGTAAGAAAGAAAATAGGAAGCCATACGATACGAATAAGCTCACAACTATTCACAGTTCGAAGAATCCATTGTCTCCGAATGTTGTGGAAGTTTTCCCCTCATTCTTAGTGATGTTTTTTTTTTCGAAAGAGCAACTTATATAGTATTGATCTTCCATGGTATGATAAGACAGATACTGCTTGATTATTTCTACATTCTGATTATATTCTAGTATTTAAGATAAAACGTGCTGCGTGCGGAGAAGCAATCTCTGTTTCTGGCAATTTCTACAAATAACCTGCTTATTTCTGATAAATAGTAGAAATTTATGGAAAGCTTTACCACTTGGGCTCACCTAAAAAAGTTTTGAAATCAATTTTCTTTTTCTCCATTACCCCGAAATTAAATCTTAGCCTTTTCAATCCCCTGCTATTCTTTTTCATTCCCCTAAAAATTTGAGCCCAATGCACTTTGAACAACTAATCTATCCGGAGCCTTCAAGTTCAAGTTTGTAACGTGGGACATTCAAAATTAAGCTTTTTGTACATGCTAGAGGACTAAAAGGCTTTTAGGGTCTCAAGTTTTGCATTTGTAACGAATTGTATATCTCAAAAACTTAATCTTGTCCCAATTATGTGCATGGAATCTTATATATTGCCTCGATCATGTGCTTTGGGCAGTGATATAGAATAGGCCAATGGGCCTTTGCACCCAAGAACTTCACCAGAAAGGGCCCGCTCGTCTTAAGTCCAGCCCACTTCACAAACACAGCCTTATCTCCAGTAATCTGCGAGAACCAATGGACGAGAGCCACGCGGCCTTATGGCATTGGGAATCAGGGCACGCAGGGATCAGCGGAGACACGTGAGGGAGAGAAATATAAAGGGGGAAATATCTTGTAGAGGGGAATTATGTACACTTTGTAACCGAAACATGAAAACGGGCAATAAACAATCCTTTACTCTCTTGATTGGTATTTGACTTGTGCTCTGAGTACGGGTTTTGTATCAATTTGGTCCCGTTGCCGGGAACGGTTTGAAAGCTGGATAAGCCATTAAACCACCAACCATTCAATCCATTGACAAATCAAGCATCAAATGATCAACAGACGGCAACAATTTCAGATCGTGCAGATTCAACAAACCAACAACTATGCTAGATGCACAACTATCCAGCGCATCTAGCAGATCTAACGGATTCAGCATATTCAACAGACAACAAACATGTTTATGCAGGATAAATTTATTTAGAACAATCAACTAATAATATTTAATCTACGGTTGCAGGCAGATCGTGAAATGGAAAAGAAAATTAAATCCAACCCAATAGGTTCCACCTCAATGATGCCGCCGAATGGCTTGCAGAGGGGAAAAGCGAGTGGATCCGACAAAATCCCCCCCACTGATCTTCACAAATGACTTGAGTAGATCCGGCTAAATACGACCAGAACTGGAGCAGGATCGAGCTATCGGAGCAGATCTTGTCATGACGATGCCGGAGAATGGCTGAGTAGGCGAGATCTAACGGAGGAGGCTGTCGCCGAATGTGGGACGAGTCCCAACCATATCCCAGCGCTGCTGCCGTTGGAACAAAAGCTCCATCGTACGTGTCGCCAGAGTGGAGCCGCTACCAACAAGCTCTTGATGCCGCCGTCACCGCTGTGTATTGTCGGAGAAGGAGCGAGCTCGAGGTGGATCTCCAAGAGCCGCCTCAAGCCCCGTTGTTGCTAACCAGAGAAATCAGCCTCAAGTCACTTGATGGAGGCGCGAGTGCCGCCAGATACCACCGTTGTTGTTCTTTGCTCGAAGCAGTTGATGAATCGCCGGCGAGGAGAGGAGGATTCAAAGTAAATCCCTCACGGCCGCCGTCCCTGGAGAACGTGGGAGGAGGAACTAGCACCCGTCGTTGACACGCTCACACCGCCAAGTTGGGAGGCACGCCGGAGATGAGCTATTTCCGCTTGAGCAAGACATTGCCGATGAGAGCGCTGCCCATCCATGCCTTTCCGTTCGCCGTGAAGCAAGCCAAGCGCATGGGGAAGAGAAGATGAGCACACTCAGCGCGTGAACAAGAAAAACCAAAAAGAAAAGGGAAATTCTACGGTACCTTGGGCAACGTATGGCGTACCAAAACCCAGGCTGACGTGGACCAATAATTTTTTTTTGATGTAAATTATTATTCTAATACTTTCATAATTTTATAGAATAGCCCTCTAATTTTTTATAATTACCAAAATCACTTATTATTATTAAAAATTATAATAAAGACTAGATAATATTGTGAAATTATCATTTTGGAATGTGGATTATGCTGAAATTTTTTAATGTCATTTTTAAAAAGAAAACAATTCATAATTTAATAAATATTTTTTATATTTTATTATTTTTTTTGTAAATTTGAAGTTGTACTGAATAATTCATTCCATATTTGGATGAACATTCTTAGTATTTAGTTGAAAATTTTTAAAAAATTTAAAAGATATAAAATATTCCTTTTCAAAATTTTTACTATTTCATTGAAAATTTAAAAAATTCTAAGAGCAACAAAATAATTTGAATAAATTATTTTATAAGTATTTTATACATGTCATATGAAAAGACAAATAATTATAGAAAAATTCATTCCATAATCTTATAAATATTGTTAGTATTTCATTAGAAAATTCTAAATAATTATAGAATAATTCATTCGCACTGTTTTACGTGAAACAAATAATGGTTTCACAATACCAAAGCGCCTAGATGTAATTTCAACTATCTGAAAGATTATTTATTTATTTTTTATTATAAAAAATAGTTTATCTCATGTTTTATTTTTATTATATATAAAAATTTTAAAAAAGTTTCAAAGAAAAACTAGAATATTTATGAAATTATGACTTGAATATTCTTTAACTTTCAAAATTTTAATTTTTTCTCAATGAAACACTTAAAATGTTTGTTAAATTATTCAGTGAATTATTATATAGCCCATAAATTATTATATTTTTTTCAATGAAATACTGAAATTTTCATAAAATATTGAAATGAATTACTCTATAGTTTTAAAATTTCTTTATAAATTTTATTGAAAAATTTAAAATATTCACAGCATATTAAAATACATTGTTTTTTTATATATATATACTAGTCGAGGAGAGTGAGACTCGAACCCGAGACCTCAACCCTCTTGTATCGCGGTTAATCAAGGATTTTACCAAACCGAGTCATTTTTCATCATTTTCATTATTACTTTGACTACTCTCAAAATTTTTATTACTGTTATTATTGTTACTATTATTCTTATTATATTCTAATCAACATTAATAGTATTATTATTATTAATTTACTATGATATCTTTGTTGCAATAATTTACCAATTCTAGTTTAAAAAGGAATTTCATCTTTTATTTTTCATGATAATATATATATTAATCTTTGGAGATTTATTTTGAATTTTATAAAAAATAATTTTTAAATCGTGTTTATGTTTTTCGAAGATTAATTAAAATGTTAAACACAAGGTTTAACACCGATACGCATTTTGGAGTGTCTTTCGTTAACCGAGCCTTGTCCCACGTTCGGAATTTTTCTGCGGATTTTACGAACCAAAGTTGGGATTTTTCGGGTCCAGGAATCTTCAGAAAAAGTCGGGTTTATCCTCGAGTTAACAGACCAGAAATAAAGATAAGGGGGTATATTGGATATTTTCTAGTCCAGGCAGGTCACACTTCACATGTTGCACAGTATTACATAATTGAGGCAACTCAATTATTTAGCTGCCTTCTCCTGTGTTGCCTGTGAACTGCTTTTCTTTTCTGTGTTACCCGTGGCTTACCAGTACCCATGCACTGCCTATTTAACTTCACCTCTTCTGCCTCTCCATGCACATCATCTTCCTCTTGCAAACCTTATAACCCAGTACTCTTCGTTCTGCCTGCAACCTAAACTCAGTACACTTCTTTTCCGTAAACATAATCAGTAAAGCAAAACCAGGAAAAAATAAAAAAAAAAGGAAGAGAAACACAAACAGACACACACCCACTAATCCAGACCCGCCACGTCACCATCTTTCTTCTTCCTCCCTCTCCCGGTCACTGTTCATGTGGGAGTGAACCATGCCGCCACACGCGACACCACCTACACTGACGCCTCCCTCTCGTTGTTGCCGACGTAACGCAGCCTTCGCCGCCCGACGCGCCACACACGGCAGAGAACCCGACGACCCGTCTCTCTTGCCCGGCACCTCTGCACTCCTTCCTCACCATCGTCAGCCGCAACAGCCTCCTCCTCGCGTCGCCACCTACGTCTGCGACCTGTGCCGCCCTCGCTTTCCGCGTCGCTCGCCTTCCTCCTACCTCGCGCGTCACGCCATTGCTGCGAACTCGGGAAGCCATTCGGGTCTTGAGGTGAGCTAACCCGTCCGCATCCGGGTCAGATCCCGGGTCACAGGAGCGCTGGGCCACGCCTTGGCATGGGCCCGTGTTCAGGTCTGTGTCCTAGCCTGGACCTTGGTGCCTGGGTTCTTTGGGCTGGACCTATTGGGCTGCTAAGTTCATGGGCTGGACAGATTCTAAAAAAAGAAGAAGAAAAAGGGATATAATAATTACATGGTATCTTATGGAAGATAATAATAATTCTGAAAGTAAATATATAAAATGAAAATAGTAATAAGGTTTATATTTTTGGAAATAATATTTGGAAAGTAAATATGGAATATTTCTGGAGAAGTATATACATAGTGTAAAATTATATTTGAAATAATTACTTTGACGTATTTTTGAGAAACTAAAATAATGACTTATATCTTTTGAAATTACTATCTTAGGATGAATGTTTTCTAGAAAAGGATATATGTACTATGAAAATATTTTGGAAAGTATATATACGTTAACATAAATAATTTTGGGAAATAACTTTTGGAGAAAAATATATGTACGACTAATTTCTATAAAAGTTTTGAAAGTAAATATGGTATTTTATATTCTAAAAATATATTACCAAGTATAAATAATAATATCATTTTGGATACATATGATTATTTGTTTTAGAAATTTATTTTATTGTAACTACCTCCTTTTGGATAAGAATATACGTTATAGTAAATAATTAGTTTCATGGAAATATTTTGGAAAAGGTATTATCAAAGTATGAGATACTGGAATAATACCCGGACAATATATATTTTCGACTTGGAATTAAATGGTGAATGAAAATAATTAGCATTTTATTTTACGGTTACAGTACTAATTGTCATTTGCATATCATTTGTTGTGCATCTTATGTATGCATACTATGTGTTATATAGGAGTTGATACCGAGCAGTTCAACGAGGAACCAGCTTTGGAACTTGTGGTGGAAACCCAGAGTTAATAACAGGCCAAGGTGAGGTTGCATATACGTCATTCCACCCGTATAATTTGACAAGAAATAATTTGAGTAATTGAGAAAACGGAATTAGGGGAAAAAATATTAATTGTCGGGTCAAAAACACTATTCTACAACTTTTATTTTTTCAAATTTAAAAATATAATAAAATAGTAAAAATGTTCATAAAATATTGAAACGGATTGTTCTACACTTTTAAACAATTTAAAATTTTGCCAACAAAATATTGATAATTTATTTATGGAGTGAATTATTCTGCATAATTTCATAAAATATTAAATGAATTTCCATATAGCTTTTCAAATTTTAATTTTTTTAATTAAAATATACAAAATATTCAAATAAAAATTTGTATGATTATCTCTATAGCTTTTTGAATTTTCGTTGAAATAATTTAAAAAAATTCATAGAATATTTTTACCATTTAAATTTTTTAGTTAGCTACTAAGAATATTTATCGAGTATTTGAATGGATTATTCTGTAGTTTTCAAAAAAATTAAAAAAAATTCAATAAAAAATTAAAAAAATTATATAATTATGAAATGAATTATTCTATTTCTTTTCAAATTTTATAATTTTTAAGTGAAATAATAAAAATATTTATAGAATATTAGAATAAATTATTCAATAAATTTAAACATTTTTAGTGAAGTAAAAAAAAATTATAGAATACTAAAATAAATTATTCTGTAGCTTTTTAAAATTTTTTAAATAAACTACTAGAATTATTCATGGAATTTTGGAATAGATTGTCCCGTATTTTAAAAAAAGTTGCAAAATTTTATTAAAATATATCATTCAATAGCATTTTAAGCCAGTAGCGGAGTAACACTATGACTGTTCCCAAAGTAGCCTCAGTTCGATCCGGCCTCGGGTGCTTGTGTTTACCGATGTATTTTAAGAAAAGAATGGCTTTCTATACTTTTAAAAAAATTCAATGAAATATATGAATATTCATAGAATGTTAGAATGACTTATCCTATAGCTTTTAAAAATTTTAAAACTTTTTTTAGAGTACTAAAAATATTTACAGAATATTAGAATGAATTATTCTCAACCTTTTAAATTTTTTCATAGTTTTGAAAAGTATTTTTCACATATTTTATTCTTATTATCTATAAACTTTTTACATTTAATTTTTATTACATGTACAAAAGTTTATTATAAAAAATTGAACTAATAACTGTCAAATAAAAAAAAATTACAATCTGTGAACATTTAAAATTGAAAATTATATAAAATATGTGCATAATAGTAAAAAAGGAAAGAATATAGGGCCAATATATAATTTTTCAATAATATTAGACTAAACTATAATTAATATTATTTTATCTGCTTGTTCCAATAATATTGATCCACATCAACAGGGTTTTGGTACCCTGGCTTTAACCAAGGTACAGTAGCAACCCCCAAAAGAAAAAAATAATAATAGTAAAGAGAAACGGAAGCTGCCAGATGCGCGTGATGAATAAAGCAGAAAGGGAGAAAAATTGATGGTGGATTCAAGCAATCAACGGGCTGAGATGTTGAATGGGTCCAATTTTTTTTTTTTTTTTAAAAGGTGAGGAGCTGAGGACAGCCCAGGATGCTTCCAAAGCCCAAAAAAATTTTAATGGCCCAACATATGTTGGCCCGTGTGGTAAAAAATTACTTAGCATTTATCACCTTCTAATCAGAAATTTAATTGTATTACATACATATAATTGAAATCTCTATTATTTAATATATTATGCCAAGTGCAATTCATTTAATTGAATCGATTGAAAAGCTAACAATTTTCATTTCTTTTTGAATGAAATATTAATTTGCATGCGAGGCATTTCACGAAGCCCTTGAGGTGTTGGACCCGAGGACCTTTTTCACGAGGACCTTGGAATGCAATTAGACCTGGCAATTCGTGTTGACGGTCGGGTTCATGTCGGGTTGAACAGGTAAACAGGTTTCAATTTCTCAACCCGTACATGACCTGTTTAATAATCATGTCGTGTCGTGTCAACCCGTTTATAATCGTGTCGGGTTCGGGTTGACCCGCGGGTTACCTGTTAACTCTAGGAAGTCTATAACAATAATTTTGGATAATTTTAATAATTTTGGCCTTAAATAGTATATAAGTCATGTTTTAAATCAGTAAAATATATAAACCCTAAATATAATCGAGTCATAAATAGATACCCATCGGGGTTGAAGGGTCAACCCGCGACCTGACCTGCTAATTTTCGTGTCGTGTCGGGTCAACCCATTTAATTAAACGGGTTGAAAATCTCTGATCTATACATGCTAATTTCGTATCGGGTTCGTGTCGTGTTGTCGTGTCGAAACCTGTTTTGCCAGGTCTAAATGCAATTGCAGAAGAGGCACACTTCAACCGTTGCCCTTGCCAGTATATTATGGATGAGGTACATGCCTTCCTGTTATCTCCCCACTTGGTATTCTGAAAGCACATAGTGCACCCTTCACTAGGTGGTGCATTTTGGCCCTAAATTGCTTTACCAACCTTTTTTATTTTTTCGATACTATACCAAGCATATTAATTTATGTTTGAAGTTGTTGTTGTTATTGCTTTCTTTGGTAAAAACCCCTATGCTATCCCTAAATCTTCGTTGTATTAGAGAGAGATAAAATTAAATGCCAAATGGCCATCTTCACTTCTGTGTTTGATCTTATTCAGTCCTGCTCTTTACAAATAAGGAGTAAGTAAAGGACCCACGTGTCCAAAAAGGGGCAATGTCCCAAAGTAAAGGACCCAGGGCAATGTCCCAAAGTAAAGTATCCATTCTTCCAAAAAGGACAATGTCCCAAAGTAAAGGACTCATGCGTCCAAAACAGGCTATGTCCCAAAATAAAGGACCTACGCGTCCAAAAAGGGCAATGTCCCAAAGTAAAGGGCCTACGCGCTCAGAGTACCCATAAGAGTGTCTAAAACGGGCTATGTCCCAAAATAAAGGATCCACGTGTCCAAAAAGGACAATGTCCCAAAGTAAAGGGCCTACGCGCCCAGAGGACCCTTAAGAGTATCCCAAAAAGGGAAAAGTCCCAAAAATAAAGGGCCCACATGCCCAGAGGACCCATAAGAGTGTCCCAAAAAGGGGCAAAGTCCCACAAATTACGGCCCTGGTCCCATACGAATCAAAGGACCCTGAGTGTCCCGAAAAAATGGCAAAGTCCCAAAAGTAAAGGGCCCACGTGTCCAAAGGACCGACAAGAGTGTCCCGAAAAGGGCTAAGTCCCAAAAATAAAGGCCCATGCATCCAGAGGTCAAAAGGCATATACAAAAAGGGCTAAGTCCCAAAAAAAAAAAAGAAAAAAACAAAATTGCTCTACACGAAAGGGCAAAGTCTCATACTAAAGGACCATTGAATGTCCCACAAAGTGACATAGTCCCAAATTCAGAGGCATTCGCAAAATCAAAGCCCCAAGTTTCCAAGAATCAAAGGACCCGTGTCTAGAAAATTAAAGGGCCTCAGTAACCTCTAAAGATGAAAGGGCTAAGAATTGTCTGAAAAATGGTTGTCCCAAAATTAGAGGGCTTTCAGTGCTCCTTAAAAGTTAAAAGGCTAAGAATCACCCCGAAAGTGGCTGTCCCCAAACCTAAAGGACCCCTAGCGTCCCCAAAACTAAAGGACCTCCAATGTCCCCTAAAAATTAACCGCTATTGGTTAATCAAAAAAAAAAAGGTGGCTAAGAATTGCCCAAAAAGTAGCTAAGTCCCCAAAGCAAAGGGCCTTCAGTGCACCCTAAAAATTAAAGGGATAAAAGTTCTTAGTATTAAGAAGATTATAGTTCAAGAGAATAGTCGTACATAAAGAAACCATAGCCAAAATAGATAAAAGCCTAGATAAAGGAAAGCATTCAAAAATCAGTTGGTTTAACAAAGCAAAGGACCTTCATGGCCAGGTCCTCCAAATGAAAAAAGAAAAATTTAAGATTTTAGGCCTAAGCGCCAAACTTCAGATCATTCTTGAACAAAGGACCTTCACGGCCAGGTCCTCCAAATGAAAAAAGAAAAATTTAAGATTTTAGGCCTAAGTGCCAAGCTTCAGTTCATTCTTGAACAAAGGACCTTCACGGTCAGGTCCTCCAAATGAAAAAAAAAAAATATTATGCCATCCCAATTCAGGCCTGAACAAAGGACCTTCACGGCTAGGTCCTCCAGATAAAAAAGGAAAAATTCAAGATTCACTTCAAGTTGCTTCAATTAAAGCAAGAAGTTGAGGAGAAAAAATCCTCAAAGAGGTGTGAGGCATCCCAAGACGCAAAACAACAACTTTAAACGCTTTAATTAAAGCAAAAGTTTTACGAGAGAGCCGCAATGGAGGTTAATAACAAAGCACAAATGATGAAAAAAGGGCCTATAAGCCAAACATAAAGCCCCTGAGGAGGCAAAAAGCTGCTCAAGACCTCCTTTAAAGCTAAAGAACAAAGAAGCTGCACAAGAGAGTTAGTACCTAAAGAGAATTCTGAAAGAACCTTTTTTGAAGAAATGATAAAGCTCCTTAACTAACAACTAAAGTAATAGAATCCTCAAGCAGTTCGTGGCATTCTCTAAGGTTCCAAAGGTAACCAAAAGGGAAAACTTGAAGTAGAGTCCCCATGTATTGCATATGACTTCGCAAATGCCGAAAGACAGTAGGCCCAAGTAGTGCCATACACCGCAAAATAAGCCACACGTAAGCTAAAGCACAAAATAGTGAACTCAAACTCAAGCAAATCCAAAAATTTTCCAAAGAAAACAGAACATGTCATAAGCTTGTCCAAACAACGAGGAAGCAATCGCCACTACATAAGCTCTCATGTCCCAAATAGGACCTTGAGATCAAGAAGTTCCTGATGAAAGTGACTAAGTCCCAAAAGTAAAGGACCTTGAGTGTCCTAAAAATTAAAGGACTCATAAGTGTTCAAAAAAGGTTGTGCATGTGCCAAAAGCAAAGGACCTTCAGCGTCCCAAAAAGTAAAGGACCTTGAGTACCCCATGTTCAATAAGGGACCTGGAGGGTCCCGAATTTAGTAAAAGGCCTTGAGTGTCCTGTATTTTGTAAAGGACCTTTAATGTCCTGCATTCAATAAAGGGCCTTAAGTGTCCTGTATTCAATTAAGGACCTTGAGTGTCCTATATTCGATAAAGGATCTAGAATTCTATGACCGCTTAGTCCCAAATTTGAAAGTGGCTAAGTCCTAAGAGTAAAAGACCTTCAGTGTCATTTAAAAATTAAAAGGGCTAAAAGTGCAAAAAAAAAAAGTGGTTAAGTCCTAAAAGTAAAGGACCTTGAGTATCCCAAAAGTAAAGAACCTTGTCCTAAAAATCATTGTTATCAAACCCGGACCGGCCCGGCCGGTTGAACTGGGGTAACCGCGACCCGGAGACAAATCCAGGTTTTTAACCCCTCCGGGTTGTATACTCCAAAACCTGGCCAGGTTATGACGGGTTCTCCAGTTTTTTCGATTTTTATTGACCCGTTTCCGGTTTTTCCTGGGTCAAAAGGCAAAATTTTCAAAATTTTATCTTGGTCAGACCATGATCAGACCTTTGGTTAGACCTTTACTGAAAAATTATATATTTTTATTAGTAACTCTAATACCGGTTAGACACGGTTGGACCGCGGTTTAACCTCATAACCTGGGACCCGAACATTGAAACGGGTCAATGGCCGGGCCGGGTTTTATAACCTTGCTAAAAATCAAAGGACCTAGAGGTGTTTGAAAAAATGGGCTAAGTCCCAAAAGTAAAGGGCCCTGAGTGTCCCAAAAATTAGACTTAGAAGTGTCCAAAAGTGAACAAATCCCAAAAAGAACCTAAGGGCCTAGAGCTGAAGGGCCTAGTGTCCCAAAACATAAAGGGCCAAGAGGGCCCAAAAGTAGAGGACCTTGGGTGTCGAATAAAATTAAAGGACCCAGAAGTGTCCGAAAAGCGACCAAGTCCAAGGGCCTAGGTGCAAAGAACCTAAGGGTGTCCCATGCTCAATAAAGGAACTTGAGTGTCCTAGTAAAGGACGTATATGTCCCAAATTTAGTAAAGGACCTTGAGTGTCTCGCGTTCAATAAAAAACCTTGAGTGTCCCAGTAAAGGACTTAATGTCCTAAATTTAATACAGTGTCTTGTATTTAATAAAGGATCTTGAGTGTCCTGTGAATGGCCTTATCCTTTATTTAATAAAGGACCTTGAATGTCCCATGTTCGATAAAGGACCTGGAGTGGTCCCGAATTTAGTAAAGGGAATTAAGTGTCTTGTATTTAATTAAGGACCTTGAGTGTCTTGTGTTCAATAAAGAAACTTGAGTGTCCTAGGGTGGTAAAGGACTTGTCCCAAGTTTTGTAAAGGACCTCGACTGTCCCGTATTCAATAAAGGACCTTGAGTATCCCATGTTCGATAAAGGACCTGGAGCGGTCCCGAATTTAGTCAAGGGCCTTGAGTGTCCAGTGTTCAGTAAACGATCTTGAGTGTCCCAGGGCCATAAAGGACTTGTCCAAAATTTATTAAAAGACCTAGAATGTCCCAGGTTCAGTAAAGGACTTAGTGTCCCGAATCTAGTAAAGGACTTGAAACGCCCCGTGTTAAAGGGCTTGTGCGCCCAAACATTCGTAGAGGGCCATGCTTGCCCGTAAATTTGTCAAAGGCCTACTTGCGCCTACTTGCCTCTCAATAGGCAAATAGCCATGAATGCCCCTCAATTTGTAAAGGGCAATAAATGCCCCACAATTCATAAAGGACTTATAAGTCTACATTCATCCTTCAAATGGACCTAACGAAGGCCCTAGAGCCGAAAATGGAGCCGATGGCAGAAGTTAAGAAAACTACAATAAAGACAAAAGAGAATTTAGAGCTCCAAAAGCAAATGCTTAGTACAAGAATTGCACGAAACATTTGAGCTGGAAACCATGAAAAACTTGTTCGTCTCCAGCACCCAATGGACAAGCAAACTCTTGTAACATGAGAAAGATTTCAAGCAAAAGCCCTCGAGGTATTAAAATCAAGAAGTTAGGAGCTCAAGTTTAACACAAGAGTTTGCAACCAAGGAAACTGTAGACACCCATGAAGGTCCAAGATTGACAACAACTAAGATCGAAAGCATTAAACGCCTACAAGGACCAGCTAAAGTCAAATAAGGATGCAACAACTCCCAAACCTGAAGCTAGCACGATCCTACATTGAGTGGAGACAATTCAATTGACAAAAAGCTCAAAACAAGACATGTGGAAATTAAAGGAACTCTCAAGCATACAACAAAGGCACTAAAACCCAGGGGGCATGGAGCAACAATCGAAGGACCTTGAGTCTGTGGAGTAACCAATACAGGAACTAGGAACCTAATCACATCAAGGTATTAAAAACTGAACCTGTAAGAGCCATACAGGGAGCTGGAGCTAAGTACCGTGAGGTTGTCGAGAAGACCCATTCATGAAAAAGGGGCATCCAGAGAGGTAGGAATTCCTCAACACGAGGATAAACCCGCAAAAGACGGGAGAAGCTGAAAAAGATCGAGGTTCAACATCCTCAAAAAGGCAACTTCAAATTCATGGAAATAAAGTTAACAACACGGCACAATAAAATGCTAAGGAAGGCGCAAAGAAGGCAGGAAACATGATGAAGAGGCCTCGACAAGAAGGCTGAAACAAAAACAATAGTTGCTGTCGAAGACCCTACAAAGGTCCTGGAAAGAGATCATAAGGAGCTCAGGAATGGACCACCTCAAGTTGACCGGGAGCTAGGACCTTCCAAGACATGTGAGCTAAGATAAACTGTAGGGTAAATGGTGCCCCAAAACGACATTGAGAAGTTTCCAAGAAGTATCATATCACAACACCACCATGACATTGATAAATGCTGGAGGGTAGAAAATAGAATGCGTGCTGCACTCTTTTTCCCTCATCAGGTTTTTACCCTGCCGGGTTTTTCCTGGTAAAATTTTTAACGAGGCAGCCAAAGCGTGTCATGTTGTCCAGAAGATTCAAATGCTCGAGCTTACAAGCCCGATCATTTGAGGGGCAAGTGATATAGAATAGGCCAATGGCCTTTGCACCTGAGTACGGGTTTTGTATCAGGCAGCTCTGCTGCTGATGTAACACTGGTCAACCTCAACACATGTGAGATGCTCTATGTTACCACCCCAGCTGCATAGTTGCCGATTTCCTTTGTTAAAGTGCTTAACCAACATGATTTTGTACTTGTCTAAATGGAGTGGAAGCAACTGCGTAGGTTCTAAATCCAACTTCAGTTTATCACAAATTTATTCATGCTTGGATTTTGAGTAGACCTGTAATAATTATTCGTAAAACAAAGATATAAGCAAAGTGCAAAGTTTTGATGTACATAAGAAACTTGTGTAATGATGAATTTTGTAACCAAATCCATTGGTATAATTCAATAGTAGATGCATTCTTCCATTGGCCTAAGTGAAACAAAAGCATTAGAGAGTAAAATGTTCCACAGCTGCAAATAATGATATCTAAATCAGTCCCATATTGTTGGCCTTTGAAGTTGGTGATGTTGTCAGTCCCATAACTGTTGGTCTTTGAAGCTGGTGATGTTCTTGGGACGAGTGAGTTGTGACTTTGGTCTAACGAACTCCATTAAGGTGCCTGAAACTTTTTCTCTTTTCTTCCCTTTTTCTTTTAAATATTTTTTGGTATCAAATCATATAGGAATGGATACCTTTATTCCAGGAGTTTGCCCTTCCTTGATATCTAAATTTCCATCTAAACAATTCCCATTTCTTTCTTGAACTGATATGTTTTTTGCATTTTTATAAGCTCAACCAGAGCGACTTTGTAACACTTTTGGCTCCAGTTAGAATTTTTTGTTAGGAAAAACTGCAAAAGATTTGCGGAAAAT
>JAKUCV010005113.1:4384-25265 GCA_028386065.3 Turnera subulata | reverse complement strand
TTTTTTTTTTTTTATATTTACCGGACTGGGCCTAGGTCTAAGTCCCAAGCCCAAAGCCTAAACCCAATCCAACCATCCTAACCCATCTCACCCTAAGCCCAACACTAAAGCCTAAAGCCCAAGCCCACACTCATCTGGTCGGGTCAGTCCGCGACCCGTATCATGACCCATTCGGGTCAAATCCCTCAAACGGGTCTGCTTACCTTGGTGTTTGCAGACGGCAGCGGCGCGACGGAGGAGCAACCGTGGGCGAGGCGCTGGACGAACGGCTGGTGGCGGTGCAAGGCGTGCGGGAGGGAAGCGCGGCTGCGATGGTCGTCGAGCAGGTGGCGGTGGCAGAGGCGACCTGCAGGCGGCGCGAAGGAGAAGAGGACGCGAGGGAGCAACGGTGCTAGACGGCTGTGAATGGTGGCGAACCGGGAGAGGCGTCGTCGGCGTGGCCTGCTGGCGTTCGTCGGCAGTGAGGAGGAGGAAAAAAAAGACGATGGTGGGGTGATGGCGTGCGCGGTTGATGGCCAAAGGCTGTGGCGGCCGGTGGTTAGTGACAGGTTGTGTGTGGCGGGGCGGCTGGTGTTTAGTGTTTGCTTCTTTTTCTTTTGTTTTTTCTTTCCAAGACTAGTAATATTGCAGTGTAAGTAATAACTGGGCAGAGGTTTATGCAAAGGGTATAACGTAAACTTTCAGTGCTTTCTTGCAGAAAGCAAAGGCAAAGGTTTCTCTCTTTTTTTTTTATTTTTTGCAGTATCTGAAAAAAAACAAACGTGGAAGCTGCATGAAGGATTATGAAGGAAGCTTCAGACAAGCTTCATAGGTAAGGAAAATGATGTGTGTGTTGCGTGTCACACACACCCAAGCGGGTATCGTCCGGACCAGCAAATAACTAAAGTACCCTCAATACTTTATTTCTGGTCCGTTCTTTCGAGGTTAAACTTGATTTTTCTCGGAATTCTGGGACCCGAAAAATACCAACTCTGGTCCGTAAAATCCGCAGAAAAATCTACGACGTGGGGCAAGGGTCGGTTTAGAATTCCGATGCACAATTTACCTGAAAATAATTACCCAAGATTATTTTTATTCGGTAAATTACTGTACAAAGCTTTTACGGTACCGGTAAAAACATAAATTTTACCCGGGCCGTTACAAATTAAGTTATAATTTGATTAACTATTATCATGTACATGTACTGTACAAAATCATTTTATTTTAATTTTTTAAGAACAATTCTGTTTAAAAATTGAAAATAAGTTACCAAAAATTTAAGGATTTAGGGATTCATTTTGGGAAATTAATTTGGGGGGTTTATTTAATTTGAGGTGTTTGGAATTTGGGGTGTTTGGTAATGTGTGTTTGGAATGTGTTGGCCCAGTTCCAAATGGGAACGGGTCGGAATTTCGGGCGAATTCAGGTAGGACTGGGCGAACCGGGTGAGATGGGACCCACAAGTGACTTGGCATTACCAGGAGTTGACACGTGTCTCCGGCTCGCCAGGGATGGCCGGAGGTACCAAAACAATGAATCTTAAGGAGTACAGGTACCAAAAATCATGGAATTTTAGTATAGGTACCAAATTCCAAAATGAGGGTGAGTACAGGTACCAAATATTCCTTTATTCCCTTCTACTTCTCTATGAGTACTTTAGCATTAGAACAGCAAGAAGAGTTCTTTTCAGGACACAAAACGTTAAAAGCTGTTGGAAATTATGGCAATAGTGCACACCTCGGGGGTCCTGATTTCACTCGTGTCAAAGGAATCACGAACCTTAGGCAATTGCTTAGGAACTGTTTTTTCTACAACATGGACACCAATACTATCAACGAACAATCCTTTCCTTCCATGAAATCCGACAATGATCCCTCCAGAACCAGAGGAAAAAGAGATCCCCTGCTCCTCTCCAAATGGTCCATACTTCCTTCTATTAGTGTGAAATGTGAGGGATTTAACAATTGTAGAGCCACTCAAGATTGTTGGCCCGTAATATCCAGTTATGTGAGTCAGGATTTCAGATGGTAGTCAAAAAATATCTGCTCAAGAACCAAGGGAAGAAAAAAAATGTCTACGTCATACTTGTAGTGCAATGTAACGAATATATTAAGAAGATTTTGTGCTAATTAATGTGTTTTACGTACCTTGTCCAGTCTAGTTCCTCCGTTTCCACCATTATTGCTTCCCCAGATGGCTTCTCCATTCAGATCATAACAAACCCTTATGGAGACAACACCTCCATAGCGTGACAAATGAACTTCACGGACACCAGTATAAACTCCATCATCAAAAATCATTCCTCCAGTTCCACCCCAAGGTCCATTGGACACTGCCACTCTCGGGTTAATACTTAATATATCCCTGTTTGGGTGTAACAGGAGCAACCTGAAAAAAATATGCAACTGATCACTTGCTGGCTCAAACTATGGTTTACGTTAATCTGGAATGTTTGATTAGTGCGTTAGATCATAAAAATTTTAAGCTTATTAGAAATAAGAAGAGTTCTTCTCAGGAAACAAAATGCTAAAAGCTGTTGGAAATTAAGGCAATAGTACACACCTCGGGGATTCTGCCTCTATCCCCACCCCTTGGAGCTATTTCTTTCACCAATACAGGAGGTATAACCTGCAACATAGTTATTGTCTTTGGTTGTATAAAATGCTCCAAAATTACATTAGAATATTGCAACAACCTCATGAGAATTGTAATTAACACTTCTACTTCGGAATAAAGGAATATTTGGTACCTGTACTCACCCTCATTTTGGAATTTGGTACCTGTACTAAAATTCCATGATTTTTGGTACCTGTACTCCTTAAGATTCATTGTTTTTGGTATCTCCGGCCATCTCCGGCAAGCCGGAGACACATGTCAACTCCTGGTAACGCCAAGTCACTTGTGGGTCCCATCTCACCCGGTTCGCCCAGTCTTACCCGAATTCGCCCGAAATTCCGTCCCGTTCCCATTTGGAACTGGGCCAACACATTCCAAACACACATTACCAAACACCCCAAATTCTAAACACCTTAAATTAAATAAACCCCCCAAATTAATTTCCCAAAATGAATCCCTAAATCAGAAACCCCAAAATATAATTCCAATCCACCTTTCTGAAAAATAAAAGAAAAAAAAATTAAACCCATATACAGCCAAAAAAAAACCAAGAAAATTAATAGGTTGACAATTCTATAGCCCCATGCCACCCAGAAAGACACCAACAAAGACCAAAACCAGCACCGTCACTGCCACACCCATCAGCGCCGTCGCCGCCACCCACCCAATCTCCGCCACCACCGTCTCTTCCTCCTCTGCTGTCGTCGTCGATGCCTCCAAGGAGTCACGCCATCACTTCTGTGCTCTACGCCATCTCTCTCCTCCACCGTCGCCACCTTTCTCCGCCGCCTCCCTCCTCCGCCTCTCACCTTCTCGTCATCCTTCTCAGCCACTGTCGTCCTCAACTCCGTAACCGTTGTGCCATCCTCTCCTCCTTTTCCTCCTCAAGCCTCGACGAGCTCATCCAGGAAGCCAACGAAACGCTGCTCTTTGAACGATTTGAAGCTGCTGCTCTTCGATCGATTTGAAGCCGCCGCTCGTCGATGCATCATTCAGTGTTCTTTTAGGTGGTGGCTGACATCGAGTTTTTGGAGAGGCAGCTAGAGGAGAGCAAGATTGAGCTGCCTCCCATCAGCAAGCTACCCCCGACCGCCGCCTCCCCATTCGGAGAGCCATGGGGATGATCGTCCCCGGTTTCAGGAGCAGAAGGGGTGTTTGGCTTCGAATTGGGATGGGGATCGGGATCTAGTTTGTATGTGAAAGGAGGGAGCTTCTGTCTGGTGGGAGGAGATGTTAGGGACTATGTTGCACTGTGGGAGGAGATGGGGGTCTGGGAATGCGACGGTGAAGGTGGACGAGGAAGAGACGGCGATGGGAGGGAGGAGGAGGAGACTGAATAAAAATGAAATAAAAAAGGAAATAAGGAATAGATTTTTTTTAATAAAAAAGAGAAGGAATTAAGTTATAATTTGATTAACTATTATCATGTACATGTACTGTACAAAATCATTTTATTTTAATTTTTTAAGAACAATTCTGTTTAAAAATTGAAAATAAGTTACCAAAAATTTAAGGATTTAGGGATTCATTTTGGGAAATTAATTTGGGGGGTTTATTTAATTTGAGGTGTTTGGAATTTGGGGTGTTTGGTAATGTGTGTTTGGAATGTGTTGGCCCAGTTCCAAATGGGAACGGGTCGGAATTTCGGGCGAATTCAGGTAGGACTGGGCGAACCGGGTGAGATGGGACCCACAAGTGACTTGGCATTACCAGGAGTTGACACGTGTCTCCGGCTCGCCAGGGATGGCCGGAGGTACCAAAACAATGAATCTTAAGGAGTACAGGTACCAAAAATCATGGAATTTTAGTATAGGTACCAAATTCCAAAATGAGGGTGAGTACAGGTACCAAATATTCCTTTATTCCCTTCTACTTCTCTATGAGTACTTTAGCATTAGAACAGCAAGAAGAGTTCTTTTCAGGACACAAAACGTTAAAAGCTGTTGGAAATTATGGCAATAGTGCACACCTCGGGGGTCCTGATTTCACTCGTGTCAAAGGAATCACGAACCTTAGGCAATTGCTTAGGAACTGTTTTTTCTACAACATGGACACCAATACTATCAACGAACAATCCTTTCCTTCCATGAAATCCGACAATGATCCCTCCAGAACCAGAGGAAAAAGAGATCCCCTGCTCCTCTCCAAATGGTCCATACTTCCTTCTATTAGTGTGAAATGTGAGGGATTTAACAATTGTAGAGCCACTCAAGATTGTTGGCCCGTAATATCCAGTTATGTGAGTCAGGATTTCAGATGGTAGTCAAAAAATATCTGCTCAAGAACCAAGGGAAGAAAAAAAATGTCTACGTCATACTTGTAGTGCAATGTAACGAATATATTAAGAAGATTTTGTGCTAATTAATGTGTTTTACGTACCTTGTCCAGTCTAGTTCCTCCGTTTCCACCATTATTGCTTCCCCAGATGGCTTCTCCATTCAGATCATAACAAACCCTTATGGAGACAACACCTCCATAGCGTGACAAATGAACTTCACGGACACCAGTATAAACTCCATCATCAAAAATCATTCCTCCAGTTCCACCCCAAGGTCCATTGGACACTGCCACTCTCGGGTTAATACTTAATATATCCCTGTTTGGGTGTAACAGGAGCAACCTGAAAAAAATATGCAACTGATCACTTGCTGGCTCAAACTATGGTTTACGTTAATCTGGAATGTTTGATTAGTGCGTTAGATCATAAAAATTTTAAGCTTATTAGAAAGCTACAAAAAATATGTATGTGTCACAAAACCTTAATGTTGCCTGGCACAACTTTAGTGTCATGGTAGCGGAGTTTGTCACCGCCTCCATTGCTCCTGTAGTTTGGTGAGGCACTTAGACTAATGGATGGATTTCGGTTGAAGAAGTGAGGTTTCAGGTAGACTCCAATAGAATCAAGGTGCCAACTGCTGCGGCCATGGAAGCCAACTACTTTGCCACCAGCCAATGGAAATGAGAAATGTGTTCCTTGTTGAATACCAAAAGGTCCGTACTTTTTTTTCTGTTGCTCTCAAACACAAGTGATCTTACCAGCATAGGACCATAGTCAACCATTGGACCATAATGACCACTACTGGTTTTTTTCCTATAGATTGTTGGGAAGGAATTGTTCAGAGTTTTGAAAGAAAATTGGAGCTCAGATTTTAATTCCTTCATCTCCGAGAAGATTGTGCTTGTTCCCAGTGACATCTCTCTTGATGAGAACTTGGGAGTTAAGAACCCAAATTTGAGGGAAGAGATGTGGAGTCAATTGGATGTTATTGTTAATTTAGCTGCAACAACAAACTTTGATGAGAGGTAAAGAAAAAGGAAGAATGCATATTGTAAGTGTCATATCGGAATGAACTTAGAAACTAGCTATTATATAATAAGCATAATGTTCTTTCCTAATCCTAATGCAGGTATGACATTGCACTTGGTATCAACACATTTGGAGCTAAGAATGTGGTTTGCTTTGCCAAGAAATGTGTAGGACTAGAGGTTCTTGTTCATGTATCCACTGGTTAGTACAAATTTCTTTTCATCAAAATATTATTCTATTATCGAATTATTTCAAAATCATTGATCAAATCAGCATATTGTGCATCTTGAGCAGCATGTGTAGTCAGGATTAATCCCAGGGACTCCATACACTTTTAGAGACACACTCAATGTAGTGTGGTAACTAATGCTAGTACCAAGATGAAGGACCAGTCCTTACGTACTTTAAGATATATATATTTATTGAATAAAGTATGTAATTGATGTTCTTACTTAATGTTGACTAATGTAAAATCTGTTTGTCCTGACCAAAATTGTTGAATAGGGCAAAGATGTATGGATGGCCAAACACATATGTATTTACAAAGGCAATGGGAGAGATGATTGTTGGGGGAATTGAAAGAAAATTTAGCAGTTGTCATTGTACGCCCTACCATTGTAAAGGGGAGGATTTAGGGGGGAGCAAGAGGGGGCCCAGGCCCGCCCTATAATTGATTTTTAGCTATATATGGAAATAAAATTTCATAACATGTTAGGTGGTTTAGTGGTTTGCGTGTTGCTCCATACACTCCACAATGTGGGCTCGAGTCATGAGAGTTAATTTTTTGCTTTATTTTTTCCTCTTTTTCATACAGTATAGTTTACACTCTATTTTTTCTCATACAGTACAACTCAGTCCCTATTATTCTAAAAGATATTATGTTTTGGCCCCTTCCAAATTTTTTTTCCTGGATCCGCCCCTGATTGTAACCAGTACGTACTATTAAAGAACCCTTCCCTGGCTGGGTTGAAGGTATCAGGTATGTTTGTGTTACCATGATCAATATATTAGTTATTTCTTTTGTTCTTTTATCTTGTATAATTAATTTTTGTAACCAATCCCATTGGAGGCAATTACAAGTAATTAGACTTATTCATCTAATCACCACCATTGCAGAACTATTGATGGTTTCATACTTGGTTATGTCAAGGGTAGATTGTCATTCTTCCTTGCCGATCCTAACGGTGTCCCTGATTTGGTGAGAAGCCATTTTTCTATCTTTGTTTGCCTTTGCAAATGATTTTTAATTATTATTTTAGAAATTTTCAAGAGTGTGGAATAATGTCTCATTAATTCGGTCCAAATTGGCCATAAGACTAATTCCTATAGCCTATGGTACAAACAACATGTTAACTTCTATAATCTTTGCATGTGTCTTTGAACAATAAGAGACTGAAATATATTAAGTTTTGGATATGTAGATACCAGCGGATATGGTGGTGAATACGATGCTTGTGGCCATGGTGGCTCATGCCATTGAACGTCCCTCTCAAACAATTTATCATATAGGATCTTCCAAGAGAAACCCTATGACATATAGGAATTTTGGAGAATATGGATTTACTTACTTCACAGGAAAGCCATGGATTGGCAAAGATGGCAAGCCGGTAAAGGTTGGCTGGCCAAGAATAATGGGGAGCCTAACTATTTTCCACATTTATGTGGCCTTTCGTTACTTGCTACTGCTACAGGTTTGTTGAAATTGGATGTGGATGGGGTAATATTATTACAAAGTGACCATGATTTTAATTTTTTCCCAATGTATTTCTTTTGTTCATTGTCATTTCTGATGGTGCAGGCCTTAGCATTTGCCAACTATTTTCATGGCATATATAGTGAATTAGTGATCTCAAACGGAAGGTCAACTTCGCGATGCGATTGCTGGAACTTTACATGCCATATTTGTTCTTCCAAGGGGTGTCCGTATACCAACTTATATCTTGCAATCAATTTGTCCACAATTAATACTTTAATATATAGTATCTGAGCCTACTATGTGCAATGCAGCTTTGATGACAAGAACACTGAGAAATTGCAAAGGGCAGCCCAAAAGAACAGCAAAGATAGCCATTTATTTTACTTTGATCCAAAGACCATCAATTGGGAAGACTACTTCTTGAATGCTCATTTTAATGGTGTGGTAAAGAACATTGGCAAATGATCCCTGATGATGTTCTTAGCTCCATCAAGTTGACGGTTTTTTGTTGCAGAGAAGATAATCATGCAGTAGGAACACAGTATTAATGGTTTGAGTAGCCTTATCATATGTATTGGTGATTTGGCACAGTGAGTAATCTTATATGTATTGATAAATTTGGCACATGGTTTGATCACTTTTTGTGATAGACCTATAACTATAATTTTTATAGTAGTTGTTACTAATAGTGAGACGATACAAGACCAAAAAGAAAAAATAGTGAGACGCTTTGTCGTAAAGTCTTAGTATAGAGGTATAAATATTGGCAAAGCAATACATTATGATCTATATTATATCTATACTATTTATACTCTATAGTCTATACTATATATAAAAGCACCAATCCACTAAAATTGAAATACAAAAATACCTTTATTCTTTTTCATTAGCATTAAGGGCTTTATTTTCATGTCATCTTGAAATGCCCATATCCCAATTTAAAGAAATAAAGCAATTGAATGAAAAGAATTTACCAAAATACCTTTGAAACCCGAGATACGTAAACCAGTGCCTCGGCACACAAACATTATCTATAAAAACTTATCAACCTCGAGATGTCATAAAAAGTAAGGAAATAAACCGGCTTAATGAGCCAAAAGACAAACCCGGCAAACCGCCAAAATAATATCACAAATCAGGCCCCGGCAAACCGCCGATAAAGTAATAAACCAATTATGACATCTCAAAATGAGTCTTATGTAGCGGAAGACGAATAACAGAAAATCATGATAAAGAAAACAACATGCATATGGGTTCTATGGATCCAACCGAGAGATGATGCACAACTACTTGCTGAGGTATCCGCGTCTGAACTCCGAGTCGTAAGATAAAGGCAAGAGCTGCACGCTAACTAAGGTCTGAAAAACAACGGTGGCGATTATGTGAGTCGCCTACTCAGTGAGCATTAAAAGTCTATGTATACATGAAAAGTGAAGTCATGCTCTTAGGGTGAGTAGCCCACGAGCACAAGTACAGCATACAAGCGAAATCAGAATCACACACACATCACATAATCAACTAATTGTGTTATTGTCTTTATTATTTAGTTTCAATGTATTTTATTATTATTCTGGGCCGCCTACTGTGAGTCAAGTCTCGGTAGCGCATTTGATCAGATCCGGGTGCGAAACCCAAGTGTCGAACCTCAGAAGGGGTAGATTCTTAGGCAAAAATCACCGATAAACCTAGAGTGGCCGCTAGCTCCCTGAGGGTGCGCTCAGACACACCTAACTGGTGCAAGTCTTCCAAGGGTGCACCTACCTTCCCCTGGGATATCCATGCTAAACCGCATAAAGTGACCCGAGGATACCCAACCCTCCCTGGGGGCTACCGGTCGACTTCACAGTAGAATTTATCATTTAATTCTCAGTTATTCTTCTGTATTTCTGTGTGCAATACATTATGTTTTCCAAGGATGTGTGATCATTATGTATGATTATTTTATCCGGACCTTCGGCCCATAACCACACACTATCACCGAAACATAATAACATGTTATATTCCATAACAATTTCTTATCCGTAATTAGACATGTGCGAGCAAACAGGCACACAATTCCAATCACCTCATATAGCATACAAGGCAAGTAGACTAACTAACCACACCAATATGCATTCACAAAACATATATAAAAGACTTGTAATGTCACCTCAAATGTTGATTATGAGTCCTCGCGAGCCGATCCCCCAGCTCCCTAGGTATTACCTGTGCCTGAATACCGGCATATACAATAATCACTAAATAATTTTAAAAGTAAAACCGTGCAAGCATGCTAATGATATGTGTGAAACCCGACCCTAACCATCCGATTAAGAACTCTCCGGGTCTAAGTCCAAAAACAAGTTCCCGGGCCTAAGGCCCACTTTTTTAAGCCTATACTAACCAATTACGAAATTGGGCTTCAAGCCCGTTCCTTAAAGTCCATAACTCAATAAATTAACATTAGACCTTAAGCCCATACCCTTAAGTCCATAAACAATCTAAGCTTTTATAATTAGATTATTGGGCCTGGGCCCGTTTTTTTTCCTAAATACCGTTCTAAAGTCATTCCTGAGCCCAAGAATTGATCGGCCTAAAAATTCTATCCGTGTCGGTAAGTTTTCCCGGCCACACTCACTCTCTCCCGGCTCTCGGTATTCTACTAAGTTTCTTTAGATAATAAAAGTACATATAATCGATAAATACTTCAATTTATGTACAAACAAAACCGAGCTAAAAACCGAGAATAAATATCATTTGATAGTCATAGAAGAAAAGAAATATTCCGCTGGACAGAAACCGGGCCCTCGCCGGAAAATTTCCGAGCCTGCCGAATTCCGGTCACCTTGCCGAAAATCTCCACAACAATCAAGAAAAAGGCCGCCATAATTCCGGAAATTGAATTCCCACAGTAGAAACACTCAAGCCCCGCCACCATCAAACCTTCACTGGATCGTCTAGTCACCACCATCAACCACTGTCTGACATCAAATCCGCCGCAAACACAGCCAAAAAGACCCGCATCTGCCATCAACTCCCCAACAACAACGATCCAGCACCGAACCCAGACCCCCAAATAGTGAGAAGCGGCGACAGGTCCTGAGCTCGTCTTCGAGTTCTCTGCTGTTCATCCTCGGCCGACGAGTCTCGTCTCAACCTCGGTGAGGCAACGAGCCAGCGGAGATGGGAAGTGGCGGCGGCGCGATGAGAGGGAGCGAGAGGAGGCAGATGGTGGAAATAATGGCGGCGAGTGAGAGATGGGTCGGGGAAGAGAAGAAATAGTAAGAAAGAAAAGAAACCATTACAACCCGTCCAGCCACGATTCTAGGGAGAGGAAGAGATAAGAAAAGAAAAGAGGGAGAGCTGGTGGGGTATCATGTCATTGACGGCATGATTGAGGACAGATCTTGGGAGACAAAAGCTGTTGGCAGCGGCGGAAAAAGGAAGAGAGGAGAAAGAGAAGGAAAAAGAAAAAAAAAAGAAGAAGAAAGGAGAAGGGGGAGGGCGCCTAGGGCACCTAGCCGGCCTAAACGACGACATGTCATTTGGCTTGGCTTGGTCAACCCGCCCAGGTTGACCCTTCCCTTTTTTTTTCTTTTTTCTTTCACACCCAAAACGACGTAGTTTTATCTAAAACTACGGTAAACCTCGCATTTCACCCCGAAGCGCGTTTTATATCGCTGAAACCCAAACACGACATAATACCAACTCCAAAATTAATAAAACCAAGCAAGAATCAATTTTATTTCCATTACCAAAATCCGAGAATTCCTTAAGGGTATAATTGAAAAAAAATCCGGATTTTTTTTAAAAAATTAAAATACGAAAAACCGGGGCGTTACAGTTCTACCCACCTTAAAAAGCATTTTGTCCTCGAAATTCAATCGTCATATCCGTAGGTCCTACCATGGTAAACTTTTGGTATACTCTGTACCAACACGAGATGTCGTTTTTACCCTTATGCGATATCTCATTCCCTTATAAAAACCGATCTTTATAACCTGCAAACTCGTTCTTTGTCATGGATTCACCCATAAGAACTAGAACTACCTCTGATTCAGAGGAGTTAAGTTATACTGGAGGTGCTGATTTCTTTACAGATTCCGATGAAGAACGGCCGAAGAAACGTTGCAAGAGGCCGAACATCGTTGGTCTGAAAGAAGATATGGTCGTCTCCCGAAGACGGTGAAAAAAAAACTGTTGGTAAGGAGGAGCCTTCCGGTCGCAAAGATGCTGAAGATAAAAAGGGAAAAGCAGTCGTTCAGGGAAGTACACCACTGAGGACACTAGAGCATTTGAATGCTTCCCTGAAGATGGAAATTTCCACTTTGATACAAATCCAGTTGGCTTGTGAAGAACTTTCCATACAGATCAAGAATATGCGTCGACATGCTAGCGAATTAGAAAAGCATGTAGCTCTGTAGGGTATCTCCTGTATGTTATAAGACGTTATCCGAATAAACAAGTTATATTTTTCCTTACCAGAATTTTTTTGTTGATGACTCAAAAACATAGATGGGACAAGGATCATTTCAAAATAAAATGGGAATCAGTAATTAGAAAACAAAACCGGTCATAAAGCAATATGAATAAAACTTGTTTTTCTTATCCAACGCTTCAGACTGGTCTCATAGCTCCTCGGCAGCGAGCATTCCAACTTGTATCCGCTGGCGGAGAAATTGATTCTCATCGTGAAGATGACGTTCGTTATTCCGCAATGCGATGATGTCGTCACGAGCATGTCCAGTGTTCTTTGAAAGATTCGACATCCAGCTTGTCCATTCCCTCCACATGAGCAAAAAAACGTCTTCCAGGTTTCGTATCCCTCCATGATGTCTAAACAGGTGCAACCTTGTCACACATGCACGGTACTCTAGGTATCGTCCCATCACTCCGGCCACGTTGGCCTCTAATGCATGTGATCGAAGATGTATAAAAAGCCATAAAAAGAAAAGCCAAGACAGTCAATCGTGGAAGAAAATTGTAAGATGAAAATGAGCTGAAAAACACTCATGTTTGTAGCCCGAAATCATACAGAGTGATAAACCAAAATTCCAATCAGTGGCAAAATTTTCAAAAAGCAAAACCTTGAAGATCGTAAACGGTTTGGAGTTTTGTGAAAAGAAATTACTTTTCCTATCACCGAAAAAAATATTTTGAGCTTTTTCGAAAATAGGTGGGGTTTATACTTTGAAAAGCATATAATCATGACTCTATAAAAGGCAAAACGGTGGAAAGCAAAAGACCAACAAGCGTTTGAAAGAACACACGTTCAGAAAAAGAAAAGCACAAACGCGTCGAAACATAATGCCTTCTCCTGCTAGCGTATTTTTCGTTGAGGGTGCCTCCCTTGGAAGGAGGAACCGGTTAGCCTATAGCTTAGTTTGCTGCTTTGGAACTGCAGAGGAATCGGTAGACGTTCCCACGAGTTTGTACGTACCTTGAGGGATCTGAAGAACCAGTACAAGCCCAACATGGTACTGTTAATGGAGACCCAATGGCAGCCTGAAGACGATTACGGTGTCATACCCTTCGGTTCCCTACAGCAAATCAATTCGAGCTTCCCAGCCAAAACAACACGGGCGGTATGTGGTTCTCATGGAATGAGAGTATCAGGGTCAACATTACTAATGACCCTAATAGTTTTCGGGTCAACGTTGTACCCACAAGATAAATAATAATAAAAAAATAATAAAGTTTATGCATGTTTATTACATCAATTGCCTCTTATGTGGATGTTCTGCGGCAAGCTAGCATTCCTCGACCGGATCCATAGTATGACTCACTATATGAATGCAAAAGTACGTCAAAACACTTTTTTTTTTGTTTCAAACTGGAAACAGGCTCAAACACAGAAATCAGTTTGTAATATTAAGGTAATCACTTTTAAATCCAAGGATATGAAGCCTGCTCCGCTACCAAGCTGAAACGCCCATATCCCAATTTTAAGAAATAAAACAATTGAATGAAAGGAATTTACCAAAATACTTTTGAAACCCGGGATACGTAAACCAGTGCCTCGGCATATAAACATTATCCATAAAAACTTATCAACCTTGAGACGTCATAAAAAGTAAGGAAATAAACCGGCTTAATGAGCCATAAGCCAAACCCGACAAACTGCGGAAATAATATCACAAACTAGGTTGGCAAACCGCCGATAAAGTAATAAACCAATTATGACCTCTCAAAATGAGTCTTATGCAGCGGAAGAACAAAAAATAAAAAAGAACAACATCTACGAAAAAAATAAACACATAAACTCATGACAGATGTGTTTATAGTTTATTGTCAATAAGAAGTATGAAAAAGAAAAATCGGAGAATGTGAATATAGGGGATAAGTATATTTAAAAAATCATAAACCTTGTTTTTTTTAAAATGCATTTCTAATTAAATTAATTTAATTATAAATCTATTATAATTATGTTGTAGTATTTTATAATATTAACAAATGGTTTTTATTTAAAATCGATTATATTCCTAAAGAGATATAACACAATATTTGATCCAATCTATCAAAATACACAAAGTATTACTAATTAGCAATCTTTAAGCCGTAGAACATAAATTTATATGGGAAAAAAATCATATAATTCATTACCTAAAATTTAATTTCCCCTATAGTCTTAATTTAATTTCTCTAACTGTATTCATGCTTATGCGCTTCCACTATGCTAGAGGAAATTGGGGATGACATAGATGTGCATGTTAATATACATAAGTATTGTGGTGCACTTTGGGTTTGAGATTTATTTTTTAGTACTAAGTTGGTGTTCCCAGCATTTTGCTTGGCTTTTTCAAAATAAGTTGGGCAGGCTGTATACTTACCTACTCATAAGTTCACACATGTAAACCTGACCTGATAAGGCTAACATCATTATTTGATTCTTCTTCTTCTTTTCTTTCCGAAAACAAAAGGCATAAATGATTGGTCCAGAGTCCAGACTTCGAGTTATATTCACACATTAGACTTCCTTCGGCCACACTTCACATATACGAGGTTTGATTGAAAGTGTTGGAACCCTGATTATCACTACCACCATCCTGGTAACATTGTTCTAATTCATGAATACATATATCAAAACATGAAATGGAGCTTTTTTCCAACACATAAGCAGCTCCATCATACAATATATAGAGCTGTAATCCTCTCAAGATTGAGGAAACAAAGAGTGAAACTTCTGATGATACCAAAAGCTAGCTAGCACTTTTAGCACACTATACAACAAATCATTAATTTCGTTACTTGCTTAATTGAAAAACGAAAAGCCATTGGTGCATAGCGTATGAAAACATGCCAAAGTTCTATGCCAATCAATGTTCATTCATGTAAGCTAAATTCACCAACACTGAACAATATAATAGCATCAGGCTTAGAAATACAATCTCTTTAAATTACTTTTCACAAAATCAAGCTGGAAAACTAAAATTCGAAGCGGTCTAAAAGCTTTGGAAGCAAATTCAAATTTCCGTCAGTGATTACTGGAGTTTAGGAATGACCGAATGAGCAACATTGATGGTATCTCTCAGGTCTTGCGCAGCCACACCTGAAAACAAACGGTGAACTGATAATTCAGAGAACAATTATGCGAGTATATAATTCACTGATATAATTAGAATGTAGTGAAAAGTTAGAGTTGAATGTAATGGAAACATGAATAATCTGTCGGATTTTGGCACTGAACCAATTGTCGATTTTGATTGTCTCTAATTGTTAGTTTTCCAACTCCTAACCAAGAAAGCTGCATTTTTAATGATTGGTTTTTGTTTCTGATCTACTACCAATGATATGTTTCAAATGATAAATTTAACATCAGTGGTAATGTCTAGAAATTTCAAAATCTGCTAAAAAATCATCAACTCGATTTTCACTCAATTTTTTTCATCAATCTCAAGAGGTTAACGATAGAAAAACACCCAATAAAAGAAAAGAAAATAACACTTTTTCACTTAATTTGTTTTATTCCTCTCTAGCATTCATTCAAATTACAAAGCACAGTTCATATGCAAGTCGTAATTTCTTTTTCGCTTACTTTCTCTTATTTCTCTCTCTTGGATTCATTCAAATTACAAAGAACACTCATATAAAGGTTCATATGCAACATAAAGTTGCAAGTTTTATATTCACATACTTACACAAAAAGTGATTGCAGCATACAACATTTAAGTTTTCTAGACTGATCAAGATAACAATATAGATTAAACAAACACTACAACAATTTGAAAAAAAACCATAGATTTGTCATTTAATGTAAAATTCTTTCACATATTTTAAAAGCAATTCAATATTTTTGTAAAAACCAAACTTAATCACACTTCCAATATAATCTAATGCTATATATATAATGCATGGCAATAGAATTAAAAATTGATTCGATTAGTCCGGTACTGCATACAACTAACTAACTTATCTATCAAAAGAAAGTACTTCTCAAAAGAAAAATGCACGCATATACGTACCCGGATTCATTGAGTTTGCTTCATCCAACTTCTTCAAGTCTGAAAGCCGTGTTTGCCACCATGGAAGGAAAAAAGGAAACGCACGGCAACATGGTAAAGAGAATGCAACAAATTGTGCACTTCTATTCTTCAGGTCCAAGCAGACAATCCGATAGTCGGCCTCCGATATATACAGAATATCTCCATCTATGAATGGATGGAAAGCCAAGATATGATATTTGGCACAGTTTTGTGCCAAAAGCAGTGGAACTGAATTAAAATCTAGCTGGTGCTTCAAACACCACGAGCCTGTTTCGAGTTTGAGTTCCCAAATGCATAGAGGAACACCCTCCTTCGGGTACCGATTACATAACACGATTCTACCTTGGTTTGCTCCAATGGTCTGCCATCCAGGGGGACTTCCTACAAGTTGTGAGGGCAATTTGATGTAACTGCATTCATTGGACATGTTGTAAGGATCGTATCCAATCAAGAAATACCCGCCAACCCAGTACAGCATCCTATTGCAACAAACCACCGCTCCAGAATAACTGTACGCAAACCAGAATGGATCTTTGCACAACACCTCCAATTGACGCCACTCGCCTGAGCTGGTCGAGAAGATTGACACATTAAAAGTATCACCATCGCAACATCTACCATCAATCTGGACTACCTTAAACCCCCGAGCAATGCTAAAGTCATCTTCTGCCAGTGTTCCTCCGTCATCAATGAACGCGACAGAGTCCCAGGCCGAAACTTCGCTAAACGAAAGAGGAGGAGGAGGAGGAAGAATCCAATGATCCCTGGTGATTGGATTGCAAACGTGGTAATAATGTTGTTTTGTTCCTTCATGGAGAAAGTCGGCCCGGAATAGTTGACGGCAGAGAACCAGGCCATTGCAAGACCCTACCAGATCGAAAAAACTTGGTGATATATGTTCAGGTTGCTTAGGGTAGAAATCGAAGAAGAAGTCGTGGGATTTGAATGACGAGGACGCCCGCTTCCATATATCTAGCTGATAAGGTGATGAATTCGGAATATTGCGAAGGTCAAATGCCACAGAATACCTTGAGCTTATTGGGGTAACAGATCGGTGAAACCCAACGTACTGGTTAATGAAGTAGGGAGTGGAGATCAGAGACAACCAACGCTTGCACACAGATTTGCAGTGGTGAACCGTCTTTAACGGGAGTCTGCGAAGGATTTCCGCCAACAGGTACTCATCCAAATCATCTGCACCCATCATCAAGCACCGATCAAGAATCTTCTTCCTATCGGCTACGGTGGATGCAAAGAGAAGACACAAAATTAAATAGAAAAGACGTCACTGTCTAAACCACCAACGCGTGTTGGCTTAACTTTCATCAATTTGTGAGGTTTAGTGTTTTAGTATCACTATGATTAAGCCCGAAGCCATACCCTAACCCTAAACTAAGAGCTTCCTTCCAACCCTAAACTAATTAGAGTCTCCTCCCAGCCTAAATTTTGTTAATATAAAAGAATTCATCACTGCTAAACCGTGTTTCTTTTTGGGTGAATAAACCGTACGTTTATCTCGACTTTGTTATAAAAAGAAAAGTTATGGATGTTTTTTTAAACCACTTTGACAACTTATGCGGTCGGCTACTTTTAAGATGATTAGTTTACAATTCTCAAAAGAAGATGATTAATTTACAACTAAAAAGAAAAGTTACAAGCTAATGCCGTCGGCTACTTTCTATCCAACCACTTTTATTTCATTTACAAACTAAAAAGTCGGCTACTTTTACCATTAAAACGAAATAAATTTATTGATGTTTTCTCAATAAAAAGAGGTGAATAATACAAATTAAAAAAATACAAATTTAGTGGAAAAATAAAAAAATATTTATAAAAATATTTATAATTAAATAATGTATATATATATATATATTGAATGAATATTTTCAAATAGAAATTAAGACATTTAAAATCATTCATTGAATTTATAAAGAAAAAATATACTTAAAAGTTAAACATATATATATGTAGATAGTTAGTATAAATTTTGTTAAGAGTATTATGACTCATAAAAATAGTTAAGAAAATATAATTAATATAAGTTAGGAGGTAATTTTTACATCTTAATGTGGAAAATAAGTTTATAAAATATTTACCCATACCTAATGACCTTCTAATTAAAAAAATATTGGAATCACCTATATGTCATATTTAAAACGAAAATATAAAAGAGTAAAAGTACCAATGCGCACATGATATTGTATAACAAAAATACCCTTACTTTATTATTTTTTAATTTTAATTTTATTTATGTTGTAAATTGCAATACCTTCTTCTACTCAATGGATTTATCTATCTATAAAGAATCTGAAAAGCCAGCAAATTGACATAATTAACCTCATTAATATATAAATTAATTATTATTGAAATTCCAATTTTTCTATTTGTATAAACCTATACATGAATAAATAACCTATTTTAAATAAAATTCAAACTAATTATTAATTAAGCTGCAATTTTTCTATTCATATAAACCTATACAAGAAACACGAGTAATCTGTTTTGATCAAAATTCAAATTTTCTATTCTTCCATTCTTAATAAATTCCTATGTACCAAAAATAAATAAAATCCTATTTCGAAAACTAATCCACCTATATTATGTATAAAGCTTATAAGGGTTTATTCTTAGGAAGACCACTCGAATAAACCATAACACATTGATTTATTTACCTGCTTCACGAGACCTGACCATTGGAGCAAACCAAGGTAGAATCGTGTTATGTGATCGGTACCCGAAGGAGGGTGTTCCTCTGTGCATTTGGGAACTCAAACTCGAAACAGGCTCGTGGTGTTTGAAGCACCAGCTAGATTTTAATTCAGTTCCACTGCTTTTGGCACAAAACTGTGCCAAATATCATATCTTGGCTTTCCATCCATTCGTAGATGGAGATATTCTGTATATATCGGAGGCCGACTATCGGATTGTCTGCTTGGACCTGAAGAATAGAAGTGTTCAATTTGTTGCATTCTCTTTACCATGGTGCCGTGCGTTCCCTTTTTTCCTTCCATGGTGGCAAACACGGCTTTCAGACTTGAAGAAGTTGGATGAAGCAAACTCAATGAATCCGGGTACGTATATGCGTGCATTTTTCTTTTGAGAAGTACTTTCTATTGATAGATAAGTTAGTTGTACGCAGTACCGGATTAATCGAATCAATTTTTAATTCTATTGCCATGCATTATATATATAGCATTAGATTATATTGGAAGTGTGAATAAGTTTGGTTTTTACAAAAATATTGAATTGCTTTTAAAATATGTGAAAGAATTTTATATTAAATGAGACATCTATTTTTTTTTATTGTTGTAGTGTTTATTTAATCTATATTGTTATCTTGATCAGTCTAGAAAACTTAAATGTTGTATGCTGCAATCACTTTTTGTGTAAGTATGTGAATATAAAACTTGCAACTTTAGGTGGGTTTTTGGTACAGTTGGTACCCAACTTTCTTACGTTGGGTCAATCGTGTACCTACAACTTTTCTCGAGACATTTATGTACCTGGAGTTTTAGCAGGCAGGTTTGTTATGGGTCTCGGGCTGGGTATCTGCTGGCGTGGAAGCTGTCCAAAATTGGGTTGCTGCCCATAACTCAAAACGCTTAATAAAATCTTGTGCTTTATTGAGCTGACCACAACGACCATACAAATCTATCATGGTTGAATAATGTTCTAAACCTGGCATGACTTGATAGTCTTCCATCATGCGACAGAACTTGTTCTCCTTCAGCCAACAATCCAGTACGACTGTGTGCATGGATAATGTTCACCAAAGTATTATTACTTGGTTTACAAACCCATGTTTCTCATGTGATTGAAAGTATCCAGAGCAAGATCAGGAAAACCATGTATGACATAGCCGGAGATCCGTGAGTTCCAGGTGATGACATCTTTGGACGACGCCCCACTAAATATGGTTCTCGAATACTCTATCTGTCCTGATTTGGCATAACTGTCAATGAGTGCTATTGTGATAGGGAGTCGAGAATCTAGCTTTCTGCGCAGTAAATTACCATGGATCTCTTTAACCTTTCTGAGAGAAATTAAATTTGCGCAAGCAGATAAGAGACTCAGGATGGTAACAGGATCTGGACTAACTCCAAGAGATTGCATTAGTCTAAACACGCCAAACGCCCTTTCTTTCTGTCCAATTTGAAGGTAACCAGAAAATGAGTGAGTTCCATGATGCAATATCCGGTTTGATTTTCCCATCTTCCTCTATTCGCGGAAACAGATCTACAGCACGATCCTCATTCCCATTTTGTAGATGTCCTGATATCATAGTGTTCCATGTGATAACATCAGGCTGTAGGCCGGATTTCTGCATTTTTGTGAAAAGCTCATGGGCGAGACCAATATATCCAGCTTGACAACACCCGAAAATCATTGAATTCCAAGTATAAACATCCTTTTCCGGCATAATGTCGAAGACCCTCCGGGCAGCTTCGAGATCTCCCCACTTTGAATACATATCAATAAGTGAATTTCCAACCAATAAATCAACAACACAACCGGGCTTAATAGCAAGACCATGAACTTGCAACCCTCTGTTCAACGCGCGAAGCGAAGCACATGCTGATGCAAAACTTGTTATGGTAAGTGCATTCGGTTGAACTCCAGCCAAAATCATATCCTTAAACAAATCCAACGCTTGTTCTTCCCTATCATTCTTAGCGAACCCCGAGATCATAGTAGTCCAAGTCAAGGAATCCGTTTTTACACCACAACTCCTCATCGTGTTCATCACTTTCATAGCAACATCAAAAGAACCTGTTTCACAACACGCCTTAATCAGAACATTATAAGTTATAGGACTTGGCT
>JAKUCV010005112.1:494874-507972 GCA_028386065.3 Turnera subulata | reverse complement strand
TTAGTGCATTATGGATCCAGTCAAGGGACGCCAGCTGTCGCGGAACATACACATATGAGGTAAATGATGCCATAAATATGCGAAAATACAAATATTATTAATAATACTGAAATTTTGAGTACAAAGGGAAGTAATAATATTTTGATTACAAACCGAAATAATACATTGATATTTTATATTTTATAAAAAGAGAAATAATACATTGATTTTTGATAAATTATAAAAATAAGAAATACATTCAACGGTTTGCAACGACGTTGACACGGAAGCTGTTTGCGTCGCTGTTGACGTTGACCGTGACCCTATCGCTCCACGAGAACCACATGCCGCCTCTCTCGCGCTGGCCAGGAATCTCGAACCGGTTAGCTTGTGGGAACCGGAGTGGAATCAGACCGTGATCGTCCCGTGGTTGCCACTGCGTCTCCGTCAGAAGAACCATATTGAGCTTGTACTGGTTCTTCAAGTCCCTCAAAGTGCGTGAGAACTCCTGTGCACGCCTTGCAACTCCTCTGCAGTTCCACACCAGCAGACGTACCTTTGGCCAAGTTGGAGGTAGCCGAGTCATCCTGGGTATGCTCTGGGCTGTCATTGCGAGCTGGTAGTAAGCACCTTGCTCCACAGTTTGGCAAGTGGACTCCAGGTTGAACTCTTGAAGCCTATCCGAGATGAAGAACATCACGGAGTTCGCTGAGCCGTAGTAGGAAGTCCTCAATGTCCCATGGTCCTCTAGGAAGAACACCTCTTCCATGGGAGTGACGAAGAATCTTGAGGAGTAGAGCTCGTCGACGAAGACCAGTCGCGGCATTCTGCCGAGCTCGTTCGGCAGCTCTTCAGCACGCTCGTTGACCATGCTGTAAGCCAGACGGTTTCTTCTGCCAAGATTGGCACCTTCGACGAAGAAGACTGAGGATGGAGCAGGCATTTTGATGGGACGTATTGGTCTTTGGTTTTTCAGAGTTTTGTGGTTTTTGGTTGCCTGAATATTTTGTTTGCTTTTAAACACTTTTGATGATTTACACATCACCGCTTACCCTTTTATACTCTTACGGGGAGCGTGATTACCGTTTTTGATTTTCAAGATTTTGTTTTTGAATTTTACCATTGCTTGCATTTATTGCTTTACGCGTTTTTCGGACCCATGCCAGAGTTTTTCAAGCTTTTCCTAACTCATGATTTTCTTTCACTCTGGCTACCTTGTCTTCTCTTGTTATGGTCTTTCTATATTTTCTTGCATCCTTTATTACAAGCATCCGTGACCGTTGAGGCTAGACAGATGGGACCGCATCTTGAGTAGAGAGCATGTGCGACGGGTTTACAGCTGTTCGGACATCGTGGAGAGATACGAGACGAGACAGACGTTTTTGGCTCATGCGGACAATTGTGAACAAGTGGGTAACGTGACTTTCGAGAGACACAGGATGTGCTCGTGATCATCGCCTTCCGAGTTGACGGGTATCTTCTTCACGGGGTTAACCGACGTCACCATTAGCGGTGTACGTTTCGTTTCGTGGTTCGTGGATGTTTTCGTCCGGTACGAGCACCGATCATGAAACATATTTTGTTTTAATTTCTTTTTGTTTTGATTTTGTTAAACGAGTTTTATTTTTAATTTCTTTAAATTTGATTTTATATTCTTATTATTGATTTTTGTTTTACTTTGAGACGTTTTATTTTTCCATTTGACATAAGATTTCTTAACATAAAAGAATTTTGATTTAAAAAGGAAACTCATTTTATTTATTTTAATAAGGTTTTACAACAGAGAAGAAGTGCTCTAAGGAGCTACTTGCTTCTCAAGATCTTTTACAATCTTTTTGGCATTTTCCATGTGCGGGAAGAGTTCCATGCACGCCAGTTCTATCTGCGCCACCGCCGAGCTGATCTTCTTCAGGGAGAAGTTCAGTTGCGTCATCTTTTGCTGCGGTGTGCTGCTCTCAGCGACCGCCTTGCCTTTCCGAACTCCAGATTTCTTGGGGACACGTTTCTTCCGTCGTTTTGGGGAAACGACCATGTGCTCTTGCAGACCGATGATGTTGGTCTTGAAGCGTTTCTTCGGAGGTTCGTCATCGGAGCTTGTTGGGAAAGCTCTGCCGCCAATGTAGCTGTCGTTCTCGGAGTCAGAAGTTGTCCTTGATCGGAGTGGAGAATCCATGACTGTGTGTGAGTATGCCAGTCATGAGGGTTTGGTATTTATAAGCGGATGGGATGTCGCTTAAGGGTATAAGCGACAAATCATGTTGAGGTTGGATACCTGGCAGAGTGTGCCAGAATCTTATCGTGGTAGGACCCACGGATAAGACGGAATTTCGGGGACGAAATTCTTTTTAAGGTGGGTAGTCTGTAACAGCCCGGGTAAAAATTTTGGATTTTTACCGGACTGTAAAAGTCTATTTACCGTGATTTACTGTTGAATTAATCTTGGGTAATTAATTCAAGGTAAATCGGGAGTCGTTTTTCGAATCCGAGTGTTTTCCCGCGCTCGTGATTTTCCCGTGGATTTTTCGAAACTAAGTTGGTATTTTTCGGGTTTCGGAATTTCTCGGAAAATCACACCGGAAAATAACTAAGGAGGTATCGGTTATTTTCTGGTCCGGATCGGATTCGCCCGTAATGCAGACGAACTGCATTATTATAACTCACATGCTGTATAGTATTTTTCCAGTTTATAAGCAGAAGCAAACCGGCAGAAGAGGAGAAGAAGAAAAAAAGGAAAGGAGAGGAAAAAAGAAAAGAGAGAAAAAAAAAAGAGAGAAAAAGAGAGAAAAGGGAAAAAAAAAGAGAAAAAAAAGAAAGAAATAGAAGAAAAAAAACAGAAAAAAAGAACCAATCAGAAGAGAGGAAAAAGAAAAGAAAATGAAAGAAAAAGAAAAGAAAAGAATTTCAGAAAAAGAAAAGAAAATAAGAAGAAATACAAAAAAAAGAAAAAAAAAATACCGTGAACAGTAGCCACCCCGGCCACCCACGGTTACTGCTCACCTGGAAGCGACCGGCGCCGTCTTGAGCTTCACCGCCGCCACCAGGAGGAAGCCCACGCCGTCGCCGACCTGTATCTGCCTTCCCCGTCGCCTTTCGCCGCGAGACGCGCAGCCGGCCAGCGTTGACCCGTCGGCAGACCCGCGGATCTCACTCTCCGCGCCGCTGCACCGCCGCCTGCCGACGTCGCGCCTCTTTCTCAGCCTCCCTCGAGTCGCCGCCTCTCGCCGCGTCTCATGAGGCCACCCTCGCTCTGCGTCGCGTCCTCCGTCGCCGCCCCCGCCGTTCAACCCGAGGTTAGCCACGGTTTCCGACCCGTTTCCTTCCCGGGTCGCGCCTCCTGGGTTGGATCCGGGTTGGCTTTATTTTATTATTTTTTTTAATTATATATATATATATGTTTATATAATTATTTCTGTTAATTAATTTCTGGGAAAAAAAGTAAATATTATCTTGGAAAATTACATGCAATATTCTGAGTTGGGCTTAGAAAAATATATATATACTTTGATTCTTTAATTATGATAATTACGTATTGTTTGTAATTATTATTATGATTAGATTAGAAAAACATATATATGCCATGAAATTAATTTCTGTAAATTTAATATGTATGTTATTTAGTCTGGAAAATTATAATTTTGGTGTATGTATATAAATATGTATTTTGTAAATTAAAAGTAATTATGTTTTGTGTTGGAAAATTAAATTGTATATATATTTAGGAAAAAGATAAATACTACATAAATATTTTCTGAAAATTATAAATAGGTTATTATTTTTCTGGAAAATTGTAGTAATTATTATTTTGGATAATTATACTTATTTTATGAAATTATTTTGAAAAGAGAGTTTTAATTAAGTATGGTACCGAAATTATATTCGGAAATACGTTCGGAAAATTATTTTCGATAAAAGATGGAAATAAAGGATAAGTAATCGGGATGGGTAATTTCGTAGTATTGGCATCATAGTACCGATTATGTGCATTTATGTATATGTATGATTTTGTTGTATAGGTTTTGGATATCGGGTAGTTTCCCGAGGAGCCGGCGTCGTACCGGTCATAGTTTCCGAAGTTGAGTAATCGGCCAAGGTGAGGATGGATTTCCTTCAATATGTGCCTTATTACTCGGTTATTGTGTTTGGTGTTGTTGCATTGTCGGATGCTGTGCTTTTGTTGTGTTTTGGCTCGGGATGTCTACCCCGGTGCTTGTTTGGTTTTCGGGATGTTTATCCCATGTCGATTATTTTGGGACATTTGTCCTTGAGTCGTTTTGACACTAAATAAATGGAATAATTAATAAATTGTGACAAGGATGTCGATCCTTGGTAATTTGGATAGGGATGTCTATCCCGGTATCCTGGTTAGGGATGTCGATCCCTGTGAGTTTGGTTTTTGACGATGGTAATATAATTGTCACGTGGTAAGTAGAGGTACGACCAGATGGTTAGAGACTGTTTTGTGGTGGCCATGATCTGGGTTCGTGTGATAAGCATGTCTATGCTTGGGATGTCTATCCCGGTTTGTTATTTTTGGGATGTCTATCCCTGGGTTCTTTTTGATCTGGCACCAGGAACAGGTTGATAACCTGGTACGACCCTAGCTTATCCGTGAAGGGGCCCGGAAAGATAAAATTGGATAATTGGATTTTGTTGAGTCCTTTGGTCGGTTTTTGATTGTTTTTGGACCTTGAGTATTTTAGTGTCCATATTGATGGTCTTTCCATTGTCGTGAGCACTTCGGACTCACCCCTCACCTGCGGGCTTTCATCCCGTAGGATGAGTTGTTTCATGTACAGGCTCGGTGCATTCCAGACAGGCTGCGGCGTTATCCCTTGGACGGGCTTGGATCCATAGTTTGCATGTGTCGCATACAGTGTTAGTGAGTTATTTAAGTCTTCCGCTGTGCATGTTTTCGATATTATTGGGCCATTGGGCCGGGATTTATTATTTATGTTGTTTTACTATTTTGGGCCGTTCGGCCGAGTTATTATAGTTCACACTGTATGCTTGGGCTATGTTGGGTCGGGTCGTCACAGTTCCGGCTCGTGTTTACTGTGTACGGTAAATACGGGTCGGGGCGTTTCAAGAGATCCATTCACAAAGACAACGGATCCAACGAGATCCAACAAATCAAGTAAGAATCAATGAACATAAATTACAGATAGGCGGGGAGAGAAGAAAAGTCGGGTCTACTCGGATCCAGTTAGGTTCGAGATGGATCCATCCCGATCCGTCGAGGCCCTCAAAAGCTGCTCCCATAGACGCCGTAGCCACCATCGCCGCCGCATTCTCCTCGGTCAACAACGACCCACGCCAACGCTTCAGGTGGAGGAGCTGCCGCTAACAGCCCCTGTCGCCGCCGTTGTTTGTGCAAGTACCACCAGGCACACCTTTGACCCGCCGCCTCAAATCACCGCCGAGCGCCATGAAAGCCCAGCACTCCGCCGGAAGCTTTCCCACTGGTCACCAGGCCTCGTCGGAGACAGATGGAATAGAGGACGAGCAGATCTCGGGGTGAGCCACCGCTGACCGTGCTGAACCGTCGGGTCGATTGTCCCGCTGTTGGTCAGGGCTTTGAGGAGGAAGTGGCCCGAGAGCCCCACGCGCTTATGCCCCTTCGGGTCGACCGCGAAGAACTTCACGTGGCGATCGGAGACCTTGGTGGAGCCGGTGGAGGAGGCGGTGGTGGCGGCGGTGGCAGTGGCAGTGGTGGTGTGATGGGCGAGGAGGGAGAGGGACGGGAGGTGGTAGATTTGGGAGGAGGGCCTTTCGAGAGTATTTTTTTGAGATGGGTTCATTCTTGTTAATTATCCCTATTCTATTGTTTTTTTTTCCAAAAACATTTATGTTTTTTAAAGTATTCAATCAGTTACATAATAAAATTTGTTAAAAAAATAATAAAAAATAAAACATATAATAGTATGGGATTTTTTTGGCGTGGGAATCTGGGTGGAGTTTATTACGAATGGGATTTTTTTCTTTTTTTTTGTTTTATGTATTTATTAAATCAAGAAAATATGAATTTTATAATCTAAAGAAAATCAAATTTTGGGGAAAAAACTTGGGAGTGGGACCTACAATTTTTCTTGGTGAACATAAGAAAAGTTTATTTCATTTTTTAAAATTTTTTTAATTTTATGTATGTATTAAATAAAAAAAAGATGAATTCTAATATAAGGAAAATCAGATTTTGGAGTAAAAATGCGGAGTGGGGCCCACATGCACTGCTGTTACACACGTTGCCACGTATCGCCAAGCTAGAGCACGTTTAATGCACTTCCCATCCGGTCACTCCACTTCAGCTCCGGAACTGACCGAGACCCCTAAAAGGGACAACATACAATAGTATGGGTATACAAAAGGGTCAAAAAATAGTATAGACCCCTAAAAGGGACAATCAGAATAGTACGGACCCCAATATATGCATTTACCCCAAACAATCCAAACTAATATTTAGCCATCTTTATAATACTTATGTTTGCACCAAACCAAAATCGTGGGCCTGGGCTAATTGTTGCATGGGTTCACCTGATCATGATCTGCTTGCAGTCTCTCTAATTATGACGGTTTCCCATTTTGGGGCTTATGGTTGTCGTGACAGTCTCCTTCTGGCGATTTCATGAGCCCACGATTGGCAATTGACATGGGTCCATAGTTGCCGATTGTTTTAAGACTATGGCTGGTTGTTGGGCTGACCTGGAATGGACGAGCTCTTGGAGTCTAGTCTTTAAGATTGGGCCGATTAAATGAGAACAACTGCTAGTTGTTGTGATTAAATGAGAGAAACTGCTAGTTGTTGTGAGGGATGAGCACAATTGCTAGTGAAGAGTTGAAATGGTTGTCGACGATTGGAATATAGTATCTTATCCAGATGATTTCAGATTTAAGTTTGACAGTTTGCTGAATTTTGAAAATTAAACAAGATTATCTTGATTATATTTATCTGTTCTACTTTGAATATCGCCTATATAAGGCAGTTGATAAGGCTTGTATCGAGATCTAATGATCAAAACATATTAATATTATACAACAATATTACATTAGAAGTTTTTGTCCCTTTTGCTATTCAAAGATGGAAATATGAAAACCTCTTATCAATATCAATAGTGAGTATAAAAGTGTGAACACACAAAAACCTATGAACATATGGAAGTACCATCTCATAATATTTATAATTAAAAATATATTAACTTCCATGATTACATTTTTACGGTTATACTTTTGTTTATTTTGTATATAATATGCTAGACATAATTTTTAAAGAAAGTCAATATATATATATATATATGTAATAAGAAATTATATAAAAAATTACAAAGTGGGCCAAATGTACATCACAATAAAAAATTTTATAGAAAAAAATTCCCAGGAAGCCACCGCCACTAACGTGTCCAAAAAATGACAAATTCTTTTTTATTTTTAAAAGCAAGAAAACAGAAACAAAATAAGTTTCCTTTTCAAAAGATTACTGTCCTTATTTGGCATCAAAACCTTACATATTGGGCGCAAAGAATGATAAAAGGCCCAATTTTATGGTGTTCACATCTAAGGGATATCAAATAATGACATCAAGACCTATATATTATCGGAAAAGAGGGTAAAAGGAAACCAATTTTATGGAGGTCAAGGAAAACGGAAACCCATTTTTGTGGCGGTCACGTTTGAGGGATTCAGACATCTAATCTATCGGGAATTAAAAAAAAGGGTTTCCTACTCATAACGTGTGTACCTAAATATTTTAGAGAATCACTCAATTTTTCTTGAATTTTGGCTTTTTTGGATTATAATGAGAGATTTGGATTCGAATACGCAATCTTCAGCCCTGCAACTACCCAGCATGTAACCGCAGTACCACTTTTTTTTTTTAGGAAACCACTGCAATTTCATTTATGAAGAAATCATCTCAGAAAATACAATGGAGTCAAGGATCTGTGGGACGTGATAATCCCAGACACAAAAAGTATCAAACAGAGTCATATGTTGCGTTGCGCTAGAGTATGCGCTGCACTATTTGCATGCCTACTCACGTACTGAACATGAAAAGATTGAAAACCAAGAGAGATAGCCCTAATGTCATTTAAAAACATTCCAATGCCATTGTTCGGGATTGCGTCCTGAGTCAATGCTTGAACAAGGTCGAGGCAGTCAGTTTCCCAGATGACAGCGCCCGCAATGCAATCAGCGGCCAATTGGAGCCCAAAAAACACCTGCCAAAGCCTCAGCCTCCGCCGGTTCTGCCACACCCTCCAATTGCTTGCCTGCAGAGAACACAACCTGGCCCTGAGCATCCCTAGCGACCACCCCCAGTCTCATCACAGTGGGATTCCAAGCGGCGTCTGTGTTGACTTTAATCCAACCAGTTCCGGGGGTTTGCCATTTCAGTGTTCCAGACTCCCCTTGGTGCCTCAGAGGTTTGTGTCCTTCATTCTGAGCCCTCACATAATCCTGATATAGACAGGCCGCCCGTTGAAAGGTAGAGAAAGCACTTCCCTCTAGGTTGTTGAAGACAAGATCATTTCGGTTGTCCAAATCGATCAGAGTACCATAGCCAGTAATTCAAAGCACTCGCCGCTAACATTATGCCGCATGATCTGTAGCCATTGTGCTATAGTACCTGCATTAATTTGCTCGACATTTGAATGTGTAAGGGCCCATACATCCTTTACCCATGTTCAATCTTTGAACAGGTGAAGTGCCGACTCTGCTGCTTCTTCACACATAGGACATACCGCAGAAGTGACAACCTGTCGGAAGAACAAATTCTGTCTCGTAGCCAAGGCGTCAAGGGAGAGCCGCCAAAGAAACACACGTACCTTAGGTGGTACAGTAAGAGACCAAAGTTTCTTCCACCAGTTGTCGTCTGCGCCCTGATCCTCCGCATCTGATAGAATGGTAGCCGTTGCGGACCGTGTATTGGCCATGTTTTGTAAATCTCCAGGTGAGTTGGTCTGGCGGGAGTCGAAAGCTCAGTGGAATATTGAGGATCTCCGTCGTCGTCTCACTATCAAAAGTAGCAGCAATAGCACGATCAATCCAAGAACATGTAGTTGGCTCTATCAATTCGCTCACCATCATATTATCATCCACAACGAGAGCATCCTAGTGAGCTTGTGGTCCTCCTACCCGATTCAGCCATACATCCCTCCACACGCGGATTGATTCACCATTCCCCACTGTCCACTTAGAGCCACCAGTAATAACCTCCCGGCCCTGTAGGATGCTCATCCAGGTGAAACTCGGGACACTCCCCAACTTAGCATGCAAAAAATCTGTGCATCGGTAATATTTAGCTTGAAGTACCTGTGCCAGTAAGGAGGATGGGTGCTGAAGTAACCTTCAGGCCTGTTTAGCAAGCATCGCCTTATTAAAAGGGGATAAACGTCGAAATCCAAGGCCGCCATATTTTTTAGCCCGACAAAGCTTATTCCATGCTACCCAACAGATCCCATTGCGATCTTCCGAATGCCCCCACCAAAACTTGCGTATCGCCCGTTCCATTTCATCACATATGCTTTGAGGGATGAGGAAACAACTCATGACATAAGTTGGTATGCTCTGGATAACGGATTTGATGAGGACCTCCTTCCCTACGGCTGAGAGTGTCTTTTACTTCCACCCAGATAGTTTCTTGCATACTCGATCCCTTATGGACCCAAAGATGGTCTTCTTAGCTCTGTCGATCACCGTAGGCATACCGAGGTACTTCTGGAATCTGTCCACCGCTTGCAAACCCGTTCACTGTTGGACATGTGTAGCAAACTGTTCATGCATGTTGCGGCTCATGGAAAATTCCGATTTGTCGAAATTCGTACGTTGCCCCGATGCTTCCTCGTATGTACGGATAATCTGGATAAGGGCCTGGATCTCCGGTTGGGTGGCCCTAGAGAAAAGAAGACAATCATCTGCAAAAAAATAGGTGAGTGATAGGGGGTGCATGACGAGCAATTTGAGCCCCATGTATAATGCCTCTTCTCTCTGCATCGGCTATCAGCGCTGAAAAGCCTTCAGTGCACAGGAGGAATAGGTAAGGAGATAGGGGATCTCCCTGTCTGAGTCCACGCGTCGGCTTGAAACTTTCACTTGGCACTCCGTTAAGCAAAATAGAAAAAGAGATAGTAGTTATACAATTCATGATCAGCTCAATCCATTTCTCACAAAAACCAAGTTTCCTCATAATTCTCTCTAGAAAAATTCACTCCACTCTATCATAAGCCTTATTCATATCCATTTTAAGTCCGATAGTACCTCTCTTTCCTTTGCATTTCTTCCTCATGTAGTACCACTTAAGTTACACCTCATTGATTTTAAGCTAGTGCTCCCCAAAAAATTGCTATCATTTTTCTAAAAAATAAATAACATTTTATTTTTATTGTAAATTTTTCGGTTAATATTAAGTAATTATATGTATGTGATGAGGTTTCACTAATAATATAAATACATCTTAGATGTAGGAATTTGGTCATGATACACGTACATCTTAAATAACATTTTATTTTTATTTTAAGTTTTTCTGTTAATATCAAATAATTATATGTATGCGACGAGGTTTCACTACCAATATAAATACACCTTACATGTAGGAATTCGGCCATCATATTATCCTCTCTGTTTGTGTGGCAAATGTTTGGCATCAGTTAGATAAAAAAAAAAGTTTTGCATCACTCATCATTCCGTAGATCTCTAACTTTTTATCCTTTAAGTTCATAGTAATGGTAATTTATCATTAACTAAAGTATTTTGTAGAAAAACAATTCTACAATTACGAGTAACTTCTAGGCACATATTAAAAAAAGATAAAAAAAATTCATTTGGAAGTTTTTTGTTAAAAGGGTACAAAATCTCTATATTATGGAATATATGGTTGAGTTCTATATCTATTTGATCAATTCAAACAGAAAATTAATAAAATCTCATCCCCTTACCTTTCGTTATTTCCAAATTTAATAAAAAAACTAGTTTTTTGTCGAAATAAAAAAAACAGTTATAGAAAAAAGTATGTGGGATATCATTCTATTGTTGGTAGGATAGAACATATTTTTTTATCAAATAAATAAACAACAAATTCTAAACTTTTATTTTATATAGTTAGAACTTTATGTGCATCTGCATTTCAATTTGGATTTCTGAGTTTCTTTTGTAAGTTTCCCTAGGCTATATGACATTCATATAAAAGCAAAAAGATGCAGCGGAAGACAAGGGAAACAACCAAGAACACAAGTGAAGTTAGTAAACCGTATAATAATTTTTACATACCTGTAAGGTTAGGATCTTTCACCTAACTTGTGTAAGGAATCAGTAAGAGCAAGAAGAAGACCTGCTCCTCTTGCCATAGGTGTGCTTGGCACTAGCCGAAGCTTAGCAGTGTGCTTAGTTCGGAGCTCGTGAGGGTGAACTACACGATCGTTGTTTCCATCCTCGATCACACACAAACCCCACAAAACCAGTGCTTAAGCTCTTGCTACTTTCACAAAGAAGAAGAACTGAAGAGAGGTGTTTTTCAGAGAGTTTTGGGGCTGCCAAAACTTGGTCAAGAGGCTGAGAACGAGGTGAATGATCTGATCACAAGCCACACTCACCACACCCACTCATTGTCCACATTTGTTTAGTCTAATTGCCAACATGGTGGACCAATGGTGATGATCATTACCACCATTGTCTCCCACTAATCCCATCAGACCTAACACCTTCACCTAAGCATGTCTCATCAATAATTCTGATAATTATTGATGCCAAAACTGACCCTGGTTCAACCATGGTCCAACCACGGTTCAACCACGGTCCAACCACACCCGGTCCAACCATGGTCCAACCACGGTTCAACCACCTGCCCGAATCAACGGTTCTATGTGTGTGACCCTGTAGGCACTTGTAACGTCTGGCAATGATTGTAAAATCTCATTTTACAATCATAAACAAAGAGCGGCGTCTAGCAACACATCATTGCTACCCGAACGACAAGATCAGAACTGATTCACTATGCCTCGGAATATGTCATCGTCCCATTATCAAGATTAGACCGAGACATGGAAACATCAATCTCGTATATGTCTAACCTCGGTTTCTTGATCCTCGAGTTAACTGTATAAAACGGATACCCGTGATATCATCATATCACCCTATCCGAGCATGGCCATGCATTTAACAGTTCAACTCTATCAAGAAACCTACTCGATAATATACCCGTTATATAGGTCGGACGAATCCCCTCTTGATCAATCAAAGCCCACTACATACTAGGCATATACCCAATGATTACCCTTATGTCCACCCAGTTACGGATGACTAGGAATAATATCAAAGTACATGATTCATATGTTGGATACCTTGATGATCTCTGGTCGTAGGACAATCACATCTATAAGAAACGCTATCGACATACATATAACGTTCCATGTAGCATTCTTATGTGGGTCGGTCCGGTCAACAAGATCCCCATCTTGTATTCGTATGTAGAATTCGTATCTCATACAATCCTCAACATACGCTAATCTTATTTTATTATTACAACCCAACCATAATAATAAACGACTAGAGACTTTTAAGAATATACATATCAAATACAAAAACACTAGGGTTATATATATGTGCAAGCGATTATCTCATAATCATATATATAGGCATAACCTCAAATATGTATACATGAATACAATCATCCATAGATTGGCTTTTGGGCATATTACTAACAATCTCCCACTTGCACTAAAGCCAATCATACATGTATCTAATACCTATGGATGCGCAATGACCATCAAGCTTCTGCAGCGTGAGGGGCTTAGTCAACGGGTCTGCTACATTGTTCTCAGTAGGAACTCTGCACAGCCTGACATCGCCTCTATCTATGATCTCTCGAATCAGATGATAGCACGGAGAATGTGTTTGGATCTCTGGTGGTATTTAGGCTCTTGAGCTTGTGCGCTTGTTCCATTGTTGTCACAATAGAGCTCAATCGGACTCTCAATACTAGGAACCACCCCAAGTTCAGTTACGAACTTCTTGATCCAAACAGCCTCTTTCGCCGCATCTGAGGCAGCAATGTACTCTGCCTCGGTTGTAGAATCTGCAACTGTCTCTTGCTTAGAACTCTTCCAGCTTACAACACCACCTCCAAGACAAAACACA
>JAKUCV010005112.1:322645-482005 GCA_028386065.3 Turnera subulata | reverse complement strand
TGTTTTTCATATCTGCTAGGATGCAGGAATTTCAGCTAGAGCCTTCATGCCAAATTTTAAATGAAAGCAGTTATTATCAGGTTTCCATGATGGCTCGGAGCGTCCCAAGGGTGACTGGGTTACCACCTACATGGCCTAAGGTACGACTTTTATTGTGGAATTGCAGGGGTATAGCAAGAAGGTCTCAAGACTTTGTGCGTACCTTAAGGGATTTGAAGAATCAGTACAAGCCTAACATGGTACTGATTACTGAGACTTTGTGGCAAGCAGGAGAGAATCATGGTGTGATTCCACTTCGTTTTCCTCCAGCAAATCGGTTTGAGATACCTGGAGAAAACAACAGGGGTGGTATATGGTTTTCCTGGAACGACAGTGTTAGGGTCAACATTAATGGTGAGACTCAGAGTTTCAGTGTTAATGTTGAACCCAAAAGAAAGATTACTTGTTTAAGCATATGTATGAGAACCATTCTTCTTTGAATGTTCTCCAGTTATGGATTTGTTTTGCAATGATAATATGCATGCTTACTTTGAGCCTTTTCCATTTATTATCTCATTTACGCCCACAGGCACAAATAATTATACTGTCTTATTCGCTTTAGGGAATAAATCTGAGTCAATTCATTTGGGATCCACAATAATTCATTTTATTACTGGGGATGTCTGTACTCGCGTAAATATACAATCTTCTAGATCATATTAAAACATGCGTTCTTCAAGAACGTATTCGAATTTATGCTCTTCTGGAGCGTGTTAATCATTTTTTTTTCATTTCGAGATGTCATAATATGTTATATTGACATAGCAAGGAGGAGGTGCAGTCGACGGCGCGGTGGTGCAGTCGATGGCGTCGGCGTCGTGTCGGGAAGGGAGCGGCGGTCGAGCGACGAGCAAAAACCACGTCCGGTGGTTGCAGGCGTCGCGGGTTGAAGAGGCAGACCCGTCTGCCTGGTCGGGTCACCGGGCTTGCCGTCGGGTCTTCCCCCGTTGGCGGCGCGTCAGGCGTCATAAACGCAAGGGAAAAGCGGCAGATGGAAGGCGACGGCAAGGGGGACTCGCCGGTGTTGGTGGTGTTCGGAGAAGCAGCCCGGAACTCTTAACAATGAACAGTAACGAGGGGTGGCTTACTGTTCATCATCGTTTTTCATCTGCTATCGTTTTTCTGTTTATGCTCCAGTATTTTTTCTACTGAAATATGCACTAACTTGAGGCTTTCGTGCTAATAACGTGTTGTAAATAATATTATTGATGGAGAAGAGATTGAAGAAGAAATGGAGAGGAAGAGAGGAGCAGGAAAAATGGTTGGGGAAATACTGAGCTCGGGAAATATGGCTGCTCAATTTTCTTATTCTTTAATCATATATATATACAATAATTGGTATGTATTTAGTATGTATACAATGACATACATACATGTACAATACATGTTTTATAACAAGCCTGCTTTTTTCTTTTTTTTTTTGATAAAACGAAAAAACTATAGCCTGCTTAGTGTGTATATTATGCTTATTGGACTTGATCCAATGGTCAAGCTGGAGGTTTATGGCTCAATTTTTTTTTTAGTTCAGTCAACTCAAAGTCAGCTTCACTTGGTTGGAAAGACAGAACCAGTGGGATTGAACGAACTAACTACTAGAAAAATGCCTGGTTGCAATGGATTTTGCAACGGTTAGTTCACTAATTTCCATCGCGATTCCACTTTTAAGAAAAAATTTCCGATGACTAGTGCCCGTTGGTTTATCCCTCATTGCAAATCATTTGGACCAATTTTTTTACAGGAAATTATATTGTGATGGAAAGCCTATTGCAAAAGTCGTCGATGATTAAGTTCACCACCAACGAAGGAACATTTGTGATGAACAAGCCGTCGCAAAAAAACATATGTCGTTGCTGTTGGAATTATTTAATATATATGGGCTTATATTATTAAGTATAATTATATTAAAGACTGTCTAATTTTATGGGGCCATTAAGTGATCTATTTTGGGCTCTAGAGACATCTATGTTGGTATGGGCTTTTATGTGTAGAAACCCAATACTAGTAATTAGGGTTTTATGGGCACCCTAATTGACCTAGTATATAAAGGATATAATATAGGGTTGTGGTCCCCAAGATTATTCCTGCGTCAGTTTTCTCTGTCCCATCACAGAAAAACATACACAAGGCGTTGGAACCAAATCTTGGAAGCTCCCAATCCTCCCCGATCAACGTTCGAGTTTGTTCATCATTGATTCAGGTACGCCTTACTATACTTGATTATTGTTCTGGATTGTCTAATAATTTATCAAGATATTTAAGGCATAAAGTAATTATTCTAACAAGTGGTAGCGGAGCCTACTTGATTAAATTATTAGATATCATTAAAGATTGATCGGTGATATTTATATTTGAATCTGGTTTCAAATTTTGGCTGCCGTTTTGTATGCATAAGAAACAAAAGCTTTTGCCGTTGCATATGTTTTCGGTTACTAATTTGGAACCTGGGATTTGATTTGCTTGAGAAGCAATAAAATAAATTGTTTTTGTCGCATTCAGTCGGTTTGCTTTCTTGGCATGTCGTGTTGAAATAATTATGCTATAAAGGATTTTATCAATGCAAATCATCAAGTCATTACTCAATTCGGTTTTGTCGTGATTTGGGATTAGCACATGGCAAATATTTCTTGAATTGTTTGGGTTGGTGCGGCAGAATAATGGATGATTAAGTGAACCATGGCATATGGTTCAAATCGCATAAGGTTGAGCGATTATTATTTGGCCATGATTAAATCGCATAAGGTTTGAGCGATTATTATTTTGGCCATGTTTTTCTAGTGTTTAAACTTGCTGCTTGTCATGATGTACTGGTTGGTTGCTTTTGGCGATTAATTTTGGATTGGTTGATATTACTTTTTTTTTTTTTACTACATGGAATCGGTGGATATGGCATATGTGTTGAATATTAAATTATTGTTCTGGTCTTTTGGATTCAACGCAATTTAATTCACAACTTCCACATTATATTCCTTTATTTTGTGTAGTATTGATTTTTAAATCACAGTACGACTAAAGCATGCGGGGAATTTTGAGACGTGTTGCATCAGGTTAAGATCGCATTAGGTGTTGTGATTTATACAACATATTTCACTTCGGTCCCTACAGTTTTGTTCTGTCATTCCGGTCCCTATATGACAGATTTACAGTTTAATCCTTACGTGCAGATTATTTTATAATTTGCCCAGAAGGACTAAAATTAAGGAATATTTTATTCCTTGCAAAACATATGTTTGAAATTAAATTCAATATTCAGTATTATATTATTTTGGGATGTCGAGTATTTTAGTAGATTAGTTGAAGCAACATGTTACCAAAGTAACCTCTCTTGCGTAGATTAATCTATTTTAAAATATGAGATGCTTGTATGTGAAATTTATGCGAATAGTATATCAGCCCAAAGGAGGATTATTATTTGGCCAAATTTCACATACACTTGTAGTAATAAATATGTGACGATTATCAGGTATGCCATGTGGGTGATAAGTCGGTCCAAAGAAAGGCTTATTATTTGACAAGCCTAATTGTCAATATTTGATCACTACACTGAGAGTACCACTTACAAGTTGATATTTTCTGTCCAAAGACTAAAATATCAATGTTGTGCTAGGTATCTTGATGGGGCCCAAAACACGGATTGAATTTAATTTCAATGTTTTGCATATAGTTTAAGGAATTGTGAGCTGAATGTGTTTAATTCTCTACAAAATTACAGTTTCTGCTTGTATAGTGTGTGTAAGTATCAATTTTAAATGATACTGAATGACACAAATTTTGAGATCTGGATAAGAACATTATGATTGTTCTTAATTGCATAAGAAATGGGCTTTGCACTACGGAAAGACTAACTTACCCCTCATACAGATAAAATTTCTCATAAGGTTAAATGGGATATTTAGAGGTGGAAATGTTATAATCGCATGAGTCTCATGATCATAAGACATGTAATTCCAGAAACCTTTAAGGGGCAGTATGTCCAATGAGGATAAAGTTAAAAGTTTCTTGAGAAACTTTTAAAAGCACTTTGCCAAGAGCATAAAGGTTGAAACAAATTTATTAGTATCAAAATTTGTTTCTAAAAGCATAAAGGATAGAGAATATAAGGGAGTATATCATTGAGATGTCTCATTTTTCTCTAATTCTAAAGGTATTAAAGTTACAGCCTATTACAGTTTTGCTCATATTTGGTATTTATATATCATCTTGCACTCTATGGTGAATCTAAAGTGAGTAAAATACTCAAGATTTCTTGATAAGATTATTATGTGCAAGAAGATGATATATTTAAAGAGAGCATTCAGAAAATGCTTGATTGGCAAATTCCTCTAAGGACTACAAAAAAAAAGAGGAAATAAAGCTGCAATTGGGATACCACTAAGGAAAGTGCAAAAGTAACAAACTTTGGTATTTACTTGTTACTTTTGCAAGAAGGGTGGAAATAATAAAATATCCCAACTGTGCGTCATTGGGCGTGTTGAGAAAGGTACTTAGTTTGTTTTGAAGTTAATTTGACTTATGTACCAAAACACACTTTATGGATATATTTCAGTTTTACTATTCAGATAAGTGTATCTATGCAAGATTTGTTGATGTGTCAAAAGCCAAATGATGTTGAAAGATACATCTTTATGGGGCAATGGCATGTAAATCAACTTTTATTGAAGGTCTAAGGGTTTATAGGTTGTTAATGAGAACTGAATTGTATTTGAGTTTGAGATAGACCTTTCGGTGCCGTCTTTTATACAAAATTTAGTTTATTTCTATTATGGACAATTCGGGTTATTCTTGTCTATTTAGAAATAATGAATTTTGTATTTTTAGATAGAATTTAGTTTATTTCTATTTTTGGACAAATCTGGTTATTCTTGTCCATTTAGAAATAATGAAGTTGGTCTTTAAGAAATTCAAATACTTTTGGTACTAGTTCTCAATTTGTAAATGACAACCTACATTTAAAGCTTCATATATTGAAATCTTGCATGATAAGGCATGGTACAAAATAGAAATTGACTAATATAGAATTAATTTATTATATCTATTATTGGTGGCCACAATGATAGATACAATAAATAAGGTGGAAAATCTCTAAAGCCTTTCTCTTAATTCTTAGAGGTATATGGTTTCTAGTACACAATGTTGTGTAAAACTAAGCATGAATGGTATTGCTGAAAGATGCAATAAAATGCTTAAGGACATGGTAAGATATATGGTTAGTCATTATATTTTATCAATTTTGCTCTAAGAAGAAGCACTAAAGATTCAGCTTATATCCTCACTAAGGTTACAGTCAAAGTAATAGCTATTACTCCTTATGAACTATGGTCAAGCTAGAAGCCTAATATTAGGCATCTATTCATTTGGGGTGATCCAACTAGGGGTAGGCCATTTAGGCCAACATAAAGAATTTGGATCTAAAGATAGGTAGCTACTACTTTGTTAAGTAACTTTGAGTAATTATGGGGTTTCAATTTTGTTTTTGTCCCACAATCTAGTTATTTTGTGACAGGGATCCAGATTTCTTGAGGAAATTGAGTTTGGAGGGGAAGATAAGATGGGAAACATTGTCTTTGAAGGGGAACTTATTTCTCTTCATATGTTTTTTTTTATAGACAATGATTAGATTTCCATCACTGATGTTATTCAAGATAACATTGTATGAGTCTCTCTCTGAAATTCAAAAATCATTCATAAGGTTCAAACTCAACAACCTCAAGAACAAGTGCCGCTAAAGAATTCCACTTAAGAAAGGAGAAGTGCAAATTCGGATGATTATATTGTCTTTTCCTAAGAACATAAGGATGATGTAGGATTGATGGAAGATGATTTTATCAGCTTTCATCAAGTCATAAAGAGTTCTTATCCTCCTCAAAAGTGGAATGATGCCATGAATGATGAGATTAAGTCTATGAAAGATAAAGATATTTAGGATCTTGATGAATTGCCTGAAGGTGAGAAACCAATTGATTACAAATAGTTATTTGACACCAAAAAGGCTCAAAGGGCAATTTTGAAAGATATAAGGCTCGTCTTGTCATAAAGGACTGTACTCAAAAGGGTGGAAATGGTTCTATAGAGTCTTTCTCTTCGATTTCAAGGAAAGGCTCTTTCAAGATAATACTGGCACTTATGGCTCATTTTTTATTAAGCATTAGATGGATATAAAGATTGTGTTTCTCAATGGTAACATTAAAGAGACAATTTATATGTTGCAACCATAGAATTTGTGTTGGTAGACTCAAAGAAAATGGTTTGCAAATTAAAAGAATCCATCAATAAGCTTAAACAAGCTTCCTGTCACTGGTATTACTATTTTTGTCTAATAATGATCTCATCTGGTTTTGAGATAGATATAGACGAAAATTTTGTATACCATAAGTCCAGTGAGAGTAAAGCTAGTCTCCTGGTTTAATATGTCAATGACATATCATTTGCTAATAGTGAGATATGCATAAAGTACTAACCAAGAAGTTTCTAATATTCTTAGAAACAAAAGATCTTGGTGTAGCCTCTTTTGTCTTTGGAATTCAGATACATTGAGATTATTCTCGAGGTATTCTTGAACTATCACAAAAGAGTTATCTCGTTAAGGTTCTTAGCAAATTTGGAATAAAGGATTATAAACCAGGAAATACCCCTATTTATAAAGGAGACAAGTTTAGTCTCAATTAATGCCCCGAGTATAAGATGCAAAATTCATGATGCATCTACAGTTAAAGGTCTAATATATACTCAAGCATGTATGCATCTGGATATAACATACACTCTTGGGATATTATATAGACAAAATATCTCAATAACCCTATAATGGATCACTAAAGAGCAGCAAAAGGGGTTATACGGTATTTGTAGAGAATAAAGTGTACATGCTCACATATTTGGAATTAGAATCTGTGGAGATCATTGGGTATTCTGATTTTAATTTTGATGGATGCCACTAAGGTAATAGATCCATATTTGGGCTATATTTGTTTACTAGCTGATGAAGCTATTTTTAAAAGAGTGTTAAGCAAACACTCAATGCTTCTTCCAGTATGGCAGCTGAGTTTATAGTCTGTTTTGAGGCATTCTAGTGTGGAATATGGCTACAGAATTGTCACCAGGCTGCAAATTATGGATGGTATTGGTAAGCCATTAAGGATGTTGTGTGACAATTAATAAGCCATTGTGTATTCCATCATTAACAGCAACTCATTAAATTTTCTGCTGTTAAATAAAGAGTTCAGAGAAAACAAGTGCATATAGAACATATTGGGACAAACTCCATTGTTGCGGATCCGCTCATTAAAGAGATTACCAGTTAAGGTTTTCATGAGCATATTGCTCATATGAGCTTCAGATTCGTCATTGTTTGACGAAATACAGTTTCAATGGGAGTTTGTATTTTGTTGTTCTCATTTTCAGACGCACTTAGTATTTTCTGCAGAATAAAGTACATTTGGTTTGTTTATTCTCTGAACATGTTATTATGTTTGATCTCATAAGGTTTGAGGACCAGTTGGAGATAGGCATGTATGATCACATTACATGTAATTTCCATGCTACACATCCATGCTTGATCTATGTCATTGAATATGTTAGTATGGTGACCATTGATGGGTCTAGTTACGAATAAGTGTAACGAAGGCCGCTTTGATCCCATGCTAATGTAGTAGATGGACCAGATTGTTTAAGGAGATATTTCAAGAAAGGCAGTCACTTTTGTGCACACTTTGGAATATAATTGTCTCAAGAATAATATAGTCCAAGTGGGAGATTGTTGGAATTATTTAATATATATGGGTTTATATTATTAATTATAATTATATTAAAGACTGTCTAATTTTATGGGGCCATTAAGTGATCTATTTTGGGCTCTAGAGACATCTATGTTGGTATGAGCTTTTATGTGTAGAAACCCAATACTAGTAATTAGAGTTTTATGGGCACCCTAATTGACCTACTATATAAAGGATATAATATAGGGTTGCGGTCCCCAAGATTATTCCTGCGTCAGTTTTCTCTGCCCCATCACAGAAAAACATACACAAGGCGTTGGAACCAAATCTTGGAAGCTCCCAATCCTCCCCGATCAACGTTCGAGTTTGTTCATCATTGATTCAGGTACGCCTTACTATACTTGATTATTGTTCTCGATTGTCTAATAATTTATCAAGATATTTAAGGCATAAAGTAATTATTCTAACAGTTGCAATTTCCATGACAAACATATTCGTTACAAAATTCTTTGCCAATATCGTCGCAATTTGGGATGAAAATTTTGTTACAAACGTTATTGTTTCAATTGACATTGCAATTAGCAAGGGGAAACACTGTCACAAAATTAAATGCAAAGCATCATCATCAGAAATAGTTACAAATATGACCGTCACAAATCCATATTGTTAGTCTTTGTCGCAAAATTTTTGTCACAAATCTATTTTTAAAAAAAAAAGAAATTATATTATTATTTAATCGCCGTGCACCTTTAACTTGCTACAATCCCCCAATTTAGGCTAGCATCATAAGCATCACAATCACCATTAATTAGGAGCACAACAATTCCACAACGGGATAATTACTTTCCAAGCCCTAAACCTTTCCAATTTTTGCAACTAAGTCCTCTATTTTTTAAAAAAATCCATTTGAGTCATATTCTTTTATTAGTTATAGTAAACAAGTCCTAGACCTAATTTCTGCCTGTAAACACCCAAATTTGACCCATGAAAATTATATTGAGATTAGACTCCAGACATGTTTGAATCATAAGATTGATGAGTTAGTCTTGGTTTGAAGCATGGATGGGGTTTAATTTTAGTAGAATTTATACGTTATAGTAATTAAGACTTTTTATATGCCTAGGATCAATAAGACGATTTAATCATAGGATATGTTAAGGACTAAATTGCTAAAATGTATTTTATCTCATTAAATTTGGGCTTGTTTATTTATTAAACCCAATTATATTTATTCTTGGGTTGAAGATAAATGTTAGGGTCCAATTTAATAAGGTATAGATTTTTCTTCAGATTTGCACAACCCATCAACACCTTGCTTGCAGACAAATTTAGCTCTGATTTTCGTGGAAAATCAGAGTTAAATCATTCCTTAATAGCAAGAATGTTTTTGGTATGATTTTTACTTAAAATGAGGAATCAATGTGTAATTAGTCAATTAGGAGATGATTGAGAGGAGTAGTAATCAAGAAAGTAGAGGATTTTGGGCAGTCTAGGAGTTAATTACGCGGTAGGATCAATCAGGGAAGAATTAGGGGAGAATCGGGACTGAAAAAGGAAAGAACGGGTGAGACGCGTAGTGCGGGCGGTCATGTCGGGATGACCGCCGGGCCTGGGCGGTCTTCGACCCATGACCGCCCGGCCTGACTGTCATCCATAGGATGACCGCCGGCCATGGCGGTCATGAACACCCAGAAACGCATTTTCTCCCCGATTTTCGCCCGTAATCTGATTCTACTCGGTTTTGACCCATATTTCTGGCCATTATCTTGATCATTAAGTTGGTCCACGCCCCTAGGCTATCCAGAACACTATAAATAGGACCCTCTCTCACATTTCAAGGGACACATGCTATTACACAAACACTATTTATAAAGCTTTGAAGCTTGGAGAAACTCTATCTCTCCAAGCTTAAGAAATAGTTCCATAGGCAAAACTCTGGTAGAATTTCGTGGGTAGCATCATCCATTGAAGGCAGCAAAGGGGAAAATCAAGAAGAATTCCAAGATTGAGTTGAGGAGTGGGAGGAAATTGTGTGGGAGGCACAACCCAAACCAAGGGGCTAGAGGAGGGCTACAAGAGGTAATCCTAATCCCTTTTTGTCTGACCAATTATTTTTGAGATGTTGATGTTGATGTTGATGATGATGTGATTATTGTGATGCCATGTCAAGAACTACATGGGCTTTGAACCCGATCGCCGGGGTACCTAGGTGGTTCTAGTGGTGGAAACTCAAGCTCAATCTTCTTCTTTTCCTCTTTCTTTTTTAATATTCAGTTATTATGTGTTTTGGTGCTCACACTTGCACAAGGCACACAAAATCCTCTAATTGCACAAAGTTTCGCCCCAACATGGATGGGTACCTAACACCTTCCCATCCATGACGAATCCCCGGGTCCAGCATCTTTGATTGTTATCCAGTTGCCTGAATGGAGTCACATGAAGGGTTTTCCCAAGTTTTTGTCCCTTAATAAAATTTGGATGGCGACTCCAAAGATGTTGGATGATGGTTATGAAGAAGGTGTAAAGGAAAGGTGAATAGGCCCAAGTGATTTTGGGTCGGGTATTCACAGTTGGCGACTCCACTGGGGATTTTGAGGAGTCAAGAAACTTTGTGCAATTATTGAATTTTGTATGCCTTTTTATGTGTCATCATAAGTACCCTGCATTCATGATAAATTTTGTGAAGCCCTTACCGTAAGTGGGCCAGGGGATCCAAGTCCGCTACAATGCCTTCTTTAAGCGATAGTGGCTTGTGTGAACTGGTTTCTCCCTGCTCATGCAATGATAGGGATTAATGGGCCTTGGACCTCACGCGATATCTTTTACCACATGTGAGTAGGCCAAACTATTCCTTAGCAGCAGTCTTTCAGCCCCCAACCAGCTGCATACCTTGAGCATCTCATGCATGATGAATCAATTAGTGGTATGTGCATTTGAGTGATTAATTGTTGTGAATTCAAGTAAGTGTAAATATTGTGCTTTTCATGCCGATAAACATAAAAACATAAAAAATTCTAGAAAAGAGTGTAGTCAAATTGGCCGATGGGAGGATATGTACGAGGAGTTCATGAAACAATACAACTACAACACTAAGGTGGATGTGACCAAGAGGGACCTTGAGACAACCAAGCAAGGGATCCAAGAAACATTTTCGGCCTTCATCTCGAGGTGGTGCAGCAAGGCCTCTTTTATGGTGAATAGACTCACAGAGGAGGATCAAGTGCAAATGATGATCAAGAACCTTCATGTAACGCCCCGGATTTTCATAATTTGATTTTTCGGAATTTTCGGAATTTTTATTCCAATTTTACCCTTGAAGAATCTCTGAATTTTTGGACAAGGAAATAAATTATTTTACCTTGGTTATAAGGGAAATAAGTCGATGGTATGACGGGTTCGGCTTTCGTTGGAGTTTAATCGGGTTTCGGGGTAGAGAATTAAGTTTTGAAGTAGTTTCCCCCGAAACTACGTCGTTTTGGAACTGTTCAAAAAAAAAAAAACAAAAACGAGTCAACGGGCGGGTTGACCGCGCCCAGCCGAACGACGCGTCGTTCGGGCTGGCGGGTCAAGCCCTAAAAGCCCTTCCTTCTCTTTTCTTTTCTTCACTTTTCTTTTTCTTCTTCTATTAGCCGCCGCCGCCCCCATCTTCCCTTCTTCTTCCTTCTTTCTTCCTCCCTCTCGATCCCTCTTCCTCTTCACCCTCTCAATACCCCTCACCATCATCAACACCTTACCTCCTCTCCCTCACACGCGACTCGCCATCACCGATCTTCTCTGCCTTCTTTTGTTCGTCAACGCCGCCGCCGTTCTCGTCGGGTTCCGCCGCTGCACGCCCCTCAAGCTGTCGCCGCCGTTGTGCTTTGTCAAAGTCTGAGCTTCGTGGGAAGCCGAGGAGGCCACGAGGGCTGGGAGCGACGTGACCCAACCGCCGCCGCCGTCGTCCTCAGTTGGGTAAGCACCCGAATTCTTCCCTTCCTCTTCTCTTTTCTTTTTTGGATTTTTGAGGGTTGAATCGGGCTCTGATTCGTGTTGTTGGTGTCTGGTGTTGTGGAGTTTGTGTTGTGGTTGTCACTGTCTCGGTCGGGTGGACGGTTGCGGTTGTGGCTGTTCTCGGATGGGCCTCGGGTCGGTGGTCGGTATTTGCGGTTGTGGTGCGAGGAGCAGGTTTAGAGACTTCCCGGATTTGTTGGCACGAGGAGGGATTGTGAGGCGGCGAATTGTCTTGGCGGTCGGGAATTCAGTTTCGGGTAANTGATTCGTGTTGTTGGTGTCTGGTGTTGTGGCGTTTGTGTTGTGGTTGTCACTGTCTCGGTCGGGTGGACGGTTGCGGTTGTGGCTGTTCTCGGATGGGCCTCGGGTCGGTGGTCGGTATTTGCGGTTGTGGTGCGAGGAGCAGGTTTAGAGACTTCCCGGATTTGTTGGCACGAGGAGGGATTGTGAGGCGGCGAATTGTCTTGGCGGTCGGGAATTCAGTTTCGGGTAAGGATGTTGAATTCTTCCTTTCTCTTCCGATTTGAGTTTTGACGCAGTGGTTAGTAACGTGTTGAATTGGATGTTGGATCTCTTTTCCTTCTATCTAACAGTGACGAATGTTGGTCGGTACTCTGTTGGATTGAATTTGGACTGCGGGAATTTGTTGTTGTTCGGGTAATGATGCAATTTCCCTCGTCTTCTTTTTAATTTTGTTTTGATGAGAGTTGGAATGAGTGTTTTTTATTGTGGTTTGGTCATGGCAGACTTGTGGAGGCCTTGTACTTAGTGGTTGTGGATTTTTCCGGCAAGGTCACCGGAATCCGGCGAGGCTCGGAAATTTTCCGGCGAGGGCTCGGGAATTTTCCGGCGAGGCTCGGGAATTTTCCGACGAAGGCTCGGGTCGTTACTTCGGCACTTAACGGTATTGCTTGGTTGTATAATTTGTATTCAATTATGGCATGTAATAATAATTCGGAATTGGGGTTGTGTATTTAATTGTGATTAGTGGAAACCGAGACGGGTAGAACCTTAGGCCGGTAAATACCGACACGGGTAGAACCTTAGGCCGGGAATCTTTGGACATCGGATTAACTTTGGATTTAAGTAACGGGCTTTGAGCCCAATCATATAATTGGTTAATTAAGGACTTGAAGAAGTGGGCTTTAGGCCCGGAAATTGTAATTGGGCTTAGATTGGACTTAGGCCGGGAATTCATAAACGATATAAAGAGTGGGCCATAGGCCCGGGGATTTCTTTTGGACTTAGTTGGGCTTAAGCCCGGTGAACCTTAGGTCCCGTTACTCGGAGTTTGGTAAAGAGAACATTAAGTCGGGTTTAGACCCGGGAATTACATAGTCGACTAACCGGGGACGGGTTTAACTCAGTGGAGCATATAGTTGCATGCATGCACGTCTTTATTGTTTGTGTTGTAATTTGTTGTGTGTGCCGGTATTCAGGCACGGGTAATACCTCGGGAGCTGGAGGATCGGTTTTGGGAAAGACTCCACAGGACAATCGTCGTTGAGGTGACTTTATATGTCTTTTTATGTTTGTTTGCATGAGCTCGTTGGAATGGTTTGTTTGAGTTGCATGCTTGTTTGCTAACATGCTGTAATCTGTATTGTGTGCCTAAGTGTATTATTTGCTTATGAGCAGGATGTTGGATTTGTTATGGATTATAACATGTGATGTGATTTTGGGTGCTTTGTGTGATGTGTTGTGGGTCGGAGACCCGGTTATCTGATTGAGATGTCTTTATCACACTACCCTGTTAGATCACAACTAATGGCACACATAAACTCATAATCTGTGAATAAAGATAATGGACAGTAGAAGTTAGGCTACTGTGTGCTGATGACCGGTTGTTTCGAGCGGGAAGAGATACCCCTCGGGTTTGCTTGCGGGTTAGCAAGTGTTATGCAGATTTGCATGTGGGTCTGTGATGACCGGTTTCTACCTCCCTCCTTCTACCTCCCCCTTTCTACCTCCCTCTCTCTCTCTCTCTCTCTCTCTCTCTCTATGGTTATGTTGGGCTTCGTGCCTGGTTTATATGGGCTTCGTGCCTGGTTTATTTGGGCTTCGTGCCTGGTTGTCTCATGAGACGGGACCGAGCTCGACGCACACAGTAGGGGGCCCTGAACAATAAAAAGTAATAAGAAAACTTAACACATAACAGATGGAGAATAATGAATTGTTTGTTGATTGTGTTGGCATGTTAGTACTGATTGTTGTATGTTGCATGCATGTCTTGTTACTCTGCTTTCCCTTCGGACCTGATCTGCACACTCTCATAATTAGATATATATTGCTCACTGAGTAGGCGACTCACATAATCGCCAACGTTGTTTTTCAGACTTTAGATAGCGTGCAGTCACTTTCTTCTTTTCCCGGAGTACGGACGTGGACATCCCAGCAGGTAGTCGTGCTTGTTCTCCCGGTTGGATCCATAGTGTCGGCATGCATACTATTTTGTTTCTCATGTTTTTATTACATTTATTTCTTCCGCTGCTTTGGATCTTTATAGAGATGTCTATTGATTTTGGTTTACATTATCGGCGGGTTACCGGGATTTACTATTGATGATGTTTCGGCAGGATGCCGGGTTTGATTTGAGGCTTGCTAAGCCGGTTGACTATGTTGATATGACATCTCTTTTTATTGAGGATTTTGGATAATGTTTTTGATATTGATTTTTCGTGTCTCGGGTTTCAAGAGCATTTTGGTAATTTCCTTAAGTTTTGATCTTTTATTGCTAAATTGGGACACGGGTGTTTTGACTTCAGCCAGTTTACTATGAACACATGGTAGGCAACTATTATGCCAACTTCAAGGCTCTGATTGGGGCAGGAATTCAATTGGAAGATGCCATAACATCTCGAAGGGTCAAAGTTGCTAGACATGCTCCACCCCAAGGGTATAATGACAAAAGGATGATTGAAGTCAATAATGTGGATGCACATGCATCTCGTCTGGTCATCCCACCAAAGAGAGAGTTCACTCCATTGCCCATGCCCATTGGAGAAGTGTTTAAGCAGTGCATAAACGGTGAATTGTTGAAGTCTCTAGAGCCGAAACCATATGCAAACTCCACAGCTGATGAAAGCAAATATTGTGAGTATCACCAGACTCAAGGACATACAGTTGACCACTGTGGAAGCTATAAAGAGTGATGGTTTAATCCCATTAGACTCACTTTATTTTCAAGTATTTGAATAATTGTACCTTTTAGTTCCTCTTAAGGAATAAAATTTTATGCCCTCATCTTTGTGTGGCAAAAATTTAACAAATTTTCATGAAAGTCCCTTGACTTAACCTGAGGACCTTCCAATGAACTACGAAGACCTGAGTCTGTGGGTGTAAACCATTCCTACCAAAACACTTATCTTTTTCAGTCTTCAAACACAAACCCAAGTTAACCTTCAAACATCTATCCGTTCCAACCTCCACATAGACCCCATCACATTCACCTTGAACACTTGTGTAAAAGAATTACCTCTCGAAAATGAATCTAGCTTCCTAAAGAGTTTTATCTAAATGCACATGTTCAAAAGGGTCATTCCCCTCGAAAAAAGTGGAAAAAGAAAAAAAAGAAAAAGAAAAAGAAAAAAGAACGAGGAAAGGAAAAGTGACCCTTAGTGCCTAAATGATTGATTCATCACCTATTTTTTAAAAAAGCAGGAGGAAGCCATGAATGAAAAAGACAAGTATTCTTCTACAAACCTACCGCATTCGACTTCCCACAAGACATTATCTTGACAAACAACTCAAATCAAACACCACATCCACAAATACGTAGGTAATCCGGCAACAGGGCCGGTCTAATCGGTCCCTGGGTTGGTTCAATGGACAAGATTGAAATTTGTTTTTGTATCTCAAGGTGAAATATGCCACGAGGGTATTCAAATGTAAATTTTTTAGACACTGTCTCTCAAGATCAACAAAGTATCATCTCTCTCTCTCGAGCACACTTTTTCTTCCTCAAGGTTGTTAATTGATCTCCCGCCAGCTCTGGTTATCCATTCGCGTACCTCTTCAATAGCTTCTCAAGCATATCTCCTATGACTCATCAAGATTGTGTCCCTCCAAGGATTTTTGGTTGTTACTCCCTTGAAGAAAGGCAAAAAAAAAAAGAGAGAGAATTGAAAAAAGGAGTCCGCTAGGTTGAAAACCCGAAAGGGCGGCCTGGGCAAAAGTTAGGACACGCCTGCTAGATTGAAAACCCGAAAGGGAGATCTAGGCAAAAGTTAAGGCAAAAATAGAGAAAGTAGCCACTGGCCATAAAGGAGTGCCTGAACCTCATTTGCTTTCACGAAGTCTTCTCGCCTCCAACCCCATGGCTTTGCAAGAAGATCTTTCATGCACCTGGAAGTTTTTAGTCGACCACTCATGGGGTTCTTATTTTAAAAAAATTGTTCATGGTCAAGTGAGAATCCTTCACCTGAAGCTTTAGTATTTTTGATGGAATAATTCGCCTTTTCCTCAAGTTGCTTAACTTTCACCTTGGCTCGAATGATTTTCAATGCCCATGCATCATGTTAGGGACACCTGCACCCAAACACATTATGAAGAGATAGATGGCACTTGCATCCACATATGTAGAATTAGGAAGCACTTGCATCCAAAAACTCACATGTAGAAACTAGGGGCACCCCCATGCATTGAAAAGACGACACACTTAGACATGCTCATACATCAGTCACATCAGTCACATATAGAACATAAATTTCTGGGGCATGCTGCCCCGCGCGGACTTGAGATTTGCTTGGGGCATGCTACCCTACTCTGATTGATTGATTCCCAAGAGCGTAGTGGGCCCACCTATTGGACCAAGGGTTGAGACACCCAAGAAGATTTTAAACTAGGGGCATGTTAGATCCCGTATTTTCAAATCACAACTAGATGATGATGGGGGCATCACGCCCCACTTCAAGATAATTGAATCAGGGGCATGACGTACCCGCATCTAGACAAGGGGGCACAACACGCCCCACCTCTTTCAAACCCACTAAGGAACCGGAGAACACGAGAAGTATGAGACATATGTGATGCTAGGGGCACGGTACCCGACCCTATGTTGATTATGGACTAGTGAGCTTGAGAAATAAAGTAGACTTCCAACTGTTGATAAGGGGCTTGTTCAGCCTCAAAATTTAAGATCTCTTGGTCCCTCCTTCGTCGCTTGGCTATATCCTCTTGGATAAGATCTCTTGATCCCTCTCTTAGTCACTTGGCTATATCCTCATGGATAAGATCTCTTGATCCCTCTCTTAGTCGCTTGGCTATATCCTCATGGATAAGATCTCTTGATCCCTCTCTTAGTCGCTTGGTTATATCCTCATGGATAAGATCTCTTGATCCCTCTCTTAGTCGCTTGGCTATATCCTCATGGATAAGATCTCTTGATCCCTCTTTTAATCGTGTGGCTATATCCTCATGGATAAGATCTCTTGATCCCTCTTTCAATCGTGTGGTTATATCCTCATGGATAAGATCTCTTGATCCGATAGAAGATTCAATCACAAACCTTGGGATGAGATGATTCTCAAAACCCCGGGATGAGATGATTCCCAGCCATCAACAACCCTCGGGATGAGAGGATTCCCGAAAACCTGGGATGAGATGTTTCCTGGTAGCTCTTGGGACCAGGAAAATCCCAAGAGATGAGATGAGTCAATCACAAACCTCGGGATGAGATGATTCTCGAGGTGGAGCATGTGATGCTCCAACCATTGGTCCACAACACTCACATTCGTTATCCAAATTTGGATGTTCCTTCCTTGCGTTGCTTCGTCTTTAAGTTTTAAAGACTCACCAACGAGGGGCATCTGTGAACACCCAAATTTGACCCATGAAAATATATTAAGATTAGACTCCAGACATGTTTGAATCATAAGATTGATGAGTTAGTCTTGGGTTAAAGTATGGATGGGGTTTAATTTTAGTAGAATTTATACGTTATAGTAATTAAGACTTTTATATGCCTAGGATAAATGAGACGATTTAATCATAGGATATGTTAAGGACTAAATTGCTAAAATATATTTTATCTCATTAAATTTGGGCTTGTTAATTTATTAAACCCAATTATATTTATTCTTGGGTTGAAGATAAATGTAAGGGTCCAATTTAATAAGGCATGGATTTTTCTTCAGAGTTGCACAGCCTATCAACACCTTGCTTGCAGACATATTTAGCTCTGATTTTCGTGGAAAATCAGAGTTAAATCATTCCTTAATAGCAAGAACGTTTTTGGTATGATTTTTGCTTAAAATGAGGAATCAATGTGTAATTAGTCAATTAGGAGATGATTAAGAGGAGTAGTAATCAAGAAAGCAGAGGATTCTGGGTAGTCTAGGGGTTAGTTACGCGGTAGGATCAATCAGGGAGGAATTAGGGGAGAATCGGAACCAAAAAGGAAAGAACGTGTGAGACGCGTAGGCGCGGGCGGTCATCTCGGGATGACCGCCGGCCTGGGCGGTCTTCCACCCATGACCGCCCAGGGATGACAGCCGGCCATGGCGGTCATGCACAACCAGAAACGCGTTTTCTCCCCGATTTTCGCCCGTAATCTGATTCTACTCGGTTTTGACCCATATTTCTGGCCATTATCTTGATCATTAAGTTGGTCCACGCCCCTAGGCTATCCAGAACACTATAAATAGGACCCCTCTCTCACATTTCAAGGGACACATGCTATTACACAAACACTATTTATAAAGCTTTGAAGCTTGGAGAAACTCTATCTCTCCAAGCTTAAGAAATAGTTCCATAGGCAAAACTCTGGTAGAATTTCGTGGGTAGCATCATCCATTGAAGGCAGCAAAGGGAAAAATCAAGAAGAACTCCAAGATTGAGTTGAGGAGTGGGAGGAAATTGTGTGGGAAGCACAACCCAAACCAAGGAGCTAGAGGAGGGCTACAAGAGGTAACCCTAATCCCTTTTTGTCTGACCAATTATTGTTGAGATGTTGATGTTGATGATGATGTGATTGTTGTGATGCCATGTCAAGAACTACATGGGCTTTGAACCCGATCGCCGGGGTACGTAGGTGGTTTCTAGTGGTGGAAACTCAAGCCCAATCTTCTTCTTCTCCTCCTTCTTTTATAATATTCAGTTATTATGTGTTTTGGTGCTCACACTTGCATACTTGCACAAGGCACAAAAAATTCTCTAATTGCACAAAGTTTCGCCCCAACATGGATGGGTGCCTAACACCTTCCCATCCATGACGAATCCCCGGGTCCAGCATCTTTGGTTCGTTATCCAGTTGCCTAAATGGAGTCACAAGAAGGGTTTTTCCCAAGTTTTTGTCCCTTAATAAAATTTGGGTGGCGATTCCAAAGATGTTGAATGATGGTTATGAAGAAGGTGTAAAGGAAAGGTGAATAGGCCCACGTGATTTTGGGTGAGTATTCACACCGCCAAGTCCTCCCGTTAAATCTAACTTTTAAAGACGATTAGTTATATTTAAGTCCCTTAAACTTTAGATTAAAAAAACCCCTACAAAATAAAAAAAGTATAAACTATTAATTTTTAAAAAGAAATACTAAACCCCAAAACTCAAAATTTTAAGCCACAAATCATAAAAATTCTACATCTCTGAAACATAAATCATAAAATTCTAAAAGTCTAAACCCTAAGAAAATTACTGTTGAAATCTCAGCAAATTTAAGCTGCTACCAAGTCATCCTAATTTTTTGGCACTTTAATGGCAATATATAAGTGCTATAAATGAAATTTGTAAAATTTAATTTTATTTAGAATTCTAATAAATGATTGTGGTGTACACCGCATTGCAAAATTCTTGGTGCGGGCTCAATTTTTTATTAGCAGATAAATGATGTAGCATATTGCTACGAAAATAACGTCAGAAATACATTTGCAAGAGAAGTTGTGGTTGCAAACTAACTAGGGAAGAATTTGACATTTTTAAAAAGTTTGTGATATACAAACCATCACTAATAGTAACATACTTTGTGACTGATCCAAATGAAATTTAAAAATATTAACTTTTGTTGAAATTCCAATAATTTTTTGAGACACTTACGTCACTGAAAATGTCTTTGACGGGATCGTAAATAATTCTTTTGGTGGGCAAATGATGCATTATATTGAGACAAAATGACGTCACTAAAATATTTGGAAGGAAAATTGTGGTCGCAAACCGTATGGAGGATAACTTGACTTGTCCAAGCTTGAAGTCAGCACACTTTTTTTTTGATCATCAAAACATCAACTTTCATTCAAGAAAGGAGGGACACTCCCTCTGTATGATGTTACAAAAGTCTCTTCGGTTGCAAAGTTTGGTTGCAAAGTTCGTCACAATAGGGACGGAAGTTCATTCGTCGCAAAATAGCGTCGCAAAATTGAAGCTTTACTAGTTTTTTTCTCTCTTGCATTCAATTCAATTTACAACTCGACTAATTCATAAGACACTTATCATGGCATTGTAGAGTAGTGTTTGATTTTATAACCTTAATCAAAGAATATAAAACTTCTTAATATTCGCGCCAACAACCCATTGTTGCCGCTTGTCAGAAGTATAGTGGGCACTTATCTTAACATTGTAAAGTGGGGGGTCATTCTATGGTGCTCCATAAATACGGTACTCACCATAATTATTTTTTAGTAATTAAATTTTATATAATATTAATTTGAAAAATTCAAGTAATAATAAATACTTTTCTTAGTTAAGAATATTTTTATTTCTATTTTAATTAAAAATTTAAATTTATAATTTATTTGAAAACTAATAGGAGTTGAGGTAGACCTATTCATTTTAGGAGGTCGACCTAATAATGATTAATGGGTCAACCCATTAAAATCACAGGTCGGCCTAATAAGTCGTTTAAATTAACAGGTCAACCTATCAGATAATAAATACATTTTTTTGGGTGGAGGTCGACCTTTCAAATTCACAGGTCGACCTATCAATGGTTGGATGATTGTTAGTTTTTGGACCCGTTAAATTTGAGTGGTCAACCTATTAGCTAGCAAACACAATCTTTTAAAATAATTTTTAAAACATAATTAATCCCAGCAAATTAACACCCTAAATTAGAACAGGTTGACCTATTCAATTAAATTGGTCGTTATCTCAATAATTCAGTTAAACAGGTCGACCTTTTCATTCAAATAGGTCGACCTTATAAAATTCAATAGTTAGATAGAAATCAGTAACTTAAATTACAATGAATCAATCTTCAATTAGAACAGGTTGACCTATTCAATTAAATTGGTCGATATCTCAGTAATTCAATTAAACAGGTCGACCTTATAAAATTCAATAGTTAGATAGAAATCAATAACCTAAATTACAATGAATCAATCTTCAATTAATCAGACCGACCACTTCAGTTAACCAGGTCGACCTTTCACTAAACCAAGTCTATACATATTAGGTTAATACCTTCAACGGTGACCAAAAAAAAAAATATAATAGGTCGACCCCTTTGATTAATAGGTCAACCTTATATAGATCCTTCAATGATGACCATAAAAAAAATATAATAGGTCGACCCCTTCGATTAATAGGTTAACCTTATATAAATCCTTCAACGATGACCATACAAAAAATATAATTGGTCGACCCCTTCAATTAACAGGTCAACCTTATATAGATCCTTCAATGATGACCATAAAAAAATATAATAGGTCGACCCCTTCGATTAATAGGTCAACCTTAACATGAACATTGATAGGTTAATCTATAAGTTAATGGGTAGAACTTTTATTAAATCTGCAAAATAAAGCATATACTTATAAAATTGTTAGGTCGACCTATAAAAGTTAGTAGGTCGACCTGTTATTAAGGAGAGTAATGGTTACTAATATAACGGCTATCATAATATTTAGAATCTTACCATCTTGGATAGGTTTCTACCTAAAATATTTTTAATACAAATAAAAAAAAATATAAAAATATAAAAAATAATGTTATTATAAAATTACCATATCCAACGGTTATTATCTAACCACTCATATCCAATAGACATAATCACATGAGTACCATACCCATACTCATGGAGCACCATCGAAAAATCCTGTAAAGTGGTGTTTGAATCTATAATCTTATTTTAGGAATATGAAATTTCTTATCATTCAGGTCAACAACCTCTGGTTGCCACATGTCCATTATTTTAATTTTGTGGTGTATGGGTATCTAACGTGTTTATGAAGATCGCAAGTTAATTAATGAAGTGATCAATGAAGATCCAGCTCCTCCAACTATATATAGCGGGCATGTTGCACTTGAATCCCCACAAACCTTAAAGTATTGATCTTCTTTTTTATTGATATATATAATTATAGTGAAAGTATAAGAATGGCAAATAAAATTAACGAGAAATCTTCAAGAGGATCATGGGCAATGATGGGTGGAGATGGGTCTTTCAGCTACTCCCGTAATTCTTACTATCAGGTACTTTTAATAATGTCGTCCAATAGATTATTACCAATTCGCACTGGCTTATATTTAATTTTAGTGTGGTAGTCTTATTATTTACTATGCATGCATACTTCAACATATTTTGTTAAATCATGTGTACGTACTCCATAAATAGGATTTTCCATATGTTGTTGTGAATTAATTTTGCAATTTTACTTTCTTTTATTAAAAATATTAAAATTTCTAACTAATTTTCTTTGCTGGTGGTGGCTCCTATAGTTAGAGAAATTGGAGAGATACAGATTTTAAAAGTTATATAAATTATATGCTCATATTCTTTTAGTCTAATTCTGTGTTAATATGGGGAAAAAAATTAACTAAAAAAATTGACCATGTCACACTTTACAGAGGGCTGCATTGGAAGCTGCGAAAGGAATGATCAGCGAGGGCATCAGAGACGAGCTTGATATTCAGACCCTGGGTTCTGATTCTCCAACAACATTTCGAGTGGTGGATTTTGGTTGTTCTACTGGACCGAATACATTCTTTGCAGTCAAAAACATCATAGAAGCAGTCAAATACAAGCACCAGCCTCCACTCAAAAACTCACCAACTCCTGAAAATGGCTTAGAGTTTCAAATATTCTTCAATGATGTCACAGGCAATGACTTCAACACACTTTTCAAGACCCTTCCTCCGAATCCAGTACCATATTTTGTTGCTGGGGTTCCTGGTTCTTTCTATGGTCGCTTGTTCCCCAAGTCAACTATCCATTTCGCACACTCATCCTATGCAATGCACTGGCTCTCTGAGATTCCCAAAGAACTCATTGACCCTGATTCTCCAGCATGGAATAAGGGTAGTATCAGTTATCAGCGATCTGTTAAAGAAGAAGTTGTTGAGGCATTTTCAAGGCAATTTAGGAATGACATGGATGTCTTTCTAAATGCCAGAGCACAGGAAATTGTGGGTGGAGGACTAATGGCAGTTGTAATCATTGGTCTTGCTGATGGGGTTCATACATCTGAAACTGGATTTGCTTTACTGTACGACCTCTTTGATTCTTGCCTCTCCAACATGGCTAGAATGGTAAGAATTAAAAAAAAAAAGATTAACTCCTCCTTTCTAATAATATACTTTATATGATAAGTGGCTGTTCCATTGGCAGGATACATAGTTCTTTGGTCAAATCGTACAAAGGACAGTGACATATATAAATCTTAATTAATCTACTGTTGCAGGGAGTTCTTAGTGAAGAAAGAGTGGACTCTTTTAATCTGCCTGTATATTATCCATGCCTCAAGGAGGTAGAAGAAATTCTCATAAAACATCCATATTTTAGCATTGAAAGAATGGATGCATTCACCAACCCTGTCAGATGCTACGAACCTAGTGCTGAGTATCTGGTCACAGGGTGGAGAGCTGTAACTGGGGATCTCTTGAAGAACCACTTTGGAATTGGAAGTGATGCAGTTGTGGACCAAATATATGAATATTTTGGCAAGAAGCTTTCGGATAATTACTATATGTTTGACGAGACCAAGCAGCATATCGACATATTTATCCTGCTCAAGCGCCACGTGGATTAATACATTGACAATCAATTAGAGATGCAAGCTCTCTCCGTTAAATAATATTGGAACGTTCCAAGTTATACCTAAATTTTCATTTTGTATGGTTCTACCTGTATTGTATCTCATAAGACTTGTTGTGTGATTAATGCTATGTTTGATCCCTCTGTTGCCTCTTAATTTTGGAATTCGGCCTTGTGTCGAGATTCGATTGTTTTTCATCTCTCTATTCACTCCGTTTTACATATTTTGGTCTGGGTCCCTGGAATCCGGCTATTTTTGCTGATGTGGTAATTTTTTCGGTGCCACATCAGCAAAGTGAGGCCCACTTGTCAGATCCAACCCACAAACCTAACCCGATCTACCCTATCCCAAAAAACCCCACCCTACCTACTCAAAGCCGCGGCCAATCAACCACCTTCAACCTGAAGCCACTGTTCAGGACCCATTTGCCGGATTTCAGCCACCAACAACAACCCCACTAACGGCCACCACCACAAAAACCATCACCCATCACGTCAATACACACAACCCACAGAATCATTGCCATCAACATAACAACAATGATAACCACAACCTAAAATACAACAACACCATTACCACCATTAACATTAAAAACTCAATCCACACCCTTAGGCAACCTGCCCATAAACGCCACCCTATTGGCCGAAACCAAAACACAGCCACCAAGAAAACCACCAATTGACAAGCTATTATGAATTTGTCATGCAATCCACCATCAGCACCTCAACTTACTGCCCGGAATTCACCACCATAGTTCCGACCATCATGAATCCTAACTCCAAACCCATCACCAACACAACCTACCATCACCACCCACCAACTAACATGTCCACCAGAATCACGAAAGCTACAACAATACCAACAGGGCACCAAAACAACAAAACCCATAGAACCCTAAAACCCCAATCGACATCGTCAATTCAAATCCACCACCATGTATAAGTTCAATAACCCATGTGGCGGTAATTGGCATAAGAGACGAGAGAGAGAGAAGGAGAGAACGAGGAAGAAGGTAAAAGAGGAATAGAGAAAAATTTTGGGGAGAGGGGGATGGGTAGAGGAGAGAAGGTCTGGCGAGGGTTGATTGGTTGTTTGCCACCGGGTTTGAGTGGGTCGGATTGGGTTCTATGGGATTGGGTGGTCAGGTTGAGTTTTTGGGTTGGATCTGACAAGTGGGGCCATTTTGCTGATGTGGTACCGGAAATGTTGCCACATCAGCAAAAATTGCCGAATTCTGGGGACCCAGACCAAAACATGTAAAACGGAGTGAATAGAGGCAAGAAAAACAATCAAATATCAACACAAGGCTGAATTCCAAAATTAAGGGGCAACACTGGGATCAAACGTGACATTAATCCCAAATATATATGACGTACCCACAAATAAGCTCCTCAACTGAGTTAAGAGCGACTGTGTTTTGTAAATACCAAGTAAGATAAATCATACTTGATGACTGTTTAATTAAGATGATCGGCATGCAATATTGCTTCTATATATGTTATTGTGAACAACTGGTTGATTTCAAAATGTAATCCTTTAGCTAGTTTTTACTCCAATCATAGGAATGAATGTTTTTTATCATCTAAAGAGAAATTTAACATGGATGTGTACTTATTAGATGTAAGAGAGAGACGATGAATGCTTTCTATCTGCTTGTTTTTACTATTAGATATAACAGAGAGAGAGCATGAATTAAACATTAGTGAACCGTAATTAGTCAAGCAAAGATAGATACATACTTTACCCAAGTAAGGTTTAATGGGAGGAGAGGTAGGTTGGGATATTAGGAGAGGCAAAGAGGGTGGGTAATTTTAATTAGGTGGGATAAATTAATTTTCCTATTTGAGATTTTGGATTGGATAGTAAAAAGGGATAAGTGCAAACCAAACAAAGAAAAAATACAATTGCTTCTTTACAAAATCCAATTAGGCTCTCTACCTACACAAATCTCTCCCTACCTATAGCACTTTCCCCTCAGGTTGGCTTTCCTTGCCGTTCTTAGAGTGGTGTTTTTTCTCTTGTCTGCACTTCTCATTGGTGGTTGCCAATTTGAGTCGCTTTACCATCCTTTTTAAGCATTAATTGCCATGTTTTTTTGTTGGTCTGGTCCAGAAGTTGCAATTGATGGGGAGTCATGCTCCTGGAGTACACTATAGATGCTATTTCTCTCTTCTCTGACCTGAAGTGTTGTGGCTTTACAAGGACCAGATCTTGGTCTATTATCATTATTTTAATGTTAGAAGAGTGTTTTATGAATGAGACAAACTGAGATGCATCTTAAGATTTTAAGTACATATTCTAGTCGTACTCAAAGAGGGGGATATAGCCTTCTGAACCTCCCACTATACTAGGAGAGTTTTGGAGCTCCGCTACTAATTTGTCATGCCTCAAGTAGTCAACTGGCCCAGAATAACCTCTAACGTTGGGCCGAAACCTGCGTAGTCCAGAAGTTTAAGCTTAAAGTTATTTGGTAGCCAACAAATTGGTGCACATATTCATAAGACCTCTCACTCACTTCTAATGTAAGACTTAGGTCATTACATGCTCTCCTCCTTTGGTTCTCACGTCCTCGCCAGAAGGCAAGAATTAATTAAACACGGGATGCCTCACCCCCTTCACTTCTTCCCTAAATAAATAGTCAACAAAAGAGTGACTAGTTTTAGTCCTACTTACATCCGTTGATGAGGGGAGCCCAAATTCATATCAAAGTGGCACCCCAATCATAATCTTAGTATCAACCCCTGAGACACGGGCCATGTACCCCAAGCCCTCCCGAAAGTGGAGTGAGATCGGCTCCGCTACCATTTTTTCACGCCCCAAGTAGTCAACTGGCTCAGAATAGCCTCCAATGTTGGGCCGAAACCACATGGCCAAAAGCTTAAGCTTGTGGTTATTTGGTAGCAAACAACTTGGTGCAAATATGGCGAAGACCTCTCTCACTTACTTCGGATGTGGGACTTGGGTCATGACATGCCTGCCTTGGCCACGCCTTGTATTCTACCATTCGTCGTTTACTGTCTGCTGATAGTCTAGTTCCTCTGATTCTTCTAGTTCTTCTCTTTGTCAAGCTTGTGTGACTAGTAAAATTCATAAGTTACCTTTCTTGAGTTAGACTCTATTACTATTGGTCCTTTAGATTTAATATGTTCGGATGTTTGGGGCCCAATCCCGGTTGAATATTATGTGAACAGTTTCGGCCTATTCAAGAAGCAAGTACATACTTTTGAGGATTTGGACCCCCTCACCACCCAATAGAAGGTTCATACTATGGCTTCATACCTAAAATGGAACATGGATTGATCACAAATTGAAGGGGCACCCAGACCTCTGTGTATTAGAGGAGTACTGCTTTAGAGCTTCAAACAGCTAGTTTATCTACACCTTCTCCTATCCAGAGAGCATGGCAAACACAGCAACAATAGATGTTCAACTTTTAGCTTTCCTCAAATCTATACGGAGTTCTTAAAGAAAAATTTGAAGTCTCCTTACCACCACGTTCACCTTCAATTAGTTAGTCTATCGACTGTCCTTTTACCTTGGGTCTCACACGGAGGAGAAGGACATGGCACGTCAACAAGTTCATCAAACTTACATCGGAATTCCCTCAATCCTCCTTCCACCATTCTTAATTAGTAATGTAGCAGCAATGGTATTGCCGACTTGTCAAGATGGGTTCTTCCTTAAATGAAGATTTCATTTTATTGATGTAATTGGTCGTTTCAGACTGCGAGGAACAAACTTTTTTTCAATGTTGAAGCCATCAGCTGGGACTGCATGTTTGACATCACGGTAACTAAGGTCTTTTGGTGGATCAAAGCTTTGCAACCACACTTCCCTTGTGCCCATCACAGTTACTAAGGTCTTTTGTAGTCCATTGTAGTTCTCTGTATTTTCCTTACCTTGCTTTCCTGGTCATTGTTGTAATGACCATAACTCATTATTTTTGTACTTCTGTTCATTCGTTCTGATGAATAAAGTCTCGATTAGTATAAAAAAAAATCTCACTCTTTACAAATATTATGTGATCTCTTGCACTTCAAAAAAATTTCTGGTACTCTACTATCAACTAATATTAAATATTAGTAAAACATAATGATTTACCAAAAAAAAAAAGAAATATGCAGAGCAATAGGGGTGAGCAATCGGTTGGTACAGCAGATACCGTGTCGATAAGGGATCGGTATGACTTTTTTGACTGCCCTATTTTCCGACCGATGTTGTCCCGTTAAGGGCCTTATGCCGATCGACATGATGCTGATTTATACCGACCTCGGTATGGTCGGCATACTGTACTGCCGAAACACTAAAAGGAGTAAAATGAATTCGTCATTATTATGAACATTTTCCAGAAAACACATTAACACAACATCTCATAAGTATCCATAACAGCATCCACAACTAAGATTAGAAGTTATTTAACAATGAATACAATACAAATGCACAAATAAAATGATCAAATTCAATTATTCGAATCAATTACAACAATTCTTCCATTACAGAGAAGGCAAAGAAAGATAAGTAATTCTGAAATTTTTGCAGTAGGGGTTGCACCATCTAAAACTTCTCTTCAAGTCTGATTACATCACACTTCAGTAGGAGGAGAATTCCCTCATTTCTTGCAAAGACAAACAACATCAAACATTCAATTTCTGGCAAAGACAAACAACATCAAATAGAAATAAATAAACATAACCAGAAGATGAAGAAGTTAGAGGTATAATACCTTCCTCAAGTTTCTCTACATTTGCTGCAGTTTCTTCAATACTAAATTCACTCTTATAGTCGGCAATCCCTGCTCGAATCCAATCTTGTGCACAGATCATGGCTTGGACAATTTATGGAGTTAATGAGCTCCTATATGGGTCCAGAACCCTACTACTAGTGCTGAATACAAATTCTGATGCCACAGTTGACACTGGCACAACAAGAACATCACGAGCCATCATTGATAGAATAGGAAACCTTGGAGAATTTATCCTCTACCACTTAAGAATGTCAAATTTTTTGTCGCTGCCTTAGTATCCTCTACAAAATATTTGTCCAGGTCGGATTTTGCTTCAGAATTTTCACCATGCTTCATCCTCTTGTATTCATGCTTCAAGTCTTCTTTGATGGACCTTATTCTGCCCTTTCCTGCTTGGCCTCCTTCAGCAGCATCACCCTCTGCAATTCCATCCAAAATTGTTGAAGTTGTTGCTGATGATGAACCTACTGACCCTGCAGTCAATTCGCTGGAGGATTGTTGTTGTTGAGCCCAGGATGGATTAGACATCAATTTCTGATAGGTATTGAACATGCTATGAACAGTAGAAACAACTTTGTCCCACATTTTGGTCCCTCTCACTTCACCATACACCTTTTTCAAAGAAAATTGTGCAAATCCAAACTTATACCTAGGATCCAGAACTGAAGCAATGAATGGCACCATGTTGAACTTGCCGATGTCACCCCAATACTTGTCAAAATTGGTCACCATATTCTGAGCCATTATGCTCATTTTTAGGTCATCATCATCAATCCACACAAGCAACATTCCAAGCAGAGAGACAATTTCCTAAAAATATGCATTACATGTGATATATGACGTACCAGAAACAAATGTTGTTAGATCAAAAAAATGACCTAGATAGTTGCATAATCTCCTACCATTAGCCCAATCTTCCTGAGTAGGTAAACCTAGCCACTCATATTCTTTTATCAGTTGACTCCATCTCCTTTTTAAAATTATCATCTTCAATCACCAAATTATCAAATGCTTCCTCAAACTTACAAGTTGTATCCAACATGAGAAATATTAAATTCCAGCGAGTTGGAACATCAAGAGACATATAGGCCTTATTTTGATTTCCATCAGCAACTACACACTCCTTGAATTTTTTCCATCTTGCAGGAGATTGCCTAACATACCTAACAGCTCTACGGATTCTATACACAGATTTCCCAGTGTATCTTAAACCATCCCCCACAATTAAATTCACTATGTGAGCAAGGCATCTCATGTGAATATACATACATCCCATTACACTACCCTTTCACTTCCCAACTTTCTTTTGCAAATTTGCAACAGCCACATCATTAGACGAGGCATTATCAACACTTATGGCAAAAACACCAGTTATTCCCCATTCAACTAAACATTTCTCTGCATTTGCAGCTATCTTCTCCTCTTTATGACTAGCTATTGGACACAAATTCAAGACATACTTCCTCAATTTTCAATCATTGTCAATGAAATGCGCAGTCAGACTCATATAATTTATTTTTGGCCTGATGTCCATGTGTCGGTTGTGAGACACACTCATTGACTGTTGGACTTGATAAATTCCTTTAGATGTTTCTTTTCATCTAAATAGAATTGTGAATAGTCCCTAGAAATTGTCCATCTAGAAAGAACCTTAAACTTAGGACACGCAATAGACATAAACTTCCTAAAGCCATAACCCTCTACAAACCTAAAAGGAAGTTCATCAGCTATTATCATGCATGCCAAAGCTTTTCTACAAGCATCCTGATCAAACCTATAAGCAGACAGACTACTCTTTCCTTCCTCATCTTCCCCATGAACCAATTCAATCTGTGAATACTCATCTAATCTATGATTCTGAAGACATTTTTTTAGATGAGCTAACATATCCGAGGTTCCATTCTTCCTGGGATCAGCTTTAAATTCCTGGCCATATCTCTTGCACTTCCTAATTCGAATTCCACTAGGACTCTCAATCTTCTTGAAGTAGTCCCATGCCTTGGACCTATCCTTCTTGGATAGCACAATAGTCTTCCCAAGTTCACCAGTTACAGTTTGGGCTACATGGGGACGGAATGGGACAAGACATTCTGTCCCGCGTTTGATGCGCGTGGGACGGGACGCGAGGGAGGGACGAGCTGGGACATGCTGGGACTAAAATTGGAAAATTCTGTCCCCTCCAGCTCGAGTGGACAGGAGGGGCTTGGACGGGACAAGCTTTTCCATCCTGAATTTATCCTCACTTGAGTTTTATTAACCCAAAACTACCCTTAACCCTAATAACATCAAATAAAAGCCCGAAATCCATTTCTCTCATGTCCATTTGTTGCGCCGCTCTCTCTCTCTTTGTTTTTTCTTCCTGGTTCAACTTCTCCTCCCTGCTCTCTTCTTCGTTTTATTTCCCGATTTCTAATATTCCTCCCTTTTCCCCTTGATTTTCCTCTCCTACGATTTTCCCCCTCAATCCCTCTTTCTTTGTGGCTTGCTCGCTTTGATTTAACCATCCATTTTGTCTTCGATTCCGCAGGATTGCAGTGCAACCAAGGCGATTGTTGTGTTCATGGCTAAACAAAGGTTCGCTTACCACTTTCTCTTTCGATTCCCCTGCTTCATTTCTCCGCTGTTGTGTTATGTGTTTTGATCTCAGTGTTGTTTGCCTTCTCTAGTTTCGTTTTCTTCTCTTCTTCTCCTCCTCTGTTTCGTTTTCTTCTCTTCTTCCCCTCCTCTATTTCGTTTCTTCTCTTCGTCCCCTACTCTATATTGTCTTAGTGGCTTCCCCAATTGAAACCCTCGCCCTCAATCGAAACCCTAACCCCCAATTAAAACCCTAATTTTGCAATTCCCCCAATTGAAACCCTAACCCCCAATTAAAATCCAATTGAAACCCTAACCCCCAATTAAAACCCAATTGCAATGTCCGTTATATGCAATCGAGTCTGCTTTTTGTTTTATTCAAATTGAAATAATTACGCAATTTAGGAATTACCCTTTTTCTGTAACCCTAATTTGGCATCTACCCTATATGGTCCATTTTTTTTTGTTGTTAGCAGTCTACAATGCAGTTCAATCTCTCCCCAATGCTCTTCTATGTTGTATTGGTATTGTTGCTGACATATTGAATAGCTCTCACGTCTTCTTCCCTGCTATTCTTCATTTCTATTGCGTCCTTGTGTTTCTATTGCGTCCTTGTGTTTCTGATCAAGATCACTTCTGTTATCTCTCAATGCAGTGATCTGGTTGGCGTTGCTGGGTGTTTGAAAAGGTATCAATTTCTGGTTTTTTGTATTCAAATTGTGGTTGTTGTTGTGTTTATTTGTAGCTTGTTTAGTTGTTGGTGTGTTTATTTGTTGCTTGCTTAGTTGTTGATGCGTTTACTTGTTTCATGCTTAGTTGATGCTGTGTTTATTTGTTTCATGCTTAGTTGGTGTGTGTAGTTGATTCTTATTCATGGCTATTGGTTGCTATAGATGGAAGAACGGAGGAAGCTTGCGCAGCAATGTTTAGCTTTTTTTGTTTTCACTTAGCATCAACTTGACATGCTTTTGAACTGTGCATTGTTGGTTATCTTGTACCATCGTAAGAGGGGCGAAAATCGTAGAAATGCAGCATTAGGGGAAAGGACTTTTGCAGTTTATCAGGCTAGAAGGAATGTCATTGATAATATGGTTAGAGCTTCAGATGTGAGGTGTATTTCGAGTGTTAGGATGGATATCGATTGTTTTGCCAAGCTGTGTGAATTGTTGAGGGTGAAAGGTGGGCTAGAATCCAAAGGGAGTGTAACTGTAGAGGAGCAAGTTCTGTCTTTTGTTCATATACTAGCTCACAAAAAAAGAACAAAACCCTAGGGGAGAAGCTTCGTAGGTCTGCTGAAACCATTAGCAGACACTTTAACTAAGTCTTGCGTGCTGTGATAAGGTTGCACAAAGATTTACTTGTAAAACTAGAGCCAGTCCCTGATAATTACTCTGATCCGAGGTGGAAATGGTTTAAGGTAATGAGTGATATCATGCCTTTTTGTGTTATTTAATTATAAATTACAAATAATACTCACTTATATGTCGACTGCCAAATGATTTTTTAGGGATGCTTAGGGGCTTTAGATGGAACTTATATAGATGTCACGGTTCTTGAGCAAGATAGACCAAGGTACAGCACCAGAAAAGGCAGAATTTCAATGAATGTTCTAGGTGTCTGTAACCGAAAAATGAATTTTTTATTGGTGTTTACTGGTTGGGAGGGTTCTGCCTCTAATCCAAGGGTCCTACGTGATGCTGTGTCAAGGCCTAATAGGTTACAAGTGCCTGTCGGTAGGTGTCTTTTGGTTAATATATAATTTAAAAATAACAAGTATTTTCAGTCATATAATTTGATAAAAATTAACTTAACTTAAACTATTTTAGGTAATTATTATTTAGTGGATGCTGGCTATACTAATGGCCCTGGATTTTTGGCACCATATCGTGGTGTGCGACACCATCTGAAAGAATGGGCTGCAAGTGTGTCAAGGACAAGGCTGCCTAGGAATTATGAGGAGTACTTCAATTTAAAACATTCACAGGCAAGGAGTGTAATTGAAAGAGCATTTGGTCTTCTTAAAAAAAGGTGGGCAATATTGAGGAGTCCCTCATTTTACCCGATTAAGACTCAGGGTCGAATTATTATGTCATGTTGCATGCTCCATAATTTTATTAGGAGTGTCATGTCAAGTGACCCTGAGGATGATGGTCCAAATGAAACTGAAGGTAATGTTAATGAAGGAGAAGGGGAGAATGAGAATCCTGAAATGATTGATTCGGTTCAAGCCACAGATCAGTGGACTGCAGAGAGGTATGAATTGGCACAAGCAATGTACCAAGAGTGGCTGAATACTCGCGGCAATGTCTGATTTTTTTACTATGTTGTTGGCATTGTAATTTCTTGATTGAGTTGAGACTTTGTATTACTTTCAGACTTGTTTCCTTAAAACTTTGTATGGCTTATTTCATTTTTCATTCTCGGCATTTAGTTGGACATGGTGAGGTGATTGTTTGTATTATTTGGACTTTTTCATTGTATTATTGTTACTGAAAGTTCATTTCAGATTATGATTGGTATTTATATATGTTGATTGTGAACTCTTATTTTAATATGTCTATACATGATTCTATATCCTTCATTCCATTGTATGTTATGTTTTTCTATTTGTATATGGGTCAATTAGTCATGGTGGATAGGAGATTATGGACTGTTGTGGAAGAAACGATGCTAGTTGACATATTAGAAGAATTGGTGAATGATGGGCACCGAGTTGATGCTGGCTCATTCAAGCCAAGAACTATTAACCTGATTGTAACCCAGCTAGCTAAAAAGCTTCCAAACAGTGGCCTCACTGCAGCTCATGTGAGGAACAAGATAAAAAGGCTGAAGGAAAAATTCAATGCATGCAATAAAATGGCAAATTTCAGTGGCTTCTCTTGGAATGATGTGAAGAAATGTTTTGAATGTGACAGTAGGGAAGTCATTGAAGCATACACCAAGGTAATAAGTCTAAATTAATTCTAGTTATCTGTCATTAATTAATTAGACAATACTATTGAGTTATAAATTAGTTAGACAACTCTTGAACTGTGCATTGTTTGATTGTTTAACTACTGGTCATTCTCTTGTGATTGTATCCTCAAAGTATACAACAGAGTAGTACTTTTCTCATGTAATTTTATTTCAATGTGCAGAGGAATCCAAACAAGACATACAAGTGTGGAAGTCCATTCCCTCTTTTCAACAGGTTGGCTTATGTCTTTGGAGTGGACCGAGCTAATGGAGCTCTTGGTGAGTTGCCTGATGAAGCTGATTAGGCGTTGACTGAATTCACTGAGGGGCAGGGAGAGGGGGGAGCAGATTCTGCCTTCACTGGTCAGCCCTCCAATGCTGGTCAGGGCTTGAATGCTGAGCAGTCTCACACATTTCCTGCTGAAACTGTGCAAACCACAAGTGGCAGCAGGAAACGCAAGAGGAGCAACGATAATTTGGATGGTTTGGCTGCAGCTATAGTCTCTGGAATTGAAAGCTATAGTGGATACATTGATAAGCTTGCTGATGCTATGTATGGAAAAGATCCAACCTGGGTCCTTGGAGATGAGCTGCACAGGCTTGGACTCACGCCTAACGAGTCAGTTCAGATTGCAATGAGGCACTCTGGAAATGCAGGTTTGACAAAGTTCTTCTGGGAGATGAATGATGACCAGAAGAGGGAATTTATCAAGACCATGCTGGGGTGATTGACAAGCAACAAAAGTCGGCTAATCCACAATTACCACAGTTCTTACATATTAACCTAATTATTAACCTAATGATGCATTAGTCTCACTGTTTTTGCTACTTTTTCACATTGCAATGTGAACATTGGTGGTTGATGCATTTCTAGAACTTCATCTTACTTAGTAGGGTAACTTCATCTTACTTAGTAGGGTTAGTGGCAGCCTAAGTTATGCTTATTGTGGTTGATTTGTGGATGTTTTTGGATATTGTCTGGCTTGGTTATGATGATTATGATGCAATGAATGTCTATGTGGATATTATGTTATTGATTGGTGCTGTTGGTATCTTGGTTGATTTGTGAATGTTTTGATATTAGGACGGTTAGGATGCAATGTAAGTGAATGGATATTGTTTGGCTATAGATGTTGTTGGATGTTTTTTGCAACTAATACTTGTGACAGATTTTGGTATTTGTAGGTTTAAGCAATGGCACGATACAAATACTATATTGTGTTTAATGGTCATCGTAATGGCGTGTATGATAATTGGGACGATGTGAAGTTGGTCACTGATTCATTCCCGCATGCGAATTTTAAAGGATACAAGACTTTGCAAGAGACACAAACAGCGTATGTGTTGAGTGAAAAATGTTGGGTTCGCGACAACTTCCAAGCTTTCATGAATGAATCACCCACAAATTCAAATCCACAAGAGATCATGCCATCAACTTTAACCAAGGGGGAAATCTAACCTAGGATGGTAGAGATCATGCCATCAACTTTAACCAAGGGGGGAAGCCAACATAGGATGGTGGACATGAATTCTATTGTTATGGAAAATCAAAAGTACAAGCATATAGCTATTGGCTTTGTGTTAGCATTAGTTGTGATGGCGGTTATTAAGTATTTGTAATTGTATCCTTTTTATTCTTCATGTGAAATGTAGAACATCTAACATGGTATTTCTACTCACATTTAACATTTTATATTTCGTATTTAATATTAAGACGTTCTCCATTCTATTTATTTCACTTTTATTTTTTTCAATTTCTCAAAAAAAATTTAAAAATATAACAATGTTACATTAAAAATGTCTAAAAAATCAGAAAATGGTCTCCCTATTAATTTTAGCCACTAGTTTGTTGGTCTACATATTTATTGGTGGTGACATGTACCGTAAACGGTAAACAACACATTAATATTGTGTCAGGGGCAAAATAGACATTATACAGTTTAGTCCATAGTTGTCCATAGACACCAAACAGGCTATAGGACAGGACAACAGTCCTGTCTATAGCATACCAAACAGCTTCTGAGGGCACAGACCAGTCCTGTCCCGTCCCATCTTGTTCTGCAACCAAACGCAGCCTTAGGGTTCCACTTCAAGAATTGGGGGTTTTGGGTTTGGGACTTTGGGAATTGCTTGTAATGTTGATAAGATTGAGGGGAAGTGGAATTTGGTTGTTGGCTTCACCGTCGCCGCTGTCACGCATGACCTAAAGGTTTTTTGTGTTTCGGACTTTGGGTTTGGGGCTTTAATCGATTTTAGGCCGATTGAAAGAAGGGAATAGGAAATATGCTGATTGTAGGTTGATTGCAGGGTAAACTGGGGGGTTTCTTCACCGTCGCCATCGTGAAGCGCGACAAATCGGTGGGTGGGCTTGTCTGCGTATGGAGAGAAGAAGAGAGAATCGGGCGAAGAAGAGAAGAGAAGAGAGAAGAGAATTAGGGATTTTTAGGGTTATATCGATTTTTAGTTAGCTGGTTAGAGTTTGTTTTCATGGGTTGGGCTTTTTTTCATTTAGGTTTGGGTATCATTAAGTCATTTAAGTGTTTGGGGCTTGGGTTGGGTTAATATGCATTGGGCTTGTCTATGTAGGGGTGTAAGGAGGGTGTTGGTATCGGCTATACCGTTAACCGTCGCTATAGCACGCCTCCTGCCGAGAAGTGCCGCCCAGCTTATCGGCTCAGCAAAATCGAATGAGGTGGCGCTAAAACCCTGCGATTTCTGTGCCGATACCCTTCGGTTTTCGGTCGGTATCGGTACGGTGGAATCGGCACAGTTATTTTGCTCACCCTTTCAGAGCAAAGGCAGATCCAAGGGAAGCAAGGGGGCCCAAGCCCTCTAGGATCCAAAATTTATAACAGATTATGTTGTAATATATCAATAATGTAGTGGTGGTTTAGTGGTTGTGTATTGTGTTTTCTAAAATTTGCACTTGGTAGTGTTAAGTGTCACGGGGTTATTATCCTCTCCCTAAAAAGTCAATCTAGTGGTGTGCAATACCTCTATACATATAGACTCGAATTGATTTAATCTTCAGCTTGATATTTAAGCTCGACTGAACATGAGCTGGGTTTGAATTTGCTGAGTAAAAGCATTTCATTAGACTTGATGGAAATCGTATAAAAGCAGAGTACATCCTCGAGCCATACCCAGGGACGGATATAGGGGGGAGCAAGGTGGGGTCCAGGCCCGCCCTAGATTTCATATTTATACAATTATAGTAATATTTTTTTTCTTAATTAGGCAAGTGGTCTAGTGGCAATAGTGTTATTGTACATGCTTGACAACACAGGTTTGAATCCTTGACTTGATATTTTGCACTTCTTTTTTTAATATTTTCTTACATATTACAGTTTAGACCCAATTATTCTTGATAGTATTACGATTTGGCCTCCCAAAATTTGCTTTCAGTCCCTATTAATGTAGATAGAATTACGATTTGGCCCCCCTAAATTTTATTTCTGGATTCGCCCCTGGCCATTTCTGAATGTCAAAAATATGTTTGGGTCTTGGCAAAAGCGTGAGCTATCCTATTATAATTTCTGGGCGCATAATTAAAAGAACAAAACATTCCTTGTTCTGTTGATCAAAAAAAAAATTCCTTGTTATTTGAGTCGGCAGATGTCAGTCCCCCACAATACAAAGCTCAGACAAATCCTTCTTCCTTCCCTGTTGGATCTTCTGCTGTAACTTGAGCAATCAAAAGCTCGGCTCTACTACCCTGTATAGTCTATAGTAATAAATATAAATGATAACATGGACTTAACTATAAAGAAAGCAAGAGGTATCAAGAACATTTTGTTTGATTTATATTAAGGAACTAACACCATTTTTCATCTTTGTTTATCAATTTAAACATTTTTATCGCTTTTCTTATATAATTGGGACACATTTGATTCCTCTATTTAAATTTTTGGAACAACTTTCCTTTTTCCTCGAATTGATCACAAATTTTATGTTACTCCCCAAGGTAGCTATCTAATTTTACCAGATCCTAGAACCACCACGAGCCAAGGGAAGTAAGAAGCCCAAAATATTTTGATGGCTTTTGCAAAAAGTTGGGATAATAAGTGACCGGCCTGGACAATGTGAGTAGGAAGAAAGGCCTGCCTTGCAAGGGAACAAAAGTGTGTGACCCATAACTCATAAGGGTCAAGAAAATATATAGGGAAAACAAAGGACTTTTTTTTTTTTTTGTCGGAACAAAGGATTTTGTGTCCAAGAAAGAAATGGAGATTATTTGCATTTGGAAAAAGATTTGACCACTTAGGTCACTCATGAAGATGTATGAATAGAGTCTTCGTAAACACAACACTCAATAGTACAAATACAAAGATTTTACTCTCAATTTGTGAACTCATTTACCTGCTTGCTCTTTAATTCTTTTTTAATAGTAGTCCTTAGCTTAATTTAGTTCCTCAGAGTAACTCAGTTTTACTCTCGATATATTAATTTTATTTACTTACTTGCTTTTTCATATTTTAATAGTAGTCGTTAGCTTAATTTAGCTTCGCACTTCTCAGAGTAACTTAATTTTATCCCAAGTCCGGTTAGGACGTGAAACAAGGTTGATTCAATCCATCATGGTTGAATCAGGCTTAGTTGGTTGCTTACTTTTTCTTGCAAACACTATCTGTTTCCCAAACCAAAAAGGTAAAAAGTATTTTGCTTTTAATTTTTTTTTATAAACTAACTCTCTGTTTTGTTGAAAATGTGCTATCCGATAGATTATTCTGTAAAAAAGAAAGCATATGATTGCTTTCATTCCATGGTGGTTTATATCACAGCTTAGAGATTTTTGTGGGACAATATATTGAGGAATGATGTTCAATTACAATATCAGAAAACTGTCAATGCTTATAACTCCAGGTTAGGAAATGAGCAACAGATGAAAAAACATAACATGTTCAAGGTACCCTTAGGTAGGATTCACATCAACAAGCGTGAACCAAAAACAATGAGCAATTATACAGAAAGTTAAACCTTTGAAGGCTAATGACAAAAATAGAACAATAAACATGAAAACCAAAATTCATTGGGCGCTAACAACAAAGTAACAGCGCCAACAGCATCCATAAAACACTATAGAAAAAAAAAAATTAAAGATACAAGCAATTCCACTGCTTTAGAAACCAGGAGTAACAACTATGGCCTGGTTGCCATCTGATGATCACCCCTGAAAAGCAGGCAAAAAAAACAAGGCTTGCACCAAAGGAAAACCATGTTCACATGTACATTTGTCTGTACAACAGTTCCCATATGTATAGCAAATGGCAGAGATATATACCCCAAAAAACCTGTACACGCAGATCTAAGTAGTCCCCTAAGTCAATTTCTGAATCTTGTTTTGCAGTCACACAAAACGGACGATTCTGATCCATAATTTGTTCCCTTACTTTTTTGGTGTAAAATTTCTTCTTGAAGAGCCCAAGCTAGAAGTGTTTCTGTTCTTAATTTGTATATACTTCTTTTCCAACCCCTTCAGTGGGCTTTACAGTTTACACATCACATCCCAAGCCTCTGGCTTCAGACCCTTTCATTATTCTGAGCCTCTTGCAAGAATTGATGAACATACTGTCCAAAAGAAACATAAACAGTGTAAGATTATTTGATTCAAGAATATTCAGTTTTGGTAAAGAAAAATGAGGTGGTAAAAAAAAAATAGAAAGATCAGAAGAATACTTACTCCCAAGGAACATCTCCAACCAGCATCCAATCACCATCTTTATCTTCATAGGTAGGTACAAACTCCGACCTGCTGTGGCCTTCCCTCTCAGAATAATTGCCTAAACAGAAAAACAATGATATGCAAGTAGATAAGTTTATGCTCATAGAGTTTCACCCAAAAAAGGGAGAGAAAAAAACAAATCAAATCACATATACTCACCAACTTTGAACTTGAAAAGCTCTTCCAGGGCCTTGAAGAGATCTGTATATCCAGAATAGACCTTCAAATCAATCTTCCTTAGAAAAGGTGCACCATCCATGCTAACCTTGATGAAGACTCCAGCTTCTGCTTCATTTTTCTTTGCTTGAAGACAGTTTTTCCTGTAAGATCTAACTGGTGGCCACCCTACCACTTGTGCCCTATAACATCAAAAGATCAAACCCACAATTAGTCCATGAATACAACACCCTGAAAAATATTGATCGCATTTACATTTCTTCTTTCTTTCATTACTAAATAAAAACATCAGATGGCTTACTTGCTGGGGGGAGCAGCTGGTTGGTCACTTTTCTTATCATCACTAGAATTGTTGTCTCTTGATGACACTAAAGTCTCCTCATTCATGTCAGGCAATGATCTTTTGTTGCTCTTTGCAGCAATAGCAGGGGGTGTTTGCTTGTCCAACTGATCTTGTGTGCCTGGTAGGCCTAATCTGAGCTCCGTGGCCTCAAGATTGAGTAGATCTCTCCCAAATAATGCCATAATAGCAATCTTCTTTTTCTTTGTGCAAAGCTTGAATTATGCAAAATTCAACACTTTTTCTGTATAGCCAAGAATTGATATGAGATGGAAATTAAGCCTTGAAATCTTCTATATTCAACGTCTCCTATGAGTTAGTGTATATATACACTTTTGTTTGTGAAAAAAGTAGGGAAAGCGTGTGACAGGACCAAAGGGAAATGTGTGGGGTATTTTATAGGAGTATAGAGAGTGAATTGAATTATGTTTATTGTTTGGTAAAAAGACAAACATAATACAATTCTTTTTCTTCATAGCGCGTGGCTTGCACAGTTTTTGCTCTTCAAAAAAAAAACTCTTTCCTGCCTATTCTTTTCAGATGGATAATATTTTCTACCATGAAATTTCCATTGGTGGGTAAAATGTGGGACATAATCATTAATCAGTAGTCAATTACATATTAAATCTATAAACAAAACATATCGGAGCCTAAAGTACGTGCAAATAATTCCACCATCAAGTTCATTTTGTTCCTTTTTGAATATGACATACGGTGTTTAGTTCCTCCCACACGTAATCCTAAACTAATTCCAGTATATCCAAGCACTAATAAAAATGATTTAAAAGTCAATATGAATTTTCCTCAAACTATAATAAAAGATATTACTTACCTGTGGATTTTTCTTATTTTTTCCCACACAACAATTGGTAATTAAACTTTTTTCTAACAGATACAAGGTTTAAGTTGAGGGGATGCTCCCCAAGTCCAGGGCCATGGCAAACCATTAGACATTGGTAATTAAACATTAGTGCAGAAATTTTGAGAAGGAAATAATGTACTAGGCGAGAAAAAAAATTCTTTCTTTTTCTTTTAGGATCAAAGAAATTCTTTCTTTGATAAGAATATATTTACTATGAAATGATTTTCATACCACAATACTGTTTTAGATTGAATTTATTGTCAAACTAAAACGAATACTATTTCCAAATTTTTTTAGAAAAAAACTAAAATATTTTATTAATTTAATGATTGAAATAATATTTTTATCCCCGAGTGGTGAGATTTTTATTTTTGTTAAAAGTGCATTATAGACACTACCTCCCCTTGGAATAAAGTGAAAAACAAGTCATTGGACGATAAAATTAAAATTTAAAAAAATTAAGGGAACCAAAAAGAGAGAAAAAAAAAAGAGGAGCATTGGGGAAGGAATCTGGTGTACAGAAAATGGGAAAATGGGCAGCTAAGTGTGTTTGTCACATGAACAACAAAAGATAGAGGGGGCTTGTCCTTGCATTTTGGGGACAAGGTTGGGACAAAGCACAGCCGCCCATATTGAACCCAATCCAACGGATAAGATTCCCCCACTGGATCCCCCGGGAAACAACCTGGAACGTTGGATCAAGAGAATGGGAAAGTCTGGTTGCAGCTCATGTAGGTTTGGCCCACATGGGTTGTTGTTGATGGGCAGGGCATGGTTTGCTATTGCCAGACCTTCTCTTATTATTATTCCTTTTTTTATCATTAATTAATAATTAATTTTTTTTGTGGGGAACTCATATCAACTTTTGGGGGGGTATGGCCACTATGAACCAGCCAGTTGCCTAAATTTTTGTATTAATGGGAAAAAAATATCATGATCTTCATTAATTATGCCTTTAATGTAGGTGCCTGTCGGTAAGTTTAGTTGGATTTGTTTTTTCTATGGTTTTGAGAATTTTGGTATTGCGTTTTCTTTAGTTATATCGGTGATAAAATTTGATTTAAAGCGGAGAGTATTAGTTCATAAAAATTTTAGTGTCTAGCTATTCAGCGACAAAATGATGGTGTTGGCTTTGGTGCATGACAAAATGATTGTTAGCCATTTGCTGTAAGAAGAATAAAACATATAAATAGAAGCTAATTAAAGATTTTCCTATGATGCTTCCTCATAAAATAAACATTCATATATATATGATTAGGTTTTGACTATAATTTTTTAATATGTTAATTAAGAACAAGAATTGAGTGTGTTTCGCGAAAAAAATAAATGTACAAGAATCGAGGATAAAAAAACAAGTTTCTAGAAGTTTTAGATGGTTACCAATATTTACTAGTTGGAGCAAGGGAGTCGAACTAAAAATTTAATTTTAATTTGCAGAATACAACTTATTGGGGTCACTTTTTTTTTTGCTGATCTAAAGTTTACGTTGAGGGAAAGTTGTCCAAGTCTCGGTTCAGCGAGTACCTACGGTTAACCTAACTTCAACCAAATAAATCAATCCTCTTCCTTTGCCCGACTTCAAGAAGCCTACTTTTTAAAAACTTAACTCATGATGCAGTGGCGATGGATGTTGATCAGCTACTTAGGTTGCCAATGCCAACGACTGCGTCAGGGTAAGTTGCATTTCTTTTATTTCAAATTTCAATTATTTAGTTTACTTATTGTGATTCGTGAATGTGTGAGTGTGTGTCATTTTGATTTGCGAATATGTGAGTGTGTGAACAGATTCAATTTCGATTTTGATTTAAATTTGTGAATGATTCAATGTCATTGATTTGTCAATTGTGAATGTGTAGATGTGTGAACAGATTCAATTTTGATTTCAATTTGGAAATGATTATGTCTTTGATTTGTCAAATGTGAATGTGTGAATGTGTTAACAGATTCAATTTCAATAATTGAATGTGCAAATTTCAAATTTCAATTCTTTCTTTTCCCTACATACATATTACTGAATTATAGTAGTATACACAATATAACAGAGTTTCTTTAGTTTAGTTGTGTCATATTGTTATGGCGATTTGTGCATGTGTGAGCACTGAACTGTGAAGGTTTGCATGCATTAAGATTACTAATAATACTGAATACACAATGGAAGTAACGTCTCGAATTTTTCATAATTAGATTTATAGAATTTTTAGAATTTTAATTCCAATTTTACCCTCAAGATATTTCCGAGTTTTTGGTCAAGAAAATTATTTCTTTTCCTTGGAATTATCTCCTTGAAGATGATTCTAATAGTAGGTTAGGAGTTCTTTCGATGTTAATCGGGTTTCGGAGTTGGAATTAAGCTTTTATGTAGTTTTAATAAAACTACGTCGTTTTGGAGTTTTAACAAAAAGAGAGAGAGAGAGAGTTTGACTTAGGGCGGGTTGACCACGCCTAAGCTCGGGCCGAACAAACCCTAACCCTCTTCCCTTCTCTCCCTTCTCTCCTTTTCTCCTCTCTCTTTCTCCTTTTCTTTTTTTTTTTTTTTCCGCCGCTGTCCTCTTTCTCTTCTCTCTCGAACTCGTTGCTGCTCTCGCACACACAAACCAGCGCCGCCGTCGTCTTTTCTTTTCCCCTCCATCACTCATCACCGCCACCTCCATCAGAACCTTTCTCTTCTTCCTTGCTTAGCCGCCGCCACTCACAATCGTGTTGTCGCCGCCCGCAATCGAGAGGAGGGATGTGGGGAGGAGGCCTTGGAGCTCGGCATGGGCGGGACGAGCACTCGCCATCTTCTTCATCGCCAGGTAAGGGTCGTGATGTGTTTCCCCTCCTCTCTTCTTCTTTCCTTTCGTTTTCTTCAGTTTTTAGGCTCGACGGTTGATTGGTTATTGGTTTAACCATGCGTGTGTGTATGGTTGTAGTTGGTTGTTGGCGGCTGTGACATTTGTTGATGTCGGCTGTGGTGTTGATGGCGATTCGACTGTGATCTTCTCACAATGGGCTTGCGTGCGTGTTGTTGCTCCTGTGCGGGTTGCCGGCGGTGCAAGCGTTGGAGGTTGTCCTCGGCAGAGGGGGCTCGTGACTTGGTTCCCGACAGTGGGGTGGTCTCTGTTCGTGCTTGGTTGTGTTTTCATTTCCAGGCAGTGGATTTTCTGATCGAGATTGTTGCCCCTGTTCACAGTTATGGTTTTGGTAAGACTCTCCAGCATCTATCTCTGGTGAATTTTAATCGATTGGGTTATTGGAGAATAGATTTGGGTATGTTGAGTCGTGTTGCCCGGGTAGTGGTCGTTGTTGCAGGCTTGTTGTAATGAAATGTTGTCATTCTCTTGGTTATCTTGGCTGGACAGATCACGGATTTTGTGATTTGGAGTGTTGTGGATTTCTCCAGCAAGGCTTGACCGGAATCCAGCGAGCACGGTTCAGTTCCGGCGAAGCAGAATTCTTCGGCATTAAGGGTATCTTCTTCGATGACGTTGTGTAATTATTTTGTCATTCATGGCATACATTAATTAAAGTTGGCATAATTGATGTACCGGAAATATCGGGTTAGTGAACCGCGTGCGAAGAAATGAGTGTCGTGGCCGGAATGATTTTATAATATGGTCCAGGTGAAGACATATAAATCTTGATATGCTTTACTACCTGTGGTACTCAAGTTGATAGGCTTGGTACATAGTTTGGTAAATGATTTTATGCTGCAAGTATTTTATGCCTGGTTTGGCTTGTTGTGATACATACTTTGGCTGTGATGTGTGTCTGACTGTGTATGTTTTTCGATGCCATGTTAATTGTGATGAGCTGATAATGTCATGCTAATTATTATGAGCTGAAAATGCCATGTTGAATATATATGGGCTGGTATTGCCTTGTTTTATGATATGTGCTGTTATGCCAATATCATGTGTTCCTGTGAGCCTTAGGCTCGGTTTAGAGACTCTCTCTGGTAGCACACCACCTGTAAACACACTATAAGAATCACTCAATACATAAGTCATAACTGATAATAAATAATTATAAATAATACATGATCTACTGTGGGGCTGTTGACCGGTAGCACCGAGTGGGAGAGAGGGTACCCCTCGGGTCCTATTATTATAGTGAGGTATACTCACAGAGACGGCGACGAGGGGATTGATGGGAACGCCCCTCGATTAGTATATTATTGAGAGTACCCCTCACAGAGCTGACGCCTTGGGGATTGTCGGGTGTACCCCTTGGTTATTTGTTATTACCTATTCTTTTGGTGAGAGCACCCCTCACAGAGCTGGCGACTTAGGGACTGACGGGTGTGCCCCAAGATTCTTGTTTATATATTCCTTTGAGGAGAGCGCCCCTCCTAGAGCTGTCGGCCACTTGGTTGTTAGTGGTTTTCTTTTGTCGGAACTTACCCATTCCGGTGTATTGATATATATACATATATATATATATATATATATATATATATATATATATATATGTTCTATGTTGGGCATACGCCCTGGGGAGCTGGCCACTCGCTACCGCGCCCGACGCACAAAGTAGAGGGCCCTAATAAATTATCCAACACTAATGATATCATTAAGCATAACTATAATAAGTTGATTAATGGTAAGCATGGGAATAAAGTTTGATCTTGACTTTGTATTGTGCACTGTGTCTTGTTTGTGCTCTATGGCTGATATTGCCAGGTACTGATGTATTCGTGGTTGATTTGTACTAGTATATTCTGGCTTATTTGTTTGTGGTGAGACAGTGGTTGGTCTCACCCCTCACAGTTTTTACACAGGTTAACCGATCGTGGATCAGGGACCCATTCAGGTAACTGTGCCTACTTTCTTTCGGGGACGGATCCATAGGTTGACACTCCATATGTTTGCATTTGTCATTGGACTCATTATTGATTTCCGCTGCATAACTTATCGGGATGCTGTTTTTGTTATATTTGGATTGATCATTTGCTATCCCGGTTGGTTTGCCGATGTTTACTTGGCTTGTTGAGCCTGATTTATGTTGGGTTAATGGTATATTTGGTACCCTTAGTAGTTCAAATTCGTCAATTGTATACCCTGACTTTCTTTTCCGTCAATTATGTACCCACACTTTTTGAATTTATGTCAATTGTATACCTCGGGCAGCACTTTGATGACGTGGCATGCTGCCCGTCAATGCTGGTTAGCAATTTAGTCCCCTAGTTTCTGAATTAATCAAATAAATCCTTTATTAATATACAATTTAGTCCATATATTTTTTATTGTTTATAATTAATCATTAGTATTATATGTAATTATTACTTACTCAAATTTTTATTACTAAATTATTCCCAGTGTATAATACTATTTTTATTGAAAAAATAAGCGTATAATTATTTTTTTACAATAAATTTGTAATACATAACTAGTTGTATTTATAAATGAATGTACATATATTACCTAGTGATAAGAATTATTCAATAATTTTAAATTTAAAAAAAACATGTTTTATTTTATTAATTTTGAAAATTTTGGAATTTAAAATTTTGAAAATAATACAAAAATGGGTCCCAATTACCATGTATAATAATAATACAATGATATTTTTTAAAATCAAATTCATCTCCCTATAATTAGCAGCACTTGCAAAGTTAGAAATTATTTTTAGGCAAATAAAAATAATAAATATGTCTTGTTAAATTAAATTGTTTTTAAAAATTATTAAATTTGGCATAATTAACAACAAATAATAAATTATTTTATTATTATTACTATAGGAGCATATTTATACAAATTTTAAAACTTTTTATTTTCTTTTATTGATTAATTATAATTTAGTAGAATAATTAGAATTAATCATATATAAGCAATAATTATAACATTAAGTATTGCACAAGTAATAATTATATATAACACTAAGAACTTAAATAATAGTCTAATCGTGAAAATATTGGATTTAATTGAATATAAATGAAATTTTGAGGGCTTAATTGTAAAATTATAAAGGACTTACATGATTAAATTTAAAATTTTAGGGGCAAACTGACAAGCACTATATTCGGACAGCATGCCGCGTCATCAAAAATCTGCCCGAGGTACACAATTGACACAAATTCAAAAGTTTGGGTATATAATTGACGGAAAAAAAAGTCGAGGTATACAATTGACGAATTTGAAAGAGTTAGGGTATCAAATATACCATTAACCCATTTATGTTTGAGTCTTTTAGTATCCCGATGTTTATTTTGCTATTGTGTGATATTGATGAGCTATTTTCCTCGGAGGTTTTGGCATCCCTGGACTCAAGGGCATTTTTGTCTTGTCATTGTTATTTATGTTTTGTATATTTGGTTTGGGATGCGGTCGTTTCAGCTTGGTAGCGGAGCAGGCTTTAGGTCCTTAGTTTTTAACTAGTGTCTTGTTGTGATTTGTTTATGCATTAGCCTGTTCCTTATTTTGTGTTGTTTTAAAACTGTTTTGTGACAATTTTGCACTCATATAGGTGTCGATATGGATCCAATAGGCCAGTACTTATATGCTAAGGGTCGGAATGACCGGAAACAATATTTTCGACCTTTGTTGTCGATGTAGGCTTAAGTGGTGTGACCACTGTTTCCTAGAATATACGTAAACCTTTAAGCTTCGGCTTGTAATTCTCTTTGGTGTATCAATGGATTATACCTTCTAAGGTCTTGAAGGGCTAACTGGTATCGCGAGTGATTGACCGGCATGGTCAATGAATCACTGTGTTGTTGACATTGATGTTGTCACTCTATATTCTCGGGGTAAGTTCGAGACGGTCTTCATGCACTATGTGAAGGTGGTTTCCTCAGCGGGATGGACACATCGCTCTTCGGGCCTTGTCGTTCATGTGATGTATTGCAACGGTGTCACTCTAGGTTGGACCGTTAAAATATGGTGTTAATGGTTTTTAATACCCGGTTTGGGGTAGAGATGATGGTAAGCTACGAGGTTGTCATCTCTTCTGATTTTGGAATCAGATAAACGATGTTTTTATGCTTGTTATGCCGTTGTGGTTATTAACACTAAAAGGATGTTTTTATGACTCTTGAGGTCTCTGGTGATATTATAGTTTTTGTTCGGGTTAGTAAAGGTGTGATGTTGATAGAGGGTGGATCAGTTTCCATTCTGATTTTGCTATGATGGACTTGGGTGAGACCGATGTGATACTAAGCATGGATTAGTTATCCATTCACCAAGCAGTGGTAGATTGTCGAGCCAAAGAAGTGGCCATGTGTTCCCTATTAGGGCGTAGACTGGTGTTTGTTGGGGAGCGGAGAGCTCTTTCTACTTGTTGTATATCAGCCATGCAGGCTTTCAGAATGAATCGGGAAGGATGTGATGCGTTCCATGCCCATGTGGTGGACTCTACGGCACTAGTGCCGGGTTTAGAGAATATTCCGATAGTGAGGAAGTTTCCAGATGTTTTCCCCGGTGAGTTACCAGGTTTACCTCCGGAACGTGAGGTTGAGTATACAATGGACTTGGTACCAGGAGATGGTACATGATGGCTCCGACTGAACTCCAGGAGTTGAAGAAGCAGTACTCAAGTTGCTAGAAAGGGTTCCATTAGACCGAGCACTTCATCATGGGGTGCCCGGTCTTGTTTGTTAAGAAGAAGGATGGTAGTATACTAATGTGTGTTGACTACAGGCAGTTGAACAAGGTGACTGTGAAGAACAAGTATCCGTTGCCTAGGATTGATGACTCGTTTGATCAGCTGCAGGGTGCATCTGTGTTTTCAAAGATTGACTTGCGACCCGGATACCATCAGGTCGGGATTGCAGAGTAGGACATGTCAAGACTGTGCCCCACACGCGGTATGGTCTTTACGAGGTTGGGTTGTTTCATTCGGGTTGACAAAGCTTTTGCAGTTTTTATGTGTGTGACGCATAGGGTGTTCCATGAATGTCTGGACCTGTTTGTGGTCATTATTATTGATGAGGTTCAGGTCTACTCGAGGAGTGAGGCCGAGCATACGGGCATTTGAGTCAGGTTATGCCGAAGCTGAGGGGACAACAGTTGTACGCCAAGCTCAGCATGTGTGAGTTTCGGCTGGACGGGGTTGCTTTTGTAGGTCACGAGGTGTCTGGTGAAGACACTAAGGTGGACCCAACCTTAGAATCATTATGGTATAGGGACCACCGAAGGATATACCTGAGGTACAGAGTTTTCGTGGATTTTCTGGCTGTTACCGGAGGTCTATCGACGCGTTTCCTTGAATGGGGTTCCACAATGAAGTTATTGATGTCAGATTGTGTGTTTGTTTGGGATTTACGGTGCTAGCAGAGTTACGTGGTGCTAGAGAGTTGCTTGACTTATGCACCTATTTTGATTGCTCTGAGACTCGGTTTGGGTTTGGGATGTGACCTGATGCAGGAGGGTCGGTTGTTGCTTATGCCTCTAGGCAGTCGGGAACCCATGAGAAGAGTTACCAAACCCATGATCTGGAATTAGCTGTTGTGATCTTTGCTCTGAAATCTAGGGACACTGTTCGTTTGGCGGGGAGTTTAGGATTCTCACGGAACATAGGAAAGTTGCTTCTGTGGTTCAGGAGTCAGTTTCTTATTCTTTACCTTCCTTGGTAGAGTTGATTGGATGCACAGTGGGAGGTGGACGACAATGAGGCTTTGCTAGTCAGTTCTAGCATCCAATTGACCTTACGGGACAATATTATCGATTTGTTTCTTTGGGTAATCCTCATCTAGCTGAGTTGTGGAACAAGGCTCTCAGTGGAGAGAGTTCCAGTCTCTATAATTAGGAAGGATGGTGCTTAGATGACTGGTGATTAGTTGTGTGTTCCAGATGTCGATGATTTGAGGAGATGGATTATGGATGAAGTGCATAACGGGTTGTATGTTATGAATCCAGGAAGCACCAAAAATGTACCAGAACTTGAAGACTGATTATTGGTGGCCCGGGATGAAGAAGGATGTTGCGAAATTTTTGGTTCGTTGTACGACTTGCCAGCAGGTCAAAGCCGAGCATCAGCCTCATGCGGGCAAGTTGAGATCTTTGACTACTCCACACTGGATGTGGAAAAATAACAATATGGACGTTGTGATCGGGTTAGTGAGGACCCGGAGTCGGCATGATGCCAGTTGAGTCATTGTCGATAGGTTGACCAAGTTAGGTCCTTTCCTATACATTATGACGGACGGAGATCCTTGGTTTACTCTCCATTTCTGGAAAGGTTGCCGTCAGCTTTTGGTACTAAGCTGAATATCGGTGTTGTTGTTCTTCTGCAGACTGATGGGCAATCGGAGTGTTCTTTTCAAGCATTGGACCGGATGTTTGAGCTGGCGTGTACTACATCATTGGTACTATGGTATTAGTAGTTGTCTTTGGTTCAGTTGTTTACAAAAACGATTACTATCCTAGTTTTGGCGTGGAGCCTTACGAGGCTTTATACGGGCGAAAATGTTATAGTCCGACCTGTCAGGATGAGGTAGGTTTGAGACAGGTGATTGGTTCAGACCTGGTTCAAGGGATGGTAGATCAGATCGGGGTGGTCGAGCAGTGCATGATAGTTGCTTAAGACCGACAGCAAGGGTTTGCTGATATGTATCATTGTGAGGTGGAGTACAGTGTAGGTGATGAGACCTTGTTTATATTGATCTATATGAGATCAGTGAGTGGGTTGATCCACTGGTATATCGTTGACGTTTCCGAGGATCTGTCACGATGTATTCCATGCCTCGACGTTGAGTTGTTATCGATCTGATCTCTATCATGTTGTATTCCCGACAAAGGAGGAGGTCTGATGATTTGACCTATGTTGGGGAGCCGGTGGAGATTCTGGCTCGGGAAGTACGACAGTTAGCGAGACGTACTGTTTTGGTTCGTTGGAGCTGTCATACCATGGATGATGCTACTTGGGAGGTTGAGTCCCAGTTGGAAAGCAGTGTTGACAACTGTTCTATCTCTTGTCTTGAAATTTCGAGGACGAAATTTTGTTAAGTGGGGTAGAACAGCTGAAACGACCGCTTCTTAAAACCAAATATACAAAACATAAATAACAACGACAAGACAAAAATGCCCTTGAGTCCAGGGATGCCAAAACCTCCGAGTAAAATAGCTCATCAATATCACACAATAGCAAAATAAACATCGGGATACTAAAAGACTCAAACATAAATCAGGCTCAACAAGCCAAGTAAACACCGGCAAACCAACCGGGATAACAAATGATCAATCCAAATATAACAAAAACAGCATCCCGATAAGTTATGCAGCGGAAATCAATAACGAGTCCAATGACAAATGCAAACATATTGAGTGTCAACCTATGGATCCGTCTCCAAAAGAAAGTAGGCACAGTTACCTGAATGCATCCCTGATCCATGATCGGTTAACCTGTGTAAAAACTGTGAGGGGGTGAGACCAACCACTGTCTCACCACAAACAAATAAACCAGGATATACTAGTACAAATCAACCACGAATACATCAGTATCTGGCAATATCAGCCATAGAGCACAAACAAGACACAGTGCACAATACAAAGTCAAGATCAGACTTTATTCCCATGCTTACCATTAATCAACTTATTATAGTTATGCTTAATTATATCATTGGCGTTGGATAATTTATTAGGGCCCTCTACTGTGTGCATCGGGCGTGGTAGAGACTGGCCAGCTCCCCAGGGCGTATGCCCAACATAGAACATATATATATATGTATATATATCAATACACCGGAATGGGTAAGTTCCGACAAAAGAAAACCACTAACAACCGAGTGGCCGACAGCTCTAGAAGGGGCACTCTCCTCAAAGGAATATATAAACAAGAATCTTGGGGCACACCCGTCAGTCCCCAAGTCGCTAGCTCTGTGAGGGGTGCTCTCACTAAAAGAATAGGTAATAACAAATAACCAAGGGGTACACCCGACAATTCCCAAGGCGCCAGCTCTATGAGGGGTATTCTCACTAATATACTAATCGAGGGGCGTACCCATCAATCTCCTCGTCGCCGTCTCTGTGAGTATACCTCACTATAATAATAGGACCCGAGGGGTACCCTCTCTCCTACTCCGTGCTACCGGTCAACAGCCCCACAGTAGGTCATGTATTATTTATAATTATTTGTTATCAGTTATGACTTTGTATTGAGTGATTCTCATAGTGTGTTTACAGGTGGTGTGCTACCAGAGAGAGTCTCTAAACCGAGCTTAAGGCTCACAGGAACACATGATATTGGCATAACAGCACATATCATAAAACAAGGTAATACCAGCCCATAAATATTAAACATGGCATTTTCAGCTCATAATAATTAGCATGACATTATCAGCTCATCACAATTAACATGGCATCGAAGAACATACACAGTCAGGCACACATCACAGCCAAAGCATGTATCACAAAAAACCAAACCAGGCATAAAATACTTGCAGCTTAAAATCATTTACCAAACTATGTACCAAGCCTATCAACCTGAGTACCGCAGGCAGTAAAGAATATCAAGGTTTATATGTCCTCACCTGGACCATATTAATTGCCTCGAAGAAGCCTCGAATTCAAGTTTTGTAATATTAACCATTATAACAGTAATAATAACAAAAGATATAAAAAAGATATTAAGGGCAGTAGAACAACAATAACATAAAATATGTAATATATATACGCTTACTCGATAAATCTTTCAGCAATATTAGTAGAATAATAATATAGGATATGTAATATATACATATGCTTACTCGATAAATCTTTCAGCAATAATAATAGCATAATAATAAAGAATATATAACATGTATAGAAAGGATAAAAGTAATAATAAGAAATTTTTTTAGAAATAAATACCTTAGTAAGGTAGAGACTCGTTCTGATAACGTGTTATAAAATGGGGGATAAAATTTACTCCTTGATAGAATAATACAAGCTTGATCAAGGTAATAACTCTAACCTTGATGGTAGTAATACAACTTTGATAATAATCATAATGGAGAATAGTAAAATATAGATGGAGGGAGATGGTGAAGAGAGGTGTATGGAAATAAAAAAAGAGTGAAGTCCGATCACCGGCTTCCTTTCCTCTTTTTTTCTCTTCTTCCTTTCCTCTTTTTTTTTTCCCCCTCTTCTCTTCCTCCCCCCTTCCTCTTCACCGGCTTTAAACCCCTTTTTTTACTGTTTGACATGTGATTCCTTAATAATGCAGATTGTCTGCATTATTAAGCGAGTCCGATCCGGACCAGAAAATAACTGATACCCCCTTAGTTATTTTCCGGTGTGTTTTTCCGAGAAATTTCGAAACCCGAAAAAGACCAACTTAGGTCCGAAAAATCAACGGAAAAAATCACGAGCGCGGGAAAACTCTCGGTTTCAAAAAACGACGCCCGATTTACCTTGAATTAATTACCCAAGATTAATTCATTCGGTAAATCACGGTAAAAATACTTTTACAGTCCCGGTAAAAATCTAATTTTTTACCCGGACTGTTACATTCTACCCCCCTTAAAAAGAATTTCGTCTCCGAAATTCCCGTCTTATCCGTGGGTCCTACCACAATAAGCTTCTGGCACACTCTGCCAGGTGTCCAAGCTTAGCATGAGATACCGCTTATACCCTTAAGCGACATCTCATCCACTTATAAATACCCAACCTCATAACTGAGACACTCACTCTCAGCCATGGACTCTCCACCCCGATCTCGAACTACCTCAGACTCCGAGGACAACAGCTACATCGGTGGCACTGCCTTCCCGACAAGCTCCAATGAAGAACCTCCCAAGAAACAGTTCAAAACCAACATCATCGGCCTGAAGGAACACATGGTCGTCTCCCCAAAACGGCGAAAGAAGCGTGCCGGCAAGAAAGCTGAGGATCATAAGGGCAAGGCGACGGCTGAAAGCAGCACTCCGCAGCAGACACTGACGCAGCTTAACGTCTCACTGAAGAAGATCAGCTCGACGGTGTTGCAGATAGAACTGGCGTGCGCGGAACTCTTCCCTCACATGAAGAAAGTACAAAAACTTGTAAAAGACCTAGAGAAGCATGTAACTCAATAGAGTACTTCTTCTCTGTTGTAAAACTATTATAAAATAAATAAAATAAGTTTTCTTTTTAAATCAAAACCTCTTGTGTTACGAATTCTCTTGTTAAACAGAAAAATAAAACATCTCAAAGCAAAACAAAAATCAACTATAAGAATATAAAATCAAATATGAAGAAATTAAAAATAAAACTCGTTTAACAAAATCAAAACATAAAGAAGTTAAACAAAATATGTTTTCATGCTCGGCGCTCTAGATCGATCGTAACTATCCTCGATCCCGGGAAACGTGACATACGGAGCTAACGGTGACGTCGGTTCCCTCGTGAAAAAGACGTCTGTTATCTCGAAGGCGATGATCACGAGCACGTCCTGTGTCCCTCGAAAGAAACGTTACCCACTTGTTCACAAATTCTGCATGAGCCAAAAAATGTCCGTCAAGTCTCGTATCTCTCCACGATGTCCGCACAGCTGTAAGCTTGTCGCACATGCGCTCTACTCGAGGTATGGTCCCACCAGTCTAGCCTCAACGGTCACGGATGCTTGTGATAAAAGATTCAAGAAAATATAGAAAAACCATGAGAAGAAAGGACAAGGTAGCCATAGCGAAAGAAAATCATAAGTTGGAAAAAGGCTGAAAAACTCTGGCGTCGTAGCCCAAAAAACGTATAAAGTAACGTAGTAATAAATGAAAGCAACGACAAACTTTCAAAAAAACAAATCTTGAAAATCAAAAACGATAATCACGCTCCCCATAAGTGTATAAAAGACGGAGCGGTGAAGTGTAAATTATCAAAAGCATTTTAAAGCAACAAAACGCTAAGGCAACCAAAACCACAACGTTCAGCAAACAAAACACCACACGTCGAGACAACATGCCTACTCCATCTTCCGTTTTCTTCGTCGAAGGTGCCAACCTAGGCAGAAGGAACCGTCTGGCCTACAGCATGGTCAACGAGCGTGCTGAAGAGCTACCGAATGAGCTCGGCAGGATGCCGCGTCTAGTCTTCGTCGACGAGCTCTACTCATCGCGGTTCTTCGTCACTCCCTTGGAAGAGGTGTTCTTCCTAGAGGACCGCGACACTCTGAGGACCTTCTACTACGGCTCGGCAAACTCCATCATGTTCTTCATCTCCGAAAGGCTTCAGGAGTTCAACCTGGAGTCCACTTGCCATTCCCTGGAGCAAGGTACCTACTACCAGCTCTCGATGACGGCCTTGAGCATGCCCAGAGTAACTCGTCTGCCCGTAACTTGGCCCAAGGCCCGACTACTGGTGTGGAACTGCAGAGGAGTCGCAAGGCGTTCCCAGGAGTTCTCGCGTACTCTGAGGGACCTGAAGAACCAATACAAACCGAACATGGTTCTTCTCACGGAGACCCAGTGGCAGCCTCAAGACGATCACGGTCTCATCCCCCTCCGGTTCCCTCAAGCAAACCGGTTCGAGCTCCCCGGCCAGAACAACGCAGGCGGCATGTGGTTCTCGTGGAGCGACAGCATCCAAGTCAACGTCAACAACGACCCCACTAGCTTCAGGGTCAATGTCGTTCCAAGGCGATAAATGTATTTTTATTTTTATAAAATATCAATGTAATGTTTATCTTTGTAATGAAATTATTAGTTTTATCAATAATATTTATATTTTCGCTTATCTATGGCATCAATTACCTCTTATGTGAATGTTCTACGACAGCTGGCGTCCCTTGACTGGATCCATAATGCACTAACTAAAATGATATAAAATAATAACAAATGGAGCGAACTATGCAAACAAGACAACAAACACACAAAGACTGCCCAACAAGACCTAACGCCCGCTCCGCTACCAAAGTGAAACGCCCCGACCCGTATTTACCGTACACAGTAAACACGTGCCGGAACTGTGACGACAGTAAATATAACAAGTAACCCAGCTCAATGGCCCAAAGAAAATATCAATGAGTAAAACCAAGAAACCGGCCCAATGGCCAAATGTCACAACATAAACATAAAAAACCTGGCCCATCGGCCAACATCAAAACATGTCACCCAAACCCCGGAAACATCAACAACAACACAACCGGCCCAATGGCCCAGCAATAGCATTAAACAGCACAGCGAAAGACTTAACAACTCACAAAGACACTGTATGCAACCCATGATGCAACTAATGGATCCGAGTCCTGTCCAAGGGATAACGCCGCAGCCTGTCTGGAATGCATCATGCCTGAACCACAAATAGCTCAACCTACGGGATGAAAGCCCGCAGGTGAGGGGTGAGTCCGAAGTGCCCACCGGGTAAACCCATAAGCAAATATACATATACAACAACCGTAAATTCCCAAGTCACATCACCAACAATTAACAAAGGTTTTCACGACCTTAAATGACACACATGTGATTCTAGACACGCTATTCCAATTTTATTATCAGGGCCCCTATCACAAGTTAAATGATGGCCGTCGCCTGGTAGTCAAGCTAGCTCGCCCGTGGACCCCGCCCTGGTACCTCCACGTATAACTGGCACAGACAGGGAGCAGACCCGAAGCACACTCTCCCCTAGCGCCTAAGAATAATAATTTGTACAGACAGGGAGCAGACCCCAAGCACACTCTCCCCCAACACCATAAAAAAAGACTATCATCTGGCTGTTCCAACATTTAACTATGACTTACTAGATGTCTAAGTGTATTCAATTTTATTATTTCCTTTTCCCTCGACTAGTTACTATATTTCTATCATCCAACCATTATCTCGTTATCCCGAGTAGGCTCGCAGCCTCTCCGCTCGTCTGGATAATAATCAATACCAAACTGTCATCACATGATAGTACCCCCGGTACTCAACTCACACAATTCTACAGTCAACAACAGCAATAGTCTTAGTTATATTCACAATTCCAGCATCATCAATAATATCAATAGCAACAATAATTTCAACAACATCAACGGCAACAATTATCAACTTAATTCATCACACAACAAACCAAACACAGCCACAAAGTTTCATACCAGCAATTGTCACATATAACAACCAAACAGCAACTTGATATCACGGAATGTATATAAAAATTTACTTAACCTCACCTTAGCCGATTACTCAACTCTGGAAACATCAATTGGTCCAAAGCCGGTTCCACAGGAACTGTTCGATATCAAACCTATACAACAAAACAACATGCTCACATAAATGCACATAATCGGTATACTATGATGCCATAAATTATAAATTAAACCCCCCTTCGGTTGTACGTTATCATTTCCATAAAATTTATTATGCTTTGCCAAGATATAATTACCAAGTATTATTATTTTATTATTTTTTTTAAAGAGATATTGTTATGTATACACTACCATATTTATTTTCAAAACATTTCCATAATATGTATACCCCTTTTCTAAAATTATTACTATTATAATAATTTTTCAAAGAAATTCATTTATAATTACATTTTCTCAAAATAATATGTCAATGTATTCATTTCATTATATTATTATTATTACTTATTATTATTATTATTTTTAGTAAAACATATCCATATTCTACATATATATACATATTTCCCAAAATGCTATGACTCATACTTACCATATTATTATTAAAATATCCATAACATAGTTACCTTAATTTATCCAAAATAATAATATGTCAAGATCATTACTTCGCTTAAAATTATATAACATATATTTATTTTATTTCTAGAAAATATACTCATATAATTTTATATTCACTTTTCCAGAAAATATGATTTATGTAGACTGTATTTTTTTTTCTAGATTATAAATATATATATAAATTTTTATTATTATCTTAACTATTTGTTATTATTATTATTTATATATTTTTTTTAAATCGGACTGGGCCAAATAATACAAGCCCAGTCCCATAACACAATCAGCCCATCCCAGGGCCCAGGTGCAAGGCCCAGCCAAGGCAGTAGGCCCGTTACACAGGCCCGCCCAGCCCAGGCCCAGCGCCCAGCAGACCCAACATCACCGACCCGCGTCTCACAATCGGGTCAACCCGACCCGTGTGTCAGCCAACTGGGTCGTCGGTACTTGGCCTGCTCACCTTGCAGTGACGTGGCGGTCGACGCGTTGGACGGCGTGGCAGCGACGTCACGGCAGGGACGAGGCGAAGGTGTGGGTGGCGGTTGCGAGCGGCGCGATGCGACCTCGTCAGATCGAGCTCCTCGACGATGGCGGCGGTGTGAGGGCGTCGTCGGGTTTGGATCTCCTCACGGCGGCGCTGCAACGTGCTATCGAGATGGCGGCGTGAGCAACAAGCAGCAAGGCGACGAGGAGGTGAAGTCGGGCGGCGTTGACAGGTGCGGCTGCAGTTGGTGCGTGCAGCGGCAGTGGTGAGTGGTGGTGGTCCGGCGGTGGTTGGTGGAGACGAAGATGGTGGTGGCGGCGGCAGCCCCTCCTCCTCCTATTTCTTTTTTTTTTTCTTTTCTTTTTCCTTTCTGATTCCCGTTTTTCTTCTTTTCTCTCCATTTTTTCTTCTTTCTTTCTTTTTTTCTCTCCCTCTCTTTCTCTCTTTTTTTTTCTTTCCTCTTCTTTTTTTTTTTTCCTCTCTTTTTTTCTCTTCTTCCTTTCCTCTTTTTTTTTTTCCTCTTCTCTTTCTCCCCCCTTCCTCTTCACCGGCTTTAAACCCCTTTTTTTTACTGTTTGATATGTGATTCCTTAATAATGCAGTTTGTCTGCATTATTAAGCGAGTCCGATTCGGACCAGAAAATAACTAATACCCCCTTAGTTATTTTCCGGTGTGTTTTTCCGAGAAATTCCGAAACCCGAAAAAGACCAACTTAGGTCCGAAAAATCCACGGAAAAATCACGAGCGCGGGAAAACTCTCGGTTTCGAAAAACGACGCCCGATTTACCTTGAATTAGTTACCCAAGATTAATTCATTCGGTAAATCACGGTAAAAATACTTTTACAGTCCTGGTAAAAATCTAATTTTTTACCCGGGCTGTTACATGTAGAAGGAGGGAGGTAGAACCGGTCATCACAGACCCATATGCTAAACCGCATATACCATGCTATCCCGCATGCAAACCCGAGGGGTATCACTTCCCGCTCGAACCAACCGGTCATCAGCACACAGTAGCCTATCTTCTACTGTACATTATACTTGTTCATTAATTATGAGTTCATGTGTGCCAAGAGTTGTGATTTAATAGGGTTGTGTGAATTATAATCTCAATCAACATCCGGGTCTCCAACCCGCAGTACATCACACAAATCACCCAAAATCACTCCACATGTTATATTCCACAACATTCCAAAAGTCATGCTCATCCAGCAAATAGTAACACATAGGCACACAATACGGATCACAGCATGTTAGCAAACAAGGCATGCAACTCAAATAGACCAATCTAACAAGCACATGCATACAAACATAAAAAAGACTCATAAAGTCACCTCAACGACGATTATCTTGTGGAGCTTTCCCCAAGACAGATCCTCCAGCTCCCGAGGTATTACCCGTGCCTGAATACCGGCACACACAATAATTACAAACAATTACAATAAACCGTGCATGCATGATATTATATGCTCAACTGAATAGAACCTGACCCAATTTACCCGGTTAAATAATTTCAGGGTCTAAGCCCAAAAGGGTAACTCCAAAGAGATCGGGACCTAAGGTGCTCCAGGCTTAAGCCCAACTAAGTCCATAAATAATTCCTGGGCCTAAGGCCCATTCATTATGTCCTTAACGAGTTCCCGGGCCTAAAGCCCATCTAAGTCCAAAACCGAATCCCGGGCCTAAAGCCCATTATGAAGTTGGGCTTAAAGCCCGTTACCCAAGTCCAAAGGTCATCAAATTAAGTCATAAGATCTCATTACCGGGCTTGGGCCCCTTTTAGACTAATTTCCATTTAAGGGCTTTACCCGAGCCCGAGTTACCTCCCTAAAGGTTCTACCCGCGTCGGACAAACCGGTCACAAGCTACTCGCTTCCAACTCTCGGTTTCTACTATATTTAAAACACAATTAATACAACCCAATTCAGAATAAATAATACATGCCATGAGTGTACAACAAATTATACATCAAGGTGATACCATTAAATGCCGGAACAAAACCCGAGCCCTCGCCGAAAAATTCCCGAGCTTGCCGAATTCCGGTCAACTTCGCCGAAAAATCCTCAACGTCCAAGATAAGCTATAGAAATTCTGCCATAATTCTGATCCCATTCAAAACCACGTACAATTCCAAAACTCAACATCACATACTACACGAGAAAGGAGAAGCAAGACTTAAGCATCCTTACCGGAGAAACAGCTCCTCAACCCCAAAGCCAAATTCACCGGAATTGAACAGCAACCAACAAAACTCTATCACTTTTCAAAAAGAAAATAAACACCACCGATTTCAATACTATTCCTCACATTCACAGAACACGAATGAAAAGGAAGAAGAGACCCACAATCCTTACCGAGAAACGCCACTCAGCGACCTGCCAGACCCGACGAACAACCAAAATCCCGAGCCCGCCCGGAGACGAAGCCCCTGCTCCAAGGACAACACCCACACAGCCACACCAACACCACCATACACGCCCACGACAGCCGCCGACAACCACCAATTAAGAACAGAACCCGCCACCACAAACTAACTCGATTATTAAAATAGTTAACACATCAAAGACGAACGAGAGGAAAACATGAGGCGCAAGGCTTACCGACAACTCGAAGAGGGCGGCTGCGACTCGTTGACACACAACCTCTGCCGTCGTGCGCACAACCCAAGACGCGCGTGCAACCGAAGCCCCAGCTCCTCCGCGAGCAACACTTCTCCTGCACAGGTACGGGCGGCGACGACACAAAAAGAAGAGAACGAGATGAAGGAGGCGTTGACGGGTGTGAGCGAGAGGAAAACGAAAGAAAGGAAGGCAGTTGAGAGAGAGGGAGGAATCGAAGTAAGGTAATGATTTGGGGGAGGATTAGTAGAAGAGGAGAAGAGAAGAGGGAGAGAAAGAGAGGAAGAGAGGGTGGGCGGCGCCGGGTTTGGAGAATAAGAGAAAAAGAGAAAAGAGAGAAGGGAGAGAAAAGAGAGAAAAGAGAAGGGTTTTTAGGGTTGAGCCGGCCCCAGTCCAAAACGACGTAGTTTTGGACTGAGGCGCGGTCAACCCGCCCTTAGTCAACTTTTTTTTTTTCTCATTTTATCAAAACGACGTAGTTTTAATTACAACTACGTTAAAACCTCGTTTCACCCCGAAACAAGTCCCCGTTTCTGACGAAACTTAAACCCCTTATAATGCCAACCTAAAAACATTATTCCCAAGGAAAATAATTTATTTCCATAACCAGAAATTCGGAAATTCCTCAAGGGCATAATTGGAATAAAAATTCCAAAAATTCTATAAATCAAGTTATGAAAATCCAGGGCGTTACACATCATGCCAACAAATTATTATAAGCTCTCTCCCATTCAATTGTTCATGGTCACGAATCTAATATCTCCCATCTTCGGACTATTGGTTGTATATTGCCAATTGCTCCACCATAGTATAGTAAAATTGGTCCTTAAAAAAGATTGGGAATATATGTTGGGTACGAATCTCCATCAGTTACAAAATAATTGAAACCATTGACTGGAGATTGGAGATTTATTTATAGCAAGATTTGCCTATTGTTAATTTGACGAAAATATTTACCCAACATCAAGGGGAGAAAATAAACAGCTGGATCAAGAGATTATTGAAATGCCATATCAATAACTAATTTTTAATCCTCAAACAAATCAGTGTGAACCTGAAGTTCAAAAGGTGATTCATTTGCAAAATTTGATAAATCAATTGCTAGAAACATTTGCTGATCTAAACAGAGTGACCAAATCTTATATACCAGCTGCAGATGCTCCTGTTCAAATTGATGTTCCTGGAGAACAATTAAAGAATGCAAATGAATCTAGATTATACCAGAAGCGCGGAATACCACTCGGTTCCAAAGATAAAAATTCTCGATAGAGAAAAAGGAGCAAAGATACAAGATGGCCCCAGCGAGAAAATAAAATCTCCAGTAGAGGTTCAAGTTGAAAGTCCTCAAGAAGAGGAAAATCCTCCAAAAGAGGTTCTTGACACAATTGATAAAGTTTCAAAAGTAACTCAGGTACCTGAAGTAAATGAAAATGATGAGATCTCGTTCAGTTATACTGTGTCAGGAACAAAATGGAACCGACGTGAAATAACCGTCGGTGGAATTTTGTATATAATATAGCGCTAAATATTATGAAAGGAAATGAGGATGATAAACCTACATCTGTTGATGAATTTAGGTACAAAAACAATTGTCCAAAGAGAAAATACACAATTAAGGCTGAGTTACACTCGCTTATGAAGCGAAAAGTTTTGGGCCTGTAGTCCCTACACTTGATGATATAAAATTGGTCGGTAATAAATGGGTATTTGTGCAAAAATGAAATGAAGTGAGATATAAAGCACGGTTTGTAGCACAAATTTTACCCAACGATCCGTTATTAATTATGAGGAGACAAACTCCCCTACGGTGGATGCAATTATTTTTTATCATTTAATAAGTCTGGCAGTACATGAAAAACTAGAAATGCGTCTAGTGGAAGTTCTTACAGCCTATTTTTACGGATCCATAAGTCATGACATATATATGAGAATCCCTGAAGGATTCAAGTTGCTTGAAGCAACTAATTCCCGTGAATATACTCAATTAAACTAAATTGATATTTACATGGTTTGAACCAATTTGGATATATATAATATAATCATGCTTGCATATATGTTTTATGTATTTTATTTAGTCAGTGCTTGTGTGACTTTATTATTATTGTTATTTTTGTTGTATTTTTTATCTATGTATGAATTTTGTTATTATATTTATTTGTGATTTAAATATTAATGGAATTCCTGAAGAATTTTCCAAAAGCCGTGCATATTTAAAGAAAGAATTTGAAATGAAAAATCTTGAAAAGACTAGTTTGGTCCTGAAGTACCATATCAGTGTAGTTTATCTTGCTAGTAATATAAAGCCACAAGCTTTTGCAATAAACTTATTAGCAAGATATTACATGAAGTTATTTTAACCTTGTGAGTCCAAAGAGAATAAAATTTGTTTTGTAGATGCAAGTCAATTATTCGATCCAGATAAAGCACAGACAAAGACATGCTACTTCTTTATACATGAAGGGACCGCTATATCATGGCGACCACAAAAGATAAAATAGCGATGAAGATGCTTCAATAATAATTCATGACGATAATGCTGTTTGCATTGCCCAATTGAAGGAAGGATACATTAAATATTGGTCCAAGTGACAACCTGGCAGAGTTATTTAAACGAGTTTGGCACGTGACGACCTCAAGGCATCAAGGGAGGCCAAAATGAGGGGGAGTAGAATACACACTGCACTCTTTTTTCCTTCACCAAGTTTTTGTCCCACTGAGTTTTTCTTGGTAAGGTTTTTAACGAGGCAGTTCTTCCCAAGCTTATTCTATCCAGAGTATAATGACATTCAAGGGGGAGTGTTGTAAATAAATTTATAGTGAATGTCATTATTACTATCCAGTAAAACTCATTTTTACCATACCCGAATTTACTCCCAATAAATATTTTATCCTTATACCTAACATCCAATTGGATTATCTCTTTGGCCATTTACCATCCATAATTTTATTTGTCGTAGTTTTAATACCATCTTTCTTTACCTAATATCTTTTTGATTTTTTCTTATTAAATTAATCATACCCATTTATTTTTATCCTCTCATTTTTACCTATAAATACCCCTTTCATCCATACACACTTATACTTTGGATATTCCACCATAAACTCCCCTCTTCTTATTTCCATACACCTCTCTTCCTTAATCTCCCTATCTTTAATTATTCTTCTTTTTATATTATCATTAAAGTTGTATTAATTCCATCAAGGTTATATTATTATCTTGATCAAGGTTGTATTGTTTTATCAAGGAGTGAATTCCATCATCAATTTTATAACATATATTGTATTGTTTTAACAACTGTCCGTTTCCATTTGGTTGGATGTAACCAGATAGTGGAATAAAATCTATGCTCCTGTTTAGTCAGATGTAATCAGATATAATGGAATGCAATCAAATAAAATCAATGCCTAATTTGTGTTTATGCATCAAGTTTGTATCCATGACTTACCCTCTTTGCTACATGAATCTATTGTACTCATTTTTTACCCTTAAAAGTTCATGGACAAATCCCAGACTTTATCCTACAAATGATCCATTGCAATATCACTTGGTACAGAAGTAAAAGAAAATTTGACAGACAAAGAAGGTCCACCATTCTTGATGATATATGACAGTGGCATTATGAGCTTTTAGGCTGGTGTCTGGTTTTAGGGTCTACCCTCTAATAAAAGCCAGCCAATCTGGGCCCCCGTACCATTCTCGTTTTGGCCCCATTCCCAAAAGGGACCCTTAGGCAGCCAACTCCAGCTAATCATCATCACCTCCAAGTTTTTTTTTTTTTTTCCCTTCCTTTTTTTGGGTCTGATTTTAATTTTCCTTTTTATCAACTTTAGAATTTTAGTCAGCTCAAGATCTCCCTTTCCTTCCTATCCATTTTGCCACCCAACAAAGTGGCCCCACTAGTTAATCATTTTTATCTATATTGCATTGTCGTGTACTGAGGGACCATATGTGTGCCTTAATCCTGTTAACTAATATGAAATTAAATAAACAATATTTGGTGTATAACTACCATATTGAAACGACATATATATTCATCGTAAAATTTTTTTTTCTCAATGATATCCTAATTTATATTATTCTTTCCCAAAGACCAAATTTCGTTTATTTTTTATCAAAAAAATATTTTTAATTTGATCACAATAGAAATATTTCAGTCTTTTCAGTTACCCATGACATCAATATTATTGTAGTAATTGTTGGTTAATTGTATGTTTTTTTTTTTCAGAGGGATCTGACGTCTGTTATAAGAATAAAAAAAAATTCAACTTGTTACTAACTTCTTTCTTTTTTTATCAGAACAATCTTTTTTTTGAACAGGATCAGAACGCTTGTTACTACTAACTAGAATATTGTTATGACGTTAAAGAAAAAGTAGAATATAGCTAGATTATGGCATTATGTTTTGCGTCTATTATTTGATTCAGTTTGTCTTTCAAACAATGAAAATACAAAAAAAAAATTATGACAGTCATAGGATCCGATGATGATAATTGATTCTGCTTGTTGTTGTTCTCTAACACTCGAATTAATTGAGACAATTCCTATAACATGAATCCTCCAAGAAGTTTATACATAAGACATGAAATTTTCTCCGAAGACACAAATCTCGAGTAAATATTTCCCAAATTAAAATTTCCAAAAAGAAAATGCATCCATCAGTTGTGGGTTCAATCCCATTCATAAATCTACGCAGACATCTATTTTTAGATCTGGGAATTGATTGTGGAAGTTGTAGCCATTATGTGTACAAAATACAACAATTGAACATGCATGCACCTGGCTGTTAGTTAACACCATCACTTTCTTCAATGAAATCTTGTTAGAGTACGAGGCAGACAACCCACTCGTGACCTCAACAAGGCCACGTTAAGCTTTTAATTACCAAGTTGTGCGTGCGATTTTGATAAGGAAAACGTTTTCGGATAGTGATTCTGTGATTGTTTTTATCCACCATCCTTGTCTTTACGTTCTAACAAGAAAAACAATCATGCTACCCCATGCTTGTTTAGTTTCCTAAACGTAAATCACTTATGTAACCTTTGATTTAAACAATTGATAAGATTACTGACCAACTACTTCTGCTTTTTATCATCCATAGCATGCAAGTATTCCCAATTTCCTACATTACAAAAGGGATGCCATAAAATCTATCATGAACTTCAATCATCATAGCTTAAGTTTTTAGTTGAAATGATTAATTAAGAATAACAAGTTAATTGGTACTACATCTGTCCCTTTTTATTGACGTTTTAACAAGTTAGATTTGTCCCAAAAATAGTGTCGCATTGGTATATTTTGTGAGCATTAAATGATCTTTTTCTTATTTTATCCTATATTCCCATGAAGCTAGATTTTTTGTTGGGTTTTATCATTTCTTAGATAAGGGATAATTTAGTATTAGTGTAGTATAAGATTCTTAAATTTACACCTATTTAATACATTCCTTAATAATCGTGTTGATTCGTTAACGACAATAAAAAAGGGACAGAGGGACTAAAAGAGAAGAGTCTAACCTTAAGCTCTAGCCGCAAGGAGTTCAAACAAGCGCAGAAGTAGGGGTGACTTTGGAAGTGACACAGTACGGACTTCGAGAGAATGGTACAACTTTTGTAAGGATGAGGATAACTTGGATAAAATTTGTGTCCTACAGAGCTAGGGGCATTGCTATGATACCCAGGCTAAGATCCTGGGTAATGTTATCCATGACAATGTGTACTAATAATATAATTAGGGCTGAGCATTTTTACCGGACCGACTCAACTGTATTGATACCGATGATATACTGGCGGTATCGGTATGGAAAAGGAAGGATTTTAGAGCCATCCATTGAACCTGTACCGTGCCGATAGATTGAATGAAACAAATCGGTATGATGGAGATTATACCGTCGGCTTTCAGCGCGGGCCGATACCGACAATCCCAAAAAAAAATTAACCAACCCAAGTCCTAAGAAGCCCAATACAAGCCCAACTAGCCTAACCCGTCTCATATAAATTATAATTTCATTAATCCTAAAATTCATTTACACTCATCTCTCTCCCGCAGCCCCCTCTTTCTTTTCCCCCTCCCCACAACCGCCACGCCTGCATGCACGACAGCTCTTCCCCTCTCTCTCTCTCATTTTTACTTTTTGGTGCAGCCACCCGCTCCGTCTCGACCTTCATCCTTCTTCTCCCCCTTAATCATGATCTTCATCTCATTCTTTTCTCCTCTTTTTCTTTATTCCTACCGACCCTCTCTTTCCCCAACCATCGCGTCGCGCTCTTCGTCTCCTCAATTAGTCCGTCCCGTCTCTTCAATGTCATGGTAGGTCACTAGGGTTTTTTAGGTATGAGAATAATGAGTTTCTGGAACCAGTTGAGTAAAAAAATTAAATTGTGCAAAGAAAAACAAGTTCTTCCTCCTTGCTTTTTTCCCCTTGATTCTCTTTTGAAAATGGAAAAGTGGACATCAAGTTGTGGTATTCCGTCTTCAAGCATACCGACCGAACCGACGTCAGTATTAATCGGTACTGTACCAATCGACATAGGGAGTAATTTGGCACGGTAGCGGTCGGAGAAAAAGGCCTTCGCAAACTTCATACTAATCACTATTTCGGCCCGTACGTTTCAATTTTGCATTCCACACCCATTTATTGAAGGCCCACCAATATCACTTATGGCCTTTTCATTTCTCGAGAAAACTCATCATGTAACAGCCGGGTAAAAATTTTGGATTTTTATCGGACTGTGAAAGTCTTTCTATAGTGATTTACCGGAAGAATTAATCTTGGGTAATTAATTCAAGGTAAATTGGGCGTCGTTTTCGAAACCGAGGCTTTTCCCGCGCTCGAGATTTTTCCGTGGATTTTTCGGGCCTAAGTCGGTATTTTTCGTGTCCCGGAATTTTCAAAAAAATCACACCGGAAATAGCTAAGGGAGTATTAGTTATCTTCTGGTCCGGTTTGGACACGGCCCTGCATAACTGAGCCGCTCAATTATGCAGGACGGCGCCTCTGCTCGCTCGTGATATCCCCTGTGCAGCTCGTGAATGCTCCTTTTCTTCCTGTCTATTTCCTTGTCTTCTTTCTCTTTTGCTTCTCTATTATTTTCTTTTCGTCCCAGACTCTCACATCCCGATACCTCTCCCTTTCAATTATCTCCAACAAATAACCTTCCTCAATCACATCTCTTCATTCCTGCCATCTCCCTTACCCTTCCTCCTCACCCTCGCTCGCCCATCGCTGCGAGTCACCGCCGCCAGTCTTGCTGTCTCGCTTCCCTCTCCAAGCGACGTGATCTGCAGCCGTCACCAATCATCTTCCTCAACCTTCTCCCTCTCGCCGCTCCGACGCCCTGCCACCTAATCGCCGGCTCTCTCTCTCTCTCTCTCTCTCGCTATGCTACCGTACCAGGGACGTAGAACGCGTAGTCCCCGTCAGGTGCTACACACAGTATCGTCGCCTCTTGCCACTGATCTCCCTCTGTAACTCGCGCCGAAGCGTGACCGTTGCCTTTCTGCCTGAAGTCGCGCCGCCGCAATTCTCCATATGGGCTGTGTTGCTATGCCGATGGTGGGTTGCAGCTCTTGGGTTGATATTGATGGATTCGTGAGGTGAGCTATGAGTAGTTGATGGGATGATGATGGTGGGCTGTGACTATGAATTCGGTGGAGGTTAATGGTGCCACCAACCCTGGAAGTAGTGGTTACTACTGGTCATGGCATCATCATTTTTGGAGTGAAGAAGACGATGCACTGGTAAGGAAACGACGATGCTTCTTATCAGGCTTGGGCAATTTTAAGATGCTTCATGGGCCTGCTGACTCTGATTTGGGCTTAGCATGACATGGGTAACAAATTAATGTTTGATAATTACAAACTTGGATCGAGCCAGACTAATACATATGGGCCTAACAAACATGATTAATTGGACTGGAGATAGTAACTTGGCAGGCTAAACATTTTGGGAATTGAGTTGGTAAGTTGGATTAGTAAATTAATTATCTAATGAATGGCAATTCATACGTTAAATCATATATGGCCTAGTATGACTAACAATTGGATTATGATACAACAAATAATTCTACTACTAGTATTATGGGATAATAAACTAGTATTTGGACTAACTCATTGGTTTTGATACTCGTACTAAAAATTGACAAATTATTTGGGATAAAAGCTTGAAGCAATTAAACACGCACCAGGACTATTGGCTAATATCGTGGTTATAACTTGGATTAATAATAATAATATCCCGATCAATCCAACGATTATAGTATGATCGACTTTAGCACGAGTCATTTATACCCGATAGTAGATATCATGCATAAATATTTTACTGTGCATTATATGTGATTGTTTACTTTTATAAATATAGGAACAAGTGACGATGATATGATATCATATACCAACTACCGAGGGATATCAGGTGAGGATGGATTTCCTTCAATATGTGCCTGTATTACTCGGTTATTGTGTTTGATGATTATTGCTATGTTGGTTGATGCATTTGCTGTGTTTTGGTTCGGGATGTTTATCCCAGTGTCTTGTTGGGTTTTTGGGATGTTTATCCCCGTGTTGAGTTTTGGATATTTGTTTTCGTGTCTTTGGCCATAAGAATAATGGATAAATAATAAAATGTGATAAGGATGTCGATCCTTGGATTTTGGGTAGGGATGTCTATCCCGGTACTATGGTTAGGGATGTTGATCCCTGTGATTTGATTTTGATGACGATAATATAATTGTCACGTGGTAAGTAGTGGTACGACTCGATGGTTTAAGACTGTTCCATGGTGGCCGTGACCTGGGTTACTTGTGATAAGCATGTCTATGCTTGGGATGTCTATCCCGTGATTATTTTTGGGATGTCTATCCCTGGGTTCGTATTTTTTGGGATGTCGATCCCTGGGTTCTCTGGATTTGGTCTGGCACCCGGAATGTGTTGATAACCAGGTCTGACCTCTAGCTTATCCGTGACGGGGCCCTGAAAGATAAAATTGGAAATTGGAATTTTATTTGAGTCTTTTGATTTGTTTTATTTTTGGTGTATTTTACCTGTTTTTGACTTGAGTAATTACTGTGTTGCATATTGATTGTCTATCCTTCGTCGGTGAGCACTTCAGACTCACCCCTCACCTGCGGGCTTTCATCCCGTAGGATGAGTTATTTGTGGTACAGGTTTGGTGCATTCCAGACAGGCTGCGGCGTTATCTCTTGGACAGAGCTCGGATCCATAGTTTGCATATATGTCGCATACAGTGTTTTTTGTGAGTTATTAAGTCTTCCGCTGTGCAGTTTATTGTTATTATTGGGCCATTGGGCCGGTTGAGTTATTATTGATGTTTTTATTTTGGGCTGTTGAGCCCGGGTTTTTGTTGTATACACTGTATGCTGGGCTTGTTTTGGTTGGGTCGTCACAGTTCCGGCACGTGTTTACTGTGTACGGTAAATACGGGTCGGGGCGTTTCATATCATTTATTTCTAGGGGAAAAAAATCAACCTTTCTTATTAGTAAAACACAATTTACAAAGCATTAAAAAGATACTCCTTCTGTTTTTTAATGTAGGACACAATTTACAAAGCATTAAAAAGATACTCCCTCTGTTTTTTAATGTAGGTCGTTTAAGGTTTTTGCACAATCTTTAAGAAGAGTAATTAATCTCATTAATATTTTTTATAATGACAATTTTGTCCTCAATAAACCTTTCACATATCCAACTTTCCATATACCCATGTGATCAGGGATAATTAAGGTTAAATATAGAAAAAGTGGTGTATTTAATACTCTTTGTGAGTCGGTAAACGACTTATATTCTAAAACAAAATAAAAACTTAAAACAACCTACAATTAAAAACAGAGGGAGTAATGCTTAAACTTATTAATCTCTCTTTATTCTTGATATCTTTTTATGCAAAAGGTAAAAGTAGGCCTGCTCTTTAAAGATGGAGGAATGAATAATGAGCATAATAATAAGTTTGATATCAAATATTAAATGACATAAAATGCATTGTTCATAATTCTTCCTTTTTGGATTACTTTTTTCTTTTATTTAAAGGGAGCACACTGTTAATTTAGTTGACAAATTAGCCTTCCTAACTCTTAATTTTTAATTTTATTCTATTATAATCAATGGATTATATACTAAAATTGTAGCACACGATTTATGAGAAGTTTCCGCTCTCACGCATATTTGTACTCTTAACAATCATGAGAAATTTCAATCGTGCATAATGATATAGTCATCAAAGGTTTCCTAAACCCACGTATATTCACTGTGTAGTGACACGCAGATCTGTTTATTTTAATTAATAAAATTTTTATATTTATATTTATTTAAATTATAACGAGTTATAGTTTATTTGGTCATTGATAACATCTTTTATTCCTGAAAATATGTCATATATATTAAAATTATTGTTTGATTAAAAATGCAATATTAAGTATATGTATAACCTCAGTTTATATTTAGGAGTGGCCAATTTCTCTTTTGGAATTATTACGAAGTGGTTTAAAAATGCAACCTTACAAAAATTACAATACAATAAAAATATATATACCAGGAACATAATTTAAAGACTAAGTAGATGATATATCATTCATTCATCAATTTATATAGTTTCTTTGATCTAAATATCTTATAGCAAAATACCTATATTATCAAAGAAGTACAAGCATCATTTTGAACTATATATGCAAGCTAGTAGTTAGCATAAAAAAAATAAGATTACTTTCAAATAGAGATATTTTATTATAGATTATTAAAAAATTTTAAAAAAACAAGATTTAGACAACACAAAAAAAAGAAAAAAAATTAAAAACACAAAATAGTTCCAAAAAAATTAAAATATTTTAAAAAATGAATGGTAGATTTTAAAAAAAGGAATTAAAAACAATTTTAAAAAAATATTCAAAGTTTAAGAAAATATACAAAAGGAAAAAAATGAATTCAAAATCCTCAACATACTATTCTAATAGAAGAGAAAGGTTAGTGTTATACTGAAACGCCCCGACTTCTATTTACCTAACAAACAGTAATTACTGAGTAACAGTACCGACACGTGGCACAAACAATGTATATAACAAAAAACCTAGCCCATCGGCCCAGTACTAATACCATATCCCCAATCCCAGGAATATCATCACAATAGCACAGCGGAAGCAATTATTAATTCAGAGACAACATATGCAAAGCCGGATGCAAATTAATGGATCCGAGTCCTGCCCGAGGGTATGCCACAGCCGCCGGAATACATCCTGATCTAACCTGCAAAACTGTGTGAGGGGTGAGACCAACCAGTGTCTCACCGATAAAAAAATAAACCAAAGTATACAAGCAACCACAATAACATCAAGTATCAAAATAGCATAACGGCAGGATAGAAGAAGGAATTTAGCAGAAACACAACACCCCAGCGTCACGCATGAAGGTATTACACGGCAGTGGCAACGGAGTAATCAAAAGTATAACAAAATACAATATCCATCAAGCAGGAACAAGATTACTCAAAATCCTAACCTCACGATTAACGTCAATAACAACGATATGACTCCACAACTCCAAACCCGACTAGAACATACCAAGTCACCTCCTGTTCCTAAACTTCCAAGTTGATTTAACCAATTTTATTCCAATAGAACCCCCTGTCAACTTTTTTGATTTTTGTATTCGGGTCCCGTCATTGGATAAGCTAGGGTCGTACCAGGTTATTAACATGTTCTGGGTGCCAGATCAAAAGAGAACCCGGGATAGACATCCCAATAATCAACAGGGATAGACATCCCAAATATCAAACGGGGATAGACATCCCAATAATCAACAGGGATAGACATTCTAAATATCAAACAGGGATAGACATCCCAAGTATAGATATGCTTATCACAAGTAACCCAATCATGGCCACCACAAAACAGTCTCTAACCTTCCGGTCGTACCTCAACTCGCCACGTGACACTATAGTCATCATCATTCCAAAAAATCTCCAATTTTCCAAATCACCAATTATTCAACCTAGACCTCAATCAACAGACCAAACCTCTGTTAACAGCCCAATCAACTAATCTCAACAATGACCATAAGCCTCGAGTAACCCAACAGTTCAGAATATTATCATTCCAGTATACCATCTCAAGTTACCAAACCTAGACCACAGCTAACAAACCAAACCTCTGTTAATAGTCTATCATCATCAACAAATCGAGACTTTCAATAAAATCACGGAGCTCAATCACACGATTCAAACTATCAATAATGTTCACATGAGTCATTACCACTCAGTAGTTCAATCAAAAAATTCAAGAATCAGAAAAACCACGATAGGATTCACAACAGGGATCTCAACATAATCCAATAAATCAAAATCGAGGCAAGCATCACAACAAGAATTTCAACAGAGTCCACTAAATCATACTCAAGGCAAGTATCAGCAATACTAACACTGTATTAAACAATTTCAAACAGCAGCTTGAGTATCACAGGCAGCATACCGAAGTTTATAATTTTATATCCTCACCTTAGCTGATTATCAATTATGGAATTCCTCAACAGGTTCCGAATATAGATCCTCGAGGAACTGCTCGTTATCAGCTCCTATATTAAATAAATAAGATGCACACATAAGATGCACAATAATGATTTGTAGATGACAGTCTAATAATGTAAACCGTAAAATAAAACACTATGCCCACTAGGTTACTACCTCGGGATATATTCTGTTTTCATCATCATTACCATCACTGATCCATTTCCGAAAATAATATATCGTACTTATATCCGGATATTATCCCGGTATAATATTTTCACAACATAATTATATAGCATATATTCCTTTCCAAAAACATCTCCATAACAACTACTTTACCATAATATAAATTTTTTTCTAGGAAATAATCATATATGTATATATTTCTAGAAAATACATTCATATTATATATATCAAAGGTATTTACCATGTATTTATTTTAAAAGACATAAATCATATCATAGTTACCTTAATTTCTCAAAGGATAATATAACAAGGTATTATGTTCACAAACTATAATCATATACTATATTTTTTTTTCCAAGTAATAATATATCATATTTATATTTAACACAAAATATTTATATATATAAATATATATTTTTTTTCCAGAGATTACGTTATACCCAAAATTTTATTTATATAAAACATATAACCCCAAAATATAATTAATTTTTTCCATATTTATATTTTTATATATATAGGTATTTTCTCTTCTTTTTTTGTTCATTAAACCGGGCTGGGCCATGTATAACCCACTGCACAGGTCCAACCAAGGCCAAGCTACAGCCTAGGCAGACCCACGCAGCAGGCCCAGGTCAGTAGCCCAAGCCCAAGAGCACAAGAGTCCAGGAGTATCCGGATCAACCGGCCCGTGACCTTGACCCGGTCGTGGGAATGGGTCACTCAACTACGCGTTGCAGAGGGCGCGACGGCTACTGGCGGTGCGACGCGACGCGACGAGCGAGGCGGCGTCGGCGGCAAGGTGAGCGACTGCTGGCGAAGGATGGTGGCGGCGTGGTGATGCAGCAGCACCAACTCGGGCAGTGGCAGTCGTTCGGCGGCGGGAACGAACTCGCTTTGTCGGGCATCGCGCGGGGTTGGAGGCGCGACGATGGCTAGCAGCGGCGAGCAAGGGTGAGAGGAAAGGAGGAAGGTGGCGGCTCGGGTGGTGGTGTCGTGCTGGTCGAGCTGTGGTGGTGGTCTCGGGTTGTGTATGGCACGGGTAGGAGGAGGAAGAATAAAGAAGATGGGTGTGTGTGGTTGTTGGCAAAACGACGGTGTGTTGGCTCGGGGTGTGTGTGTGTTTCTTCTTTTCTCTTTTTTTTTTCTTTAGTTGCACTGGTTGTATATGCAGGGAAAAAAACTGGGTTTGTTTTTACAGGAAGAAGAAAAAGAACTTGGTTATGGGTTTTCTGGGTTTGTAGACAGGAGGAAAGATGGTGTGCTGCGTGTGTTTGAGCAAGCAGAAGGGAATATGGTTTATAGGCAGGAAAAAGATGGACTCAGTGGCGAAGCTAGACTAAATTTGTAGGGGGGGCCAAATATAAAATCAAACCAAGAAGCACAAAAATGACGAGGATGTTTTTCCGATCCAGACAACTGAGGTTCTTTACGCATCATACGATATGGACCAGCTGTAATATATGCACGACGAATTTCATCTTGTTGATTAATTGGGTACTCATAGAATGGAGGACGTAATCTAGGATCACGTTACAATTGAGTAATATCAAAATTTTCAACTCTTTGAACTTTCAAAGGACGCCCAAGCTCCAAATTTTCAACAAGAGGAGTAGAAAATTGTTTATTATCAACAAATTGAGGAGGGGCTTCTGTATTATTGTTGTTAGAAGGAGCTAAAACTTGTGTACCTTGAACATTCGGCATTGGCATTGAAGATTGTACATCTTCCTCTTGTTGTTGATTTGTTTTTCTCTTTTAGAATGAATCAATTCTCTTAAATTTGTCCACATATAAAATATCAAACCTGAAATTAAATAGTAAATTTATTAATTTAATTTGACTCAAATAAATAAATAAATAATAATTTTTAAAAAAATATAAATATCGTATCAAGTTGCCTATCTATGGAGATCAGAATGCAGATTAATCGCAACTAGAATATTATGGCGATGAGAATATTACAACAAAAGTAATATAGTTTGGGCTGGTGCTAGTTGAAATCTTTGAAACCCACCCTTGATTCAACTTTCAAGACAATATTTCCGATGCAGGATTTTGTTAACTAATTATAAAAATAAAATATAAATATCATAACATAAAAAATGTCTTACTTTTTTCTTTCTTGATGTGTGTCCGAGTCGCCTGCTGCCGTGAGAAGCAAAGATGTTTGTAATTAAATCAGAGGTGTAAAAGACTTGTAATGTTTAGTGTTTGTGTTGTAATAGAAAAAACAAAGTAGTATGCAGTTATATAAGGCTCTTTCCACCGTCTTTTCTTTTCCTGTTGGAGTAGATTTTTTAACTTTCTCTTATGGACCCACAAAACTGACAGCCCATTTACTTGAAAGACAAAATTTGTGCAGCCGAGTCACGGTGTCCGTATAGTTTATTAAAATATATATTTAATTATATTTAGGAAATTATGAAAATACTCCTAATCTAAAAAAATTATTACCAAGTCAGGATGGGCCGTGGCCCCCCTTGGCCCCCGGCCCACCGCCACTGAAGATGGTAACACAGGGAGGATGGTGGAATAAAAATTCCACGATAAGGTGCGCCGCTTGCATGGTGCAACTTGAGGAAGCAGACAATGGTGGTGGATGACACGAAGGATAACGCAGTTGTAAGGTTGACACATGCAGGTGTGATAAACCTGCATAATTAAGCAGCTATCATCTGGACCAACAAATAACTATTATAACCTCTTTACTTTATTTTTGGTCCGTTCCTTTGAGGTTAAACCCGATTTTTCTGAAGATCTCTGAAGCCGAAAAATTACCAACATGAGCCCGTAAAATCCGCAAAAAAATTTTGAACGTGGAACAAGGCTCGGTTCAGATTCCAGTGCTTGATTTATCTTGAATTAATTACCCAAGATTAAATGATAAATCACTATATAAAACCTTTTACAATCTCGGTAAAAATACAAATTTTACCCGGGCTGTTACATATACATTAAAAAAACAACTAAAAATTATTAAGAAACACAACAAAAAGTAAAATTTCAAAAAAAACTACATTAATATGAAACATTCATTTTAAAAAACAAAATTTTATTAAAAAACAAAAATAATAGAGATAAAAAACAAAAAAATATAGTATAGAACATAGATTTTATTAAAAATAATAAAAAAAACAAATTAAATATGAAACAATTTTTTTAAAAAAATAAAAAAAAAAAAAGAAAAAAACCTAAAAAGGGAAATTTTTTTAAAATAATTACAAAAAATATAGCTCCAAAAAAATTTTAATTATAAAAAAATTAATATGAAACATAAAAAAGTTTTTTTAAAATAATTACATTTCTGCTTTTTTAAAAAAATATATATATAACGAAAAAAATGTACAAAGCATAGAAAGGATAATATATAGAAATGAAAAGGTTCAATTATAAGTAAAATTATTTTTAATCAAAAGAAAAAGAAAATACTCATTAACCTAGGAATCAAAAAATATTTTCAAAAAGCCAAAAAGGAAAGATGATGCATTAAAAAATAATATATTTGTTGGCCTAAGGTCGGATTAGCATGTGCTTTGTGTTAATCATTTTCCTTAATCTTGATTAAGCACACTAACCGAGGTATTTGATTATGTATGGATTAGTATTTGATTTAGTTTTAATCATGTGTCTTAATCCTCCTTATGCCTTAGCTATGTTTTAATGCTAACAAACTTTGAGTTTAAGATTTATATTTTAAATCTTAGCATGCATGTAGCAGCCCGGGTAAAAATTTGTATTTTTACCGGACTGTAAAAGTCGTTATACAGTGATTTACCTTTAAATTTAATCTTGGATAATTAATTCAAGGTAAATCGAGCATCGTTTTTCGAAACCGAGGTTTTTCCCGCGCTCATGATTTTTTCGTGGATTTTACGGACCAAAGTTGGTATTTTTCGGGTCCCGGAATCCTCAGAAAAATCACACCAGAAAATAACTAAGGAGGGTATCAGTTATTTTCTGGTCCGGATCGGACCCACTACAAATGCAGCCAACCTGCATGATTGAGCTCCCTGTGATGCTCGTGCCTTTTCTTTCTTCTGTGCTGCCCGTGAACCTGCATCTTTTTCCTTTTCCCTGCAAACCACAAAATCCAGTATCATCATCTTCTCTTCTCTGCCAAAAAAAAAAAGACAGTTACACACACAAACCCGGCTACCCAAGTTTTCCTTTTCTTCTTTTCTTCTTTTTCTTCTCTTCTCCTTTCTTCTTCACCTTCCCTTGCGCCGACCACCGCCGCCTGCATCGCCACCACGACGCCATCACCTTCTGCACTGCCGCGTCGCTGTCCCTTCTTCTCCTTCCTCTCCTCTCCCTCGATGCACGCGGACGCCGCCGCTGTCGCTCAAAGGCTGACCCGACGAAGCCGCGACGAGCCCTTCTGCTTGCTTGCCACTCCGCCGTCTTCACCGGCAGTAGCCAGCTCCACCGTTCATCTTCCTCGTCGCGTCGCACTGTCCCGCCGAATAGCCTTCGCCGCCCCGATCTGCGCCGCCACCTGCGCTTGAGGTAAGGAAGATGACGACCCGTTTGATGATGGGTGGGTCGGGTCGACCCGCTTGTTGAGAGCTGGGTTTGAGAGTTTTGGGCTGGTTATGGGTTATGGCTTCGGGCTGGGCTAGGCAGCTGGGCCTATTGCGCGGGCCTGCGTCTGGGCTCCTACTTGGGGTCTGGGTTTGGCCTGTTCAATAGGTTGGGCTTGTACTATTTGGCCCAGTCCGGTTTAAAAAAAAATAACAAATAATCAAGATAATAATAAAAACTTATATATATCTATAACCTGGAAAAAAATGGTATATGGTATATATATATATATATTTCCGAGAAATATAAATACATAGTAAATTTGTAAATATAAATAAAGTAATTATCATGTTATATTATTTTCAAGAAACTATGATAAATAAAGTATGAATTACATCCAAATTACTATATAGTAACTACTTTAGAAAAGAATACATATACTATAAAATATTTTGAGTATAAGCATACGTTATATTATAATAATTATATTTTTGGAAAAGTATAATTACATTATGTAAATAATTTTGAAAATGTATATATATGTATATATATCTTTCTAGAAAAATTATTTTATAATAATTATATTTTTGGGAAATGATAAATATCTTATAAAAATATTTTGGAAAGAGATTTAATTAAAGTATTAAATACCGAAAGTAATATTCTGATATACGTACGGTATATTATTTTTGGAAAAGGATTTAAAAACGATTGAAGATAATTTTATGAAATATAACCGAGGGGGATGATGTTTAATTTACAGTTTCTAGCATATCATGGCATACCGATTATGTGCATCTTATGTGTGCATTTGTTATTTGTTGTATAGGTTTTGATATCGGGCAATTCCCCGAGGAACCGGCTTTGGACCGATTGATGTTTTCAGAGTTGAGTAATCGGCTAAGGTGAGGATAAGTAAATATTTATATGCTGCACGTGATATCAAGTTGTTGGTATGATACTTGTGGCTGTGAATGGTTTGTTGTGAGATGAATTAAATTGATGATTGTTGCCGTTGATGCTGTTGAAATTATTGCTACTGTTGATGTTATTGATGATGTTGGAATTGTTGGTAAAAGTATGTTTATTTCTGTTGTTGTTGACTGTGAGTATTGTGTGAGTTGAGTACCGGGGGTTCTAATATGTGATGACAGTTTGGTTAAGTCATTATCCAGACGAGCGGAGAGGCCGTGAGCCTGCTCGGGATAATGAATATTGGACAGTTAATAATAGTGTGGTAACAAGTTGAGGAAGAGGAAAATAATAAAATGAAAACACTTAGATATCTAGTAAGTCACGGTTAAATGTTGGAATAGCCTGATGGTAGTCTTATATTTATGGTGTTAGGAGAGAGTGTGCTTGGGGTCTGCCCCCTGTCTGTACCAATTTTTATTTTAGGCGCTGGGGGAGAGTGTGTTTGGGGTCTACTCCCTGTCTGTGCCAGTTATTACATGGAGGTACCAGAGCGGGTCCACGGGCTAGCTAGCTTGACTACCTGGCGACGGCCACCATTTAACTACTGATAGAGGCCCTGATAATAAAATTGGAATAGCGTGTCTAGAATCACAAGTGTGTTATTTAAGGTTGTGAGTACCTTAGTTAATTGTTGTTGATGTGACTTGCTTATTATCGGTTGCTTGTATATGTATATTTGCTTATGGATTTTACCCGGTGAGCACTTCGGTCTCACCCCTCACCTGCGGGCTTTCATCCTGTAGGCTGAGTTATTTGTGGTTCAGGTTTGAAGTATTCCAGACAGGCTGGGGCGTTATCCCTCGGGCAGGACTCGGATCCATTAGTTTGCATCAGGTTTTGCATATGATGTTATTGAGAATAAATTGCTTCCGCTGTGCTATGTTTTGGGTCCCCGGGTTCGGGTGACGTATGTTTGTTATTGGGCCGATGGGCTGGATTTATGTGTCGATGTCCCCGAGTTCGGGTGACGTGTAGTTGATGTTGGGCCGTTGAGCCGTTATTTCTGATATTTACATTATTTGTGCCACGTGTCGGCACTGTTGTCCGGTAAATACTGTGAGTTTGGTAATTAGAGGTCGGGTCGTTTCATTTTTGGTAGCGGAGCAGGCGGTAGGTGCTTGGGTGATTGTTTGCTTATTTGTTGTGCATAGCTCGCTCTATATGTTTATTATTTTGCATTTATATCATTTAGTTAGCACATGATGGATCCAGTTGAGGGACGCCAGCTTACCACAGAACATTCACATAAGAGGTAATTGATGCCATAAATATGCAGAAACATAAATATTATTAATATTACTGATATTACTATTACATTATTATTATTATTATTAAAATTATTTATCTTCTTGGTACAATGTTGACCCTGAAGCTATTAGGGTCGTTGGTAATGTTGACCCTGATGCTATCGTTCCACGAAAACCACATACCGCCCGTGTTGTTCTAGCCAGGAAGTTCGAACCGATTTGCTGGAGGAAACCGAAGCGGGATGACACCGTGATTGTCTTCAGGCTGCCACTGGGTCTCTGTGAGTAGAACCATGTTGGGCTTGTACTGGTTCTTCAGATCTCTCAAGGTACGCGAAAACTCCTGGGAACGCCTAACGATTTCTTTGCAGTTCCACACCAGTAGACGGGCCTTCGGCCAAGTTGGTGGTAACTGAGTTACTCGGGGCATGCTCTAGGCAGTCATTGAAAGCTGGTAATAGGTACCTTGGTCCAGGAATTGAAAAGTGGGCTCTAGGGTGAATTCCTGAAGTCTTTCAGAAATGAAAAACATGACGGAATTGGTCGAGCCGTAGAAGGAGGTTCTCAGAGTGCTTTGATCCTCTAGGAAGAACGTCTCTTCCATTGGAGTGACAAAGAACCTGAAGGAGTAGAGTTCGTCGACGAAGACCAGACAAGGCATCTTGCCGAGCTCGCTTAGTAGTTCCTCTGGACGTTCGTTGATCAGACTGTAGGCCAACCGGTTTCTTCTTCCGAGGGAGGCACCCTCGACGAAGAAGACAGATGATGGAGCAGGCATAGTGTTTGATGCGTTGTGTTTTCTTTGCTTGGATGTTTTGTTTTTTTTAGGATGCTTTGTGGTTTTTGCTTACCGTTGTTTTGCCTTTTATAGAAAAATGTTTACCTGTTTTTCAAAGTATAGACCCCATCTATCCCCGGGAAAGTCTAAAAGATTTCTCGGTGAAAGGAAAAGCAGATTCTCTTCACAAAACTTTAAACCGTTTTCGATCTTCAAGGTTTTGCTTTTTGAAAACTTTTGCCGTTGGTTTGGATTTTGCTTCAAAGCTTTATACGTTTTTGGGCTACAAACATGAGTGTTTTTCAGCTCGTTTTCATCTTGCGATTTTCTATCACGTTTGATTACCTTGCTTTTCCTTTATAGTTTTTTCTGCATCTTTTATCACATGCATTCGTGACCGTTGTGGTCAGTGTGATGGGACGATACCTCGAGTAGAGTGCATGAGCGACAAGGATGCATCTGTTTGGACAACGTAGAGAGATACGTGACCTGATGGACGTTTTTGGCTCATGCGGAGTTTGTGGACAAGTGGATGTTGTTTCTTCGAGGGACAAGGACGTGCTCGTGATCATCGCCTTGTGAGTTAACGGACGTCTTTTTCACGAGGGAAATCGACGTCACCGTTAGCTGTGCATGTTACGTTTCTCGAGATCGAGGATCTTTATGACCGATCTAGAGTGCCAAACATGAAAACATGTTTTGTTTTAACTTCTTTATGTTTTGGTTTTGTTAAACGAGTGTTGTTTTTAATTTCTTTATGTTTGATTTTACATCCTTATTGTTGATTTTTGTTCTGCTTTGAGATGTTTTGTTTTTCTGTTTAACATGAGATTTCGTAACATAAGAGTTTTGATTTAAGAAGAAAGCTTGTTTTATTTATTTCATAACAGTTTTACAACAGAGAAGAAGTACTCTATGGAGTTACATGCTTCTCTAGGTCTTTTACAAGCTTTTGTATGTTTTTCATGTGAGGGAAGAGTTCCGCGCACGCCAGTTCGATCTGCATCACCGCCGAGCTGACCTTCCTCAATGAGACGTTTAGCTGCGTCAGTATCTGCTGTGGAGTGCTGCTTTCAGCCATTGCTTTGCCCTTCCGAACATCAGCTTCTTTGCCAGCATGCTTCTTTCGCCATCTTGGGGAGACGACCATGTGATCCTTCAGGCCGATGATGTTGGTTTTGAACCGCTTCTTGGGAGGTTCTTCATCGGAGCTTGTCGGGAAAGCAGTATCACCGATGTAGCTGTTATCTTCTGAGTCAAAGGTGGTTCTTGTTCTCAGTGGAGATTCCATGGCTGTGTGTGAGTTTCCCAGTCATGAGGTTCGATTTTTATAAGCGGATGGGATGTCGAGTAAGGGTATAAACGGTATCTCATGTTGAGTTGGACACCTGGTGGAGTATACCAGAAGCTTATCCTGGTAGGACCCACGGATAAGACGGAATTTCGAGGACGAATTCTTTTTAAGGTGGGTAGAATGTAACAGCCCGAGTAAAAATTTGTATTTTTACCGAACTGTAAAAGTCGTTATACAGTGATTTACCTTTGAATTTAATCTTGGGTAATTAATTCAAGGTAAATCGGGCATCGTTTTTCGAAACTGAGGTTTCTCCCACGCTCGTGATTTTTCCGTGGATTTTACGGACCAAAGTTGGTATTTTTCGAGTCCCGGAATCCTCAGAAAAATCGCATCGAAAAATAACTAAGGAGGATATCAGTTATTTTCTGGTCCGGATCGGACCCGCTACAAATGCAACCAACCTGCATGATTGAGCTCCTTGTGATGCCCGTGCCTTTTCATTCTTCTGTGCTGCCCGTGAACCTGCATCTTTTTCCTTTTCCCTGCAAACCACAAAATCCAGTATCATCATCTTTTCTTCTCTGGAAAAAAAAAAAAAAAAGACAGTTACACACACAAACCCGGCTACCCATGTTTTCCTTTTCTTCTTTTCTTCTTTTTCTTCTCTTCTCCTTTCTTCTTCATCAGACACCTTCCCTTGCGCCTGCATCGCCACCACGACGCCATCACCTCCTGCACCGCCGCGTCGCCGTCCCCTCTTCTCCTTCCTCTCCTCTCCCTCGCTGCCCGCCAGCCGCCCGCGGACGCCACCGCTGTCGCTCGGAGGCCGACCCGACGAAGCCGCGACGAGCTCCTTTGCTTGCTTGCCACGCCGCCGTCTTCACCGACAGTAGCCAGCACCACCGTTCATCTTCCACGTCGCGTCGCACCGTCCCGCCGAACAGCAGTCGCCGGCCCGATCTGCGCCGCCACCTGCGCTTGAGGTGAGGAAGATGACGACCCGTTTGATGATGGGTGGGTCGGGTCGACCCGCGTGTTGAGAGCTGGGTTTGAGGGTTTTGGGTTGGTTATGGGTTATGGCTTCGGGCTGGGCTAGGCAGTTGGGCCTGTTGCGCGGGCCTACGCCTGGGCTCCTACCTGGGGTCTGGGTTTGGCCTGTGCAATAGGCTGGGCTTGTACTATTTGGCCCAGTCCGGTTTAAAAAAATAATAATAATAACAAATAATTAAGATAATAATAAAAACTTATATATATATATATATAACCTGGAAAAAAAATGGTATATGGAATATATATATATATATTTCCGAGAAATATAAATACATAGTAAATTTGTAAATATAAATAAAGTAACTATCATGTTATATTATTTTCAAGAAACTAAGGTAAATAAAGTATGAATTACATCCTTTGCAAATTACTATATAGTAACTATTTTAGAAAAGAATACACATACTATAAAATATTTTGAGTATAAGCATACGTTATATTATAATAATTATATTTTTGGAAAAGTATAATTACATTATGTAAATAATTTTGAAAATGTATATGTATGTATATATATGTATATATATATCTTCCTAGAAAAATTATTTTATAATAATTATATTTTTGGGAAATGATAAATTTCTTATAAAAATATTTTGGAAAGATATTTATTTAAAGTATTAAATACCGAAGTAATATTCGGATATACGTACGGTATATTATTTTTGGAAAAGGATTTAAAAACGATTGAAGATAATTTTATGAAATATAACCGAGGGGGATGATGTTTAATTTACAGTTTCTAGCATGTCATGGCATACTGATTATGTGCATTTGTTATTTGTTGTATAGGTTTTGATATCGGGCAGTTCCCCGAGGAACCGGCTTTGGACCGGTTGATGTTTTCAGAGTTGAGTAATCGGTTAAGGTGATGATAAGTAAATATTTATATGCTGCCCGTGATATCAAGTTGCTGTTTGTTTACTATGTGTGATATTTGCTGGTATGATACTTGTGGCTGTGAATGGTTTGTTGTGAGATGAATTAAATTGATAATTGTTGTCGTTGATGCTGTTGAAGTTATTGCTACTGTTGATGTTATTGATGATGTTGGAATTGTTGGTAAAAGTATGTTTATTGCTGTTGTTGTTGACTGTGAGTATTGTGTGAGTTGAGTACCGGGGGTTCTAATATGTGATGACAGTTTGGTTAAGTCATTATCCAGACGAGCGGTGAGGCCTTGAGCCTGCTCGGGATAATGAATATTGGACAGTTAATAGTAGTGTGGTAACAAGTTGAGGAAGAGGAAAATAATAAAATGAAAACACTTAGACATCTAGTAAGTCACGGTTAAATGTGGGAATAGCCTGACGGTAGTCTTATATTTATGGTGCTGGGGGAGATTGTGCTTGGGGTCTGCTTAAAGTCTGTACCAATTTTTATTTTAGGCACTGGGGGAGAGTGTGCTTGGGGTCTGCTCCCTGTCTGTGCCAGTTATTACGTGGAGGTACCAGGGCGGGGTCCACGGGCTAGCTAGCTTGACTACCTGGCGACGGCCACCATTTAACAAGTGATAGGGGCCCTGATAATAAAATTGGAATAGCGTGTCTAGAATCACAAGTGTGTTATTTAAGGTTGTAAGTATCTTAGTTAATTGTTGTTGATGTGACTTGCTTATCATCGGTTGTTTGTATATGTATATTTGCTTATGGATTTTATCCGGTGAGCACTTCGGACTCACCCCTCACCTGCGGTCTTTCATCCCATAGGTTGAGTTATTTGTGGTTCAGGTATGAAGCATTCCAGACAGGCTGCGGCGTTAACCCTCGGACAGGACTCGAATCCATTAGTTTGCATCAGGTTTTGCATATGATGATATTGAGATTAAATTGCTTCCGCTGTGCTATGTTTTGGGTCCCCGGGTTCGGGTGACGTATGTTTGTTAATGGGCCGGATTTATGTGTCGATGTCCCCGAGGTCGGGTGACTGTAGTTGATGTTGGGCCGTTGAGCTGTTATTTCTGATATTTACATTGTTTATGCCACGTGTCGGCACTGTTGTCCGGTAAATACTGTGAGTTGGGTAATTAGAGGTCGGTTCGTTTCAATGCATGTGACATTGTAGGAGTTTGAAGTTAGTGGGGTTGGTATGTGTGTTAGTGGCATTAGTTTATTGGGTTTAATACTTGAGATGTCACTTTCATGGACCATGGACCACATTGATTATCTCACAACTTTGAGGCAATTGTTGGAGATGCTCCCATGATCTATAAAACTGAAACCTAGCTTGATTCAACTCAGAAAATGTTTGTTTAGTGTTCTGGACAGGTTTCACAACGGATGGATTTAAATCTGAAAAACCTAGGATCATCAAACCTAGGTGTATGTCCAGCATGTGCTGATCATCTTGCACTTTGGGACCACTTGTTGAAGATGCTCCCTAACTCTATAAACCCGGTACATAGCTTATGTTGAATCTGCAGGAATGTGTTTAAAGATCTGAAAAGCTTCCATAACAGCCCATGTTGATTCAGTCCAACCTAGGAGTATTAAACTTAGGAGTCTGCTAAGCATGTGCAGACCACTTTCTGGAAAACGGATACATTTACGATTTAGCGCCAACGATGCCAAATCTCGAGGTAGCAGACAGTGATAAGAGATTGATGAAATTTGGCTTTCATTGATCTTTCTATCAAGCTAACCTACTACTAAGAAGTCAAAAGAACCTAGTACTTTATCATTTCTGTATTTTGACTATCCTGATTAAAGACATCAAAACGGATCCCTAAATCAGATGGAATCAATCTTTTGGGTCCAACCTAGGACTTGGCTAAACATGGGCAGAACTGTTAGATGAATGGCATGATTCAGACCAAAGCGTGAAAGCGACCACAGGGAGATTTGAACGTTGCCACTCTAGTCTCAGTCAAAACGAAATAGCTGTCTGCTGAGAGTGACACACAACGGTTTGAATTTCTTGGAAAGACCTATTCCATTGTGTCTCTATAAAAGGCTGAAGACTCCATGAAGAAACTCAGTGTTGCCAATGGAGAAAGAAGTGAGAATTTAACAGCAGCTCTCCTCCTAAGCTTGAGAGTGTTCAAAGATCCTTCCTTGTGCATTACTTGTAACTCTCTTGAGTGAGTCACTCATGAAGATATCTTGAGAGAGGGTTATATCTTAGACAAGCTTATGAGTGCTTTGAACTGATTAGTGATAAGTAAAGCTAGGATTAGCTTTGAGAAAAGGTTTGCAAGTTGCACCTTAGAAAAACTTGTGAGAGATAGACTTTGTTAGTTTAACCTATGAAGAAACCAATTGAGTGAGGTAGGATAGGGGATATCTTACTGGGAACTAAGAGCAAAGCTTGGATTAGCTTTGTGGGTATGAGAGGTTAGAGGTTAGCCTAGGTAAAACCTTGTACTATAGGTTATTGGTTGATCCCGTAAAAACCAAGGTTAGTGAAGGTTAGAAATCTCAAGGTGGACTCCTTGAGTAGTGGAGGTAGTCCTGTGTGGCGAACCACTATAAATCCTTTGTGCCAATATCTCTAACCCTCTCCTTAGTTGTGCTTTAGTGTGTTCATAATTTCCCGGATTTAGATACAAAGTCGATTTGGCATTAGTGATGTCAAATCGGTGACTAAGCGAAAAAGGGCTAATTTACCCCCCCTCTTAGCCACTTTGGACCTACAAATGGTAGCGGAGCCTTGTTCTCTATACATGGATTAACCTCCAAGAGATAAAGATCCAGGCTTTTGAGGGCTGTAGCGTCAAGAATTTTTCTTATTCTTATGGTGTGAAGTTCGGCCATTAGGAGCTTTTATTGAAGATTTCTATAGAGTGTCAAGAACTGGAGAAGTGGCTTGTTGTGCAAAATTTCTATTGGAGACCAGTGAAAAACGTCTTGAAGTTCTGGTCAGTAGAAGAAGTGAATGAAGCCAAGCCTAATTCTAAAGTTGCGAACCTCCTTCGATATGGCATCAATGAGGCCAAATTGGAAAGAGCATAGTCTAGTGCCACAATCTATGAGTTTTGGAGTCTCTTTGCTTCATGTATGATGGCACTACAAGTGATTCAGATGGTGAGGACTTTGTGAATCTTTCCCCTTCAGCAAGAGAGGATTCTAAGGTAAATGATTCTTTTCATAAATTTACATTTGATGAGCTATTTGATGAATTTAATGAATTACTTAAAATTCTTGGTAAAGATGAAAAGAACATTGTATATAGAAAACATGTTGAAGTATTAGATTTGATATAATTATTCATGACACTTCACATGTAGAGCCTGAAAAGTATCTGTACATCATGTGCTAATATTGTTGAAGATATAAAAATGAATAATGTTGTTCCTATTTATTTATGCAATGTTCATGAGAAGAAACTTGTTCTAAATGTTGATGCTTGTGAAAAACAATTAATGAAAATGATGCTCTTAATCTGGATATTAAATTTGTCAAGTTCATTAAGAGAAGAGTTGGTATATACCTTCTTTTGATAACAAAGGCGTTTCTTGTAAAAGAAAATTGTTGGAGTCATTCATTTGGCATTCAGTCCCAAGCCAACCTTAATGAATAACTTTGCTAGAGGTAAAGTTCATAATGCATCACATTTCACATGTCATTATGATGAAAATGGAGGTCACGGCATGATACTTTCATGATTAAAAGATGTATTGTGTTGATAAATATATTTGGCTACCGAAAGGTGCCAAAACTAATCCCAAAGACCCAAGTTTGTGTGGGTACCAAAAATATGATTTTCTTGGCAGAAAAATAAGGATAGACGGACGTTGTAAAGTGGTTGCTCAACACATATAAAAAACCCATCAAGATTCTCATCCTTAAGCTAAGGTAATGTCACATTTAGTGTTAGCTTAAAAGGTAAGGCACTTGATAAAGGTGATGATGATTTGATTCCTCCTTAAAAGATGTTAGCAATATCTCTAAGAGGATACTCAAATATATCACAATTGTTAATTGAAATAATTTTGGTAATACTTGTCCTAATTTTATGTCATGCATGCATTATGTATTTTTCATTGTTAGTATTTACTCTTCATAATGGTCGTCTACTGAAGTTTTGGCAAATGATTTTTTTTTATATTCTGGTGAGTGTTTTAACATTGAAATTGATAGATTATTTTTTGGTTTGCTGAAATTGTTAAATATATTCAAATGCTTTAGAAACGATTTGGCATCATTGATGACAATTCTGGCACATTATAAAATCTAAAAGGAGAAGCTATCTTTTGATGTTCTACACTTCATTTTCAATTAACTAAAGTTTTATGGTTTATTTGTGTTGTATGTTATCTTTAACATGTGCTTGTTGGTCATAACAAAGAACATTTAGTGAGCATATGACTGTTGCTTTTGATAGTCAATGTACTTGCTTTGGTCATGATGATTTCCTTCATAAAAGCTCATAAGTATATCTTATCTTTGATTATGTCATACTACTTGATGCTACTAATGAGTTGTTGTGTAAGAAATTTGAAAGCATAAGAGTACAGTGAATTCGAGATGAGCTTAGTGGGATGATTGAACTTCGACCTCGGATTCCAAGTAAAGAAACTTGATCTTCATAAACCAAGCTATGCATATACCCAAACATTTTGGCACTGATGAAGACAATGCTATCAAGTCTCAATGAGCATGACAATGATGTTAAACAAAGACGAAAATAGCAAAGAGATGACAGAAAGATATAACGGTATGATTAATAGTGCTCTTTATCTCTCTGTTGCTACTAAACCTGATACTATAATCAATGTTTGGCTTTGTCTATACTTCATTGTTGTCTTAAAGTATCCAAGCTAAGTGTTATCAAATGATCTTTTCAAGAGCTCAAAATTTATATCTTTAGATTAGATCACAGTAACCCAAAAGTTATTTTCTTTGAAACTGTTTAATTATTCTAATGATGACTTTGTTGGATATCTATTAGAGTTAAATGAACAAGTGGTTCTTGTTAGTGCATTGCATAATCATTTCTATCTTGGTTTAGCAAAAAGTACAATTTGGCGTCTGTGAAGCTGAATTTGTTATTACTGGTGTTATGACATGCTCAAGTTGGTTAGATGAAATATATGTTATAGCCTAGATTATATGTGCCTTCTCATTCTATGTGATAGCTTAAGTGTGCTTATCTCTCTAAAGATTCAGTCTAACACTCATGTACCAAACACATAGAAGAGATACAAAATTTCATCAAAGATCATATGCTTAAGAAGGATATAACACTTGTTCTTGTCAAAAGTGAGAATTAACTTGCAGGTATTTTCACCAAGTGACTGAAGGAAGATTAGTTCATCAGGATTTATGTGGAGATTGAAATGTGCACTCCACATTGGAGTATCTACAATCCTTCTTTGGTGATATCTCTCAACTTTGATCTCTTTATATGTGAACATGCATATTCATCACTTAGTTCATGAACATTCAATTGCACACTTGCACTTAACATTTGAGCAATGATGAAATTATGATGGAGATAAAAAATGGATTGGTGAAATTGGTGACTTATGAAGAAATCAGAGAGCAAGCTGCTTTGGCATCAGAGATGCCACAAATTGAAAAGGCAGATATTGAAAAAAAAAGCATCGATTTTTGTGCAAAAATTTTAAAGAAAGAGAGGGCCTATTTTTAGCTCTATAAGCAAAAATCTTTCACAAGCCGAGCCTGCCAAACCTGCTAGATTCTTGCAGCGTGCATATTACTTTTCAAAAAGGTAAAATTGGGGTAGAATACCTTTCAAAAAGTGATAGATGGGGTTGTTGAGAGAATTTGTATTGATAACCTGAAATAACCGTTGGACAATCAGTTTCCTTCTTATCCAACTATCTTTCCAATACTCTCTCTCAAATCCTACCTTTATCCTTTGCACAAACGGAGTGAGATGAATACTAACCGTGGTCGAAATAATTCTTGTCTCTCTTTCCTTCCACAAATTCAAAAACCAATATCAAATTAAGCCAATCTGTTCTAAACACAAAAATCCTTATCTATCTCCACCCAAAGTACAAAATGGAACATGAAGCACACTTGAAGTAAGAGTTGAAGACTTTGAAGTTTATCAATTCTCAAATTATGTAGTGTTCCTACTATAGAAGACCTTAAAGTGTTCAAATAGAAGGATAGAGAAGATGTTTCAGTCAATAATCATATTCTAAGCTCAAGTAAGTCAAAGGCCCCTCAAGGAGAATCAAGTCAAACAGAAGACTTCAAGTGGTTTCTGAAGTTTAACCTCTCAAGACTATTCAAGAGAAAAATTTGTTGAAGCACCACCAAGTCTTAGAGAGAAAAATAAGAAGAAGAAGAAAATACCAAGTCCTCATCTATAAGAAGAAGCTCAAAGAAAAACACTCAAGGGAAACTGATTCAATATGAGAATTAGTTCACTCTAAAAATGGTACTATCAAAGGCAATTCAGAATAAAAATTTTCTATTGAAGCACCACCTAATCTTGAAGAAATAATTCTTGAAGAGCTTAAAATGGCTACTTGGCTGCAGATCTGGAGAAGTTCAAAAGTGCTTTTGGCTTCTACGATGCCAAAATGGAAAATAAAGAGAAGCACAAGACTAAAGAAGAGAACTTCTTACCAAAGCTTGTTAAAGAAAGGGAAAGAGAAAGTTGTTAGAATTTCAGACTCTGAAGTATGAGAAAATCTTCCAGTAATGAGCAAGAAGAGTCCAAGTCTAGAGAAGAAGTTTCTTTAGGTCCTATCATATGGGGCAAATGCTTGTTAAATCGAGAAAAGGGATGAAGAAGAGCAAGCTTGTTGAAGATGTCTATCTATCAAGTGAGACTTCAATAGAGGGAATGAAAATGATCGAGGAGCTGCTGTTAGCAGTAAAATCTCTAAAGTCACAATATGCATTCCTGCCGGATTATGTTAGACTTGGTGTTCCAAGAGTCAACAAAAGAGCAAGCTTTGAGACTCATATGTCACTTCCTAGAAAGGCTTGATCTTAACTTGATTGAGTAACTTTACACCAATATGGCCTTAAAAGCATGATGATGATGATGGAAGAATCATTGGAATGAAGGAGGACTTGATGGTTTCCAATAGAAAACTTGAAGGGGTGATGCAAATACAAAAAGAGCATGGACATATTGTTGGCTAAGGTTAGAGATTCTTCTTACTATCATCCTCCTGCTGCCACTCCACAAGAAGAAGAATCTATTGCCCATTAAACCAGGTTTGACTCCTTCTCATTTATTGCTCTTTAGATTCATGCATTCCCATATCTTAACATAATTGCTTGTTTGGATTTTACATTATTTTTATGTGCATATTATATTGATTGTTATGCTATATATTTTACTACCTATGGTAACATCATGTGCTAATTGGTTTTATTCATGCAAAATAGGACAGATACCATTGATGAGTTTTTTAGCTCTTATAGTTGATACTTTTAGACATTAGTTACTATCCCTGCATCATATTATCATTACTCTATGATCTGTTACTTGCATTATTGTTAATTGTTTAAATATTCACACGTTCTTATTGATTGATACTTTGAGTTGATTTTTGGCACGATTGATGCCAAAACGTGAGTATTTCATTTGGTTGAGTTATTAATACCTTTATGCAGGAGCTTTAATCGTCCTCTTTTAGCTTACTTCCGATTTATCTTATACAGAGGAGATCAATATTGAGCTCTAAATTTTATAACACTGAAGATGTTTATCCTGCTAGTCGTTCTAGGTGTTAATGCATTTTTTTTGCTGTGCAGTCTATGGTTATCCCTTTGTGTTGCGATTTGGCCTGAGACATGCCAAAAAGAGACATAATCAAATAGACGTTGCTTGATGCGTGCTATCCGCAACTAGTTCCTGCAAGTGCATAGGGTTGTTGTAGTACTTATCAAGGTCGTATCCACGGGGACTAGGTTGAGTCTGTTATCCTTCAATTCAGACAAATTAGGCTCCAAAACAATTAAATAAGGATGGAGAAAAGGATGAACTATAATTGAAATGTAAATCAAGCAGTAATATAAATGTAACAACAAGGTTGAAGTAGGAAGAGATCAGATTGAGAGAAGTTTAGGGCATCCGGGGTTCACATATCCTGTTTTATGCATTTAAATTACTCGACAGCCTCATCACAGGCTAAGCCTGTGGGTGAGGCTGTGACTAATGAGATGTCTTGAAGGGGCTCCCATCCTAAAGTACTATCAACGGTTTTCGATCTTATTAATAGTTCCCTAAGCTTTCATCTACCCCCTGTCACTAAAGTAAATGTCTACTTAAGGATGAAGTTTAATGTTGGCGCTAATACCCACAGTCTCTCCCTATCTTCTTTCGAATGGCTAAGGAGTGAAGACTGACTATTATTGGTCTAGCACACCTGGCTTCTCCTTTCGGTCCTTCACCAGGCTGCTACTAAATTAATAGGATTCTGCCCAATAGTCAATCAAGAATCAAATTAGGAATTGTGTTATCTTTCTGACTATGCTGTCACAGACTGAGGCTGTACTAGGCACAAACTGTTGTTGTGTTGTGTACAGGCCGAGGCTGTTGACAGCAAAAGAGTCAATTAATAAAATCGGTTCTTGTAGGCGCTCTCAACCTATACTGCACCCATTTGCTTTCTCTCACAGGTGCCTCCCATGGTTCTCGCGCTCCTAATGCTTTCGCATCGGTCAAACACAGGGGTTTAGGATTGGTATTGAGGCTAGTTCCTCAATTAGTTTCTAACACTCGTTAAGAGCTAAAAACTAAGGGTTGGTTGTTATTGTTCCAGTAGCTATGGTTTCTCCTTTCGGTCAAATTCAAGTACTTCAGGAAGAAAGGGAAACGCGGCAACAAAGGAGATAGATGCTTTATTTGCAAGAAAAAGGGCCATTTTGCAAAAAATTGCCCAAATCAGCCAGCTAAATCAGCAAAATTGGTTCAGCAAATCCAGCAAAGCACTCAGGTCGACCTCGACAGTGCAGATGTTGAATCATTATTTTCAGAAACTGAAGAGCCTGACCAGGACTGTAATAACTTTGTCTTGATTTCCTCATACTGTACTGGACATTCTGTAAGAGCAAAAATCTTCTGACATTGGTGTAAGGAGCAAAGAACCGTTTGAATTTTAATCCTTGTGAGAGGATTTGAAGTTTCTCTGCCTGTTGAATGATATCAAAACCTATGACTGCACGTGCCTCAGCAGATGATAGTGATGATTCAATGGTGGACCCAGAAGACGCCAATCTTAGTCCGAGTCACGAGTCCATTAATAAATAATGGCACTCTCTTGTCACTATCTGTGAGCACCAGTATCAACAAAACCAATAAGAGGAATTGGCTTATCATACTTAGATGGGAGAATCTGTATTTTGACGGATGGTGACTTTGTTTTGGACAAAATGGATTTCTGTGCTTCCTTCTGAGCTTGAGAGAATCTGTATTTTGACGGATGGTGACTTTGTTTTGGACGAAATGGATTTCTGTGCTTCCTTCTGAGCTTGAAACACTGGTAGATATCGATCATCAAATTCTTAATCATGCATGGGTTTGGCCAGAACTCAAACATGTATCAAGTTTACAACAACCAAAACAAGAAAACGGGTTAAGAACATGGAAAAAGCAATTTATTACATAAGAACCAGGTACATGTTGTACCCCTTCAACCTAAGAGGGGTTGCTTAATTCATGCCCAGAAATACAAGAACTACAAAAACAAATAAAAGCATTGGGTTAAGAACAGCTTGGAGGCTAGGGGCAACAGCTGCAGAAATCGTGTGCCCCTTGAAACTGGGTTTTTGCCTCTGTTCCTCAACTTCTGCAAATCTCTGGGTGTTTTGATCGTTGGGTTATTCCCTCGATTCATGGGATCGTCGTCACTTCTCCCCTTTTTCTTTTGTAGGTGCAGCTCCTCTATTCTTCTTCCTCCCCACTTGCTGGAAGGTATGGGGGTTTGGGCAAATTGGTTCTTCAGCCTTCCAGTGTGTGTGTCAGGATAGGCGTGATGGGCAGCAAGTTAATTGGTGGATTGTAAGTTCCAAGGTATCCTTTGCAGAGGATAATCATTCTTTACGGTGGATTCTCTCTGAGTGGCATGTGTCTATCCCTTTTCCTCTGGAAAGTGCTCTGGGAACGTCAGGAGAATGTTTGTTTATGTTAGTGGAGCAAGTGGTGTAATTTTATATTTCTCCTGTAATTTCTGGGTTTTGCAGGACGCACAGGCTGAGGCTATCGACACACAGGCTGAGCTTGTGCATGGCTATTTGCAGTCCTCCTTCGACTTCCTTCTCCAATCGATTTTAGCCTCTTCTGTAGATGATGAAACGTCATAAGTTCTCTTTGGATAGAGGCGAGGGCTGTGAGTCTCAGTGGAAATCCTGTGATTTGAAGATGGTTTGCCGCCCCCAATTGAAATTTCAGTGAACAACAGCCTCAGGGACAGGCTCAAGGGTTCTACAACAGGCTCATGATGTGATCCGAAACAGGCTCATGCTGTAACAGAGGTTGTTTCTTCAAGTGCAATGAAATACTCCCGAATTGGTCGAAATGCACCTGAAATCACTAATCATGCAGTAAGGGGTGGAATTATTGGAAATATGATGAAATAGTGCATAGGGAGGCGTATGATCATAATGAAATATGAGCAATTTATCTCTAAAATCATGCCTAAAACTATGCATATTTCTCACTCATCAAAATACTCCAAACTGAAGATTTTGCTTGTCCTCAAGCAATCAGAGAAGATAAGGTGGCATGATTTGAAGGGAAGTAAAAGGCTAATCCCAATACATCAAATTTTCACTAGGCTTCTCTCTTGTGATGTCTCAATTTAAGCATTCTTTTATTTCCCTTCAAGACTGCATCAATTTCAATCAAATTCCTTGTCAGTAGTTTTTGTCATAAAAACCACAGGAGTAATCTTGCAACTAACCTCTAATCATCTGTCGTCAAAGGGATCCTGCCAAAATCATTTTTCGGGAAGTGAAAACATTACCTCTTATGCAGACCCATTACCTCTTGTCTCCACTAATGTGCATAAGTCATCAAGCTATGAACTTGATTCTTTTGGTTTTTGTTCATGAACAGCCTGAGACTGTGTGGAGGCTGTTTGACTTCATATTTTTTGAGGTCTCATGCTGTTCAGCAACTATACCCCGATGCTTCAGCCACCTTCTGGTGTAACCAACTACTCCAACAATTGGATTGGATTTGTGTTCTAGGATGGAGTATGATTCGCCAAATGTTGCCTCTGTCCTTCCTCCCTTTTCTTTATTTTGTTTTTTTTCTCTACCCTCTTTTTTTTTCATCTTTCCTTTTTCTTTTTCAAGGGAGAGGGGAGTACATGTATTTGTTAGCGATCTCATTTTTTTACTGGCTGAGTATGGGCAATCTCATTTCTAAACTTGATCAAATCTTGCTCACATGCTCATCGACAGGGTGAGGCTGTTTGAAGGAAAATGTGCCCTTAGAGACTGACGGCCCCTGTTTTGGCTGCAAAGGTTAAGGTGGGATATGCAGGGTAAATGAATGAAATGCGGCCATCATAATAGGCTCAAATGGGGTTGCAAGGGTCTGATGAGTGAGTTGTGGTTTTGTGTGGTCTGTAGGTATGCCAAAGATAGCCTAGATCCTTTCCTTGTTTGTAAACTCAGCTTAAAATTTTGCCTTGATAGAGGTAAGGGCCTGTTCTAAGGTAAACAGATTGAGCCTGTTTAATTTAGAAAAAATTTGACAAGAATCTTCCCAAGTGACAGATTTAATAGAATTTAGCTACTTGATTAGTCCTGCTTTGTTTCTTTGAAAAGGTAAGACAAGTCATAAGATTGGAAATTGAGCAGAATTTAATGGAATAAGAAAGGGTGCCTAAATATAGAGACAGACTCACACTGTCAGAAATATAATGAAAATAGATGAACGTGAAATTGCATTTATTGAAATTCAAAAAAGAACATGAAGTCATGCATGGCTAAATTGCACCCTAAAATACCCCCAAACTGAAAATCTGCAGTGTCCTCACTGCCAAACAAAACCAAAAATAGGGTGCAATGCCGAAATTAATTAAAAAAAAAAGAATCACACATAGCAAATTTCAAAGAAAATAACAAATACTAGAGTTACCCAAACTGAAACTAAGCTATATGGTAAGAGGGGGTTATCTAAAGTAAACTCTAAAATGTTCCAAATCGATTAGGGGAGGGGGTAGTGGATCATGTAGACAGGATTGATCAGTCCTTATCTAAAAAACTGAATTGGCCATTGGGTAGGTGGAATGACCTAATCAAAATGCAAAATAACACAGGCTCATCCTGTGTGTGTTAGCACGTAAACCACCATTTGCAAAGCGTCATGAAATGTAAAGGTGGAAAGGGTTTAGAACTTCCCTGGCTAAATTCTGACTTGTCAATTCCTTTTTGCATCGATTTGCAACACCTAGAGGTTAGCAACACAAGAAAAACACACAAAGAAAACAAAAACAACCAAAGGAGGATAAAAAGAAAGGTTTAGATAATAAAAAGCCAAATAAATCCAAATAAAAGGTAATAGTATCAAGCACCAGTCCTCAGCAACGGCGCCAAAAACTTGATGTGGGTGTCTTTGTCGATATTGGTTCCTGCAAGTGCACAGGGTTGTTGTAGTACTTATCAAGATCGTATCTACAGGGACTGGGTTGAGTCTGTTACCCTTCAATTCAGACAAATTAGGCTCGAAAACAATTAAATAAGGATGGAGAAAAGGATGAACTATAATTGAAATGTAAATCAAGCAGTAATATAAATGTAACAACAAGGTTGAAGTAGGAAGAGATCAGATTGAGAGAAGTTTAGGGCATCCGGGGTTCACATATCCTGTTTTATGCATTTAAATTACTCGACAGCCTCATCACAGGCTGAGCCTGTGGGTGAGACTGTGACTAATGAGATGTCTTGAAGGGGCTCCCATCCTAAAGTACTATCAACGGCTTTCGATCTTATTAATAGTTCCCTAAGCTTCCATCTACCCCCTGTCACTAGAGTAAATGTCTACTTAAGGATGAAGTTTAATGTTGGCGCTAATACCCACAGTCTCTCCCTATCTTCTTTCGAATGGCTAAGGAGTGAAGGCTGACTATTATTGGTCTAGCACACCTGGCTTCTCCTTTCGGTCCTTCACCAGGCTGCTACTAAATTAATAGGATTCTGCCCAATAGTCAATCAAGAATCAAATTAGGAATTGTGTTATCTTTCTGACTATGCTGTCACAGACTAAGGCTGTACTAGGCACAAACTGATGCTGTGCTGTGTACAGGCCGAGGCTGTTGACAGCAAAAGAGTCAATTAATAGAATCGGTTCTTGCAGGCGCTCTCAACCTATACTGCGCCCATTTGCTTTCTCTCACAGGTGCCTCCCATGGTTCTCACGCTCCTAATGCTTTCGCATCGGTCAAACACAGGGGTTTAGGATTGGTGTTGAGGCTAGTTCCTCAATTAGTTTCTAACACTCGTTAAAAGCTAAAAACTAAGGGTTGGTTGTTATTGTTCTAGTAGCTATGGTTTCTCCTTTCGGTCATTCACCTAGCTACCTGTAATCATGCATGGGTTTGGCCAGAACTCAAACATGTATCAAGTTTACAACAACCAAAACAAGAAAACGGGTTAAGAATATGGAAAGAGCAATTTATTACGTAAGAACCAGGGACATGTTGCACCTCTTCAACCTAAGAGGGGTTGTTTAATTCATGCCCAGAAATAAAATAACTACAAAAACAAATAAAAGCATTGGGTTAGGAACAGCTTGGAGGCTAGGGCCAACATGATTTCTGCAACAAAAGCTGCAGAATTGTGTGCCCCTTGAAACTGGGTTTTTGCCTCTGTTCCTCAACTTCTGCAAATCTCTGGGTGTTTTTGATCGATGGGTTATTCCCTCGATTCATGGGATCGTCGTCACTTCTCCCCTTCTTCTTTTGTAGGTGCAGCTCCTCTGTTCTTCTTCCTCCCCACTTGCTGGAAGGTATGGGGGTTTGGGCAAGTTGGTTCGTCAGCCTTCCAGTGTGTGTGTCAGGATAAGCGTGATGGGCAGCAAGTTGATTGGTGGATTGTAAGTTCCAAGGTACCCTTTGTAGAGGATAATCATTCTTTACGGTGGATTCTCTCTGAGTGGCATGTGCCTATCCCTTTTCCTCTGGAAAGTGCTCTGGGAACGTCAGGAGAATGTTTGTTTATGTTAGTGGAGCAAGTGGTGTAATTATATATTTCTCCTTCAATTTCTGGGTTTTGCAGGACGCACAGGCTGAGGCTGTCGACACACAGGCTGAGCCTGTACATGGTCTATTTACAGTCCTCCTTCGAATTCCTTCTCCAATCGATTTTAGCCTCTTCTGTAGATGATGAAATGTCATAAGTTCTCTTTGGATAGAGGCGAGGGCTGTGAGTCTCAGTGGAAATCCTGTGATTTGAAGATGGTTTGCCGCCCCCAATTGAAATTTCAGTGAACAACAGCCTTAGGGACAGGCTCAAGGGTTCTGCAACAGGCTCATGCTGTGATCCGAAACAGGCTCATGCTGTAACAAATGTTGTTTCTTCAAGTGCAATGAAATCCTCCCGAATTGGTCGAAATGCACCTGAAATCACTAATCATGCAGTAAGGGGTGGAATTATTGGAAATATGATGAAATAGTGCATAGGGAGGCGTATGATCATAATGAAATATGAGCAATTTATCTCTAAAATCATGCCTAAAACTAAGCATATTTCACACTCATCATTGCTTGTTGATGTTTCTATTGACCATACTTTATTACCGTGTTTTGTTGTTAATTTTTTGGAATATAGTATCTTGATCTATTATAATTTGGCTTCTCTCAGTAATTCACACTTGGTCATATTTGCTTTTTGAGATGCCAAAAGGGGGAGAAATAGTGTTGCGTGATTGCAAGTACTTGCATACTTATGTGATGTTCTTATTTTGCAAAAAAGTTTTAGATAGGGGGAGCATTTGTGCAAAATAGATTTTAAAAGTTATGCTTTCTATGTCTTTTCACGCAAAGTTTGTCATCATAAAAAAGGGGGAGATTGTTGGCCTAAGGTCGGATTAGCATGTGTTTTGTGTTAATCATTTTTTCTTAATCTTAATTAAGCACACTAACCGAGGTATTTGATCATATATGGATTAGTAGTTGATTTAGTTTTAATCATGTGTCTTAATCTTCCTTATGCCTTAGCTATGTTTTGATGCTAACAAACTTTGAGTTTCAGATTTATATATTAATTCTTAGCATGCATATGACATTGTGGGAGTTTGAAATTAGTGGGGTTGGTATGTGTGTTAGTGGCATTAGTTTATTGGGTTTAATACTTGAGATGTCACTTTCATGGACTATGGACCATATTGATTATCTCACAACTTTGAGACAATTGTTGGAAATGCTCCTATGATCTATAAAACTGAAACCTAGCTTGATTCAACTCAGAAAAATTTGTTTAGTGTTCTAGACAGGTTTCACAACAGATGGATTTAAATCTAATAAACCTAGGATCATCAAACCTAGGTGTATGTCCAGCATGTGCAGACCACTTTCTGGAAAACGGATACATTTACGATTTGGCGCCAACGATGCCAAATCTCGAGGTAGCAGACAGTGATAAGAGATTGATGAAAGTTGGCTTTCATTGATCTTTGTATCAAGCTAACCTACTACTAAGAAGTCAAAAGAACCTAGTACTTTATCATTTCTGTATTTTGACTATCCTGATTAAAGACATCAAAACGGATCCCTAAATCAGATGGAATCAATCTTTTGGGTCCAACCTAGGACTTGGCTAAACATGGGCAGACCTGTCAGATGAATGGCATGATTCAGACCAAAGCGTGAAAGCGACCACAAGGAGATTTGAACGTTGCCACTCTAGTCTCAGTCAAAACGAAACAGCTGTCTGCTGAGAGTGACACACAACAGTTTGAATTTCTTGGAAAGACCTATTCCATTATGTCTCTATAAAAGGCTGAAGACTCCATGAAGAAACTCAGAGCTGCCAATGGAGAAAGAAGTGAGAATTTAGCAGTAGCTCTCCTCCTTGTGCATTACTTGTAAATCTCTTGAGTGAGTCACTCATGAAGATATCTTGAGAGAGGGTTATATCTTAGACAAGCTTATGAGTGCTTTGTACTGACTAGTGATAAGCAAAGCTAGGATTAGCTTTGAGAAAAGGTTTACAAGTTGCACCTTAGAAAAACTTGTGAGAGATAGGCTTTGTTGGTTTAACCTATGAAGAAACCAATTGAGTGAGGTAGGATAGGGGATATCTTACTGGGAACTAAGAGCAAAGCTTGGATTAGCTTTGTGGGTATGAGAGGTTAGAGGTTAGCCTAGGTAAAACCTTGTACTATAGGTTATTGGTTGATCCCATAAAAACCAAGGTTAGTGAAGGTTAGAAATCTCAAGGTCGACTCCTTGAGTAGTGGATGTAGTCCTGTATGGCGAACCACTATAAATCTTTTGTGCCAATATCTCTAACCCTCTCCTTAATTGTGCTTTAATGTGTTCATAATTTTCCAGATTTAGATACAAAGTCGATTTGACATTAGTGACGCCAAATCGGTGACTAAGCGAAAAAGGGCTAATTCACCCCCCTCTTAGCCACTTTGGACCTACAATATTAAAATAAAATAAACCAAAACATTGAGAGATAATGAAGGAAAGCAAAATTAATTTCAAAAAATTATATTTTTACAAACTATAATATATATAAAAAAATAAAAAAGAAAATCACAAAAAAATTAAGAATAAAAAATTATTCAGTTATTTTTGTTGTGGAAAAAAATATAGAACATATTAGCAAAAAAAAGGTATAATTATTTTTTAAAAAAATGGAAACAAACTAAAAAAAATACTTATCAAAAAAAAATTGTATGAACTATTTTTTCTCTAAACAACTTAAAAATAAAAGTATACTTATGTTTTTCTAAAATTTTTTGTTTATTATTAATTATTTTTTAAAATTTTTTCTTTTATTATTTAATATTTTTTGTTTTAGGAGTCAATAATGCATGCTTAAACATACAAAATTAATTATCTATATTATTATTAAAAATTTAATTTAATTTTTGTCCTGTTTTATATTCAATATTATTTATAAATGTTTTATTATGTATAATAATATTTTTTAATTAAATTAAATAATTAAAAAGAGAAAAAAGACAAAATAATTTTGATAAAAAAATTATTCAGTTATTGTTTTTGTGGAAAAAAATATAGAACATATTAGCAAAAAAAAGTATAATTGTTTTAAAAAATAAGTGGAAACAAATAAAAAAATAGACGACACCACACCACAGTCCACACAACTCCACCACAACCCTGCTCAGCTCGTCCACCCAGGCCAAAGCATCATCGCCATCTCCCAGCTGCCACTGTTCAACTTCTTTTCCCCACTCTCTCAATCGCTTGGAAGACCAAGCCGCCGCCGCCGCCGCGACTACCTTACAATCGAGCGCCACCGCCATCATCCACCAGCAACGGTTGACGAGGGAGCGAGGGGAGGGCCTCTTGAGCCGAGCTCATTTCGGTTCGGAGGAGCAGCCTGGTCCTTCGTGCCGCCGCCTTCTGCATCCCACCGGTAAGTGTCTCGCCTCCTTCCTTTACGATTTCTGGGTTTTATGGGTTTTGATGTGTCGATGCTGATCGGCAGGTGTGGGTTGTTTCGTGGTGGTGTGTTCGGGACTCTGGTCGTGGAGGGTGGCTTTGCAATCGCGTGGGCAGGGCGCTTAGGCTCGGGTTTGGTGTTGCTGGTGAAGAACCGAGATTAGCAAAGCACAAAAATGCTGTGGGTGGACAAGTACAGACCCAAAACCCTAGACCAGGTCCTCGTCCACAAAGACACCGCTCAAAACCTCAAGAAACTTGTATTCCTCTCTTCTCTTCCCCTCTTTTCTTTTTTTTTTCTCTGCTCATCCATTCCTTAATTACGCAATTTGTTTCCCCTAATTTCTTGGGCTTTTTATGTTTCCCTTTTATTGGTGTAGGTTTCCGAGCAAGACTGCCCGCATTTGCTCTTCTATGGCCCCTCCGGTTCCGGCAAGAAAACCCTTATCATGGCTCTCCTCCGCCAGATGTTCGGTGCCAGTGCCGAAAAGGTCTCTCCCTTTTTGTGGGGGTTTTTTCACTTTATGCGCTATAATTTGTTTTCTCTGGCGATGTAGCCTTAATTCTTTGTATTAGTGCAAAAAAGTGTCTTCTTTAATCCCTAATTATCCCTTTTTGTCTGATTGCAGGTGAAGGTGGAGACTAAGACGTGGAAAATCGATGTGAGTGGCACTCACTTGTTTACCCCCTCTTTGTTTGATTGGTTTTCCTAAAGGAAATTGGAAATCTGTGTTTGCTTTTGTAATGTATGATACATTGCTGTTGGTTGCTTGATTAATCTGCTTACCCTCTGTCATTTCATCCCTTTAGCAAAAAGGGAATGGGATTGCATGCATGTGCAATTAGATGTGTGCATGTTTTCTTTTTTGGCATTCATGGAGACACTCTCCCCTTTTTATGTCAAAAAATTGCTGCTGGAAGTCGTTGCTATGAGTTTGTTATCTTCTTCCCTCTTCTATGTAAGCATGCCTTGGTTTTAGGGATTATGTTGAAATTTGTAAGTCATTTTGGCATTGTAACTTTATCAGAAGTATTCGCCTCCATTCTATTAGTGTAGTTTCTCAATCTGTTTTCTTTCTGTCCTTTTCTTAAATGGGTATTTTCAGGCAGGAAGTAGAACAATTGATCTCGAGCTTACCACATTAGCAAGCACGCACCACGTGGAGCTGAGCCCCAGTGATGCAGGTTTTCAAGACAGATATATAGTTCAGGAGATAATAAAAGAAATGGCTAAGAATAGGCCAATTGACACCAAAGGGAAAAAGGGATTTAAAGGTAGCTCTCCTCTCCCCTCTTTTCATAGGTTTACCATATGTACAAAAATTTGCCACTTGTGTTATTATGTGCATTATTGGTGTAGATACCTCTTGAGTGCTTTCTGAATACTGAGACGCCTAAGCGAGGGAGCTTTTTACTTATTTTTTCTTTTTTTTTTGCAAGAGTGCTTTTTCTTCTTCCTTTATTTTTTCAAAGAAAAAGACTCACCTTTTTATTTCTTCTGCTTAGTTATTGTTTAAGGTTTCAACTAATTTTGGAACCAAAAAAAGAAAACCTAGCTTTTCACCTTTTCTCTTTTATGCATGTTTGCCAATGATTCTCTTTTGTGCAAATATTAGTTTTAGTGCTCAACGAGGTGGACAAGCTTTCAAGAGAAGCACAACATTCTCTTCGTAGAACAATGGAGAAATACAGTGCTTCCTGCCGGTTAATTCTATGCTGTAATAGTTCTTCAAGGGTTACTGAAGCAATCAGGTCTCGCTGTCTAAATGTGAGAATCAATGCACCGACAGAGGACCAGGTTAGGAGAAGTTTATTACATTTCTTTCACAGTTCCAGTAAGTGCATTTGAGTAGAGCTTGACATGCAAATCATGGAACACTGTTGTAGCAGAATAGAATTAAGACATTAATGCAAGTATTGTTCTATACAGGATTTCTTCCTCTCATGAATTGATTTTATTTTTCTTATGGTTGAAGGAGCAATTTGATGAAATGGTCTCAGCAAAATTTTCTCCTTATTATTTCGCCCAAAATTTTCTAGTTTGTATATAAGGTATTAAGATACCAATATTGTTAATTGAGACTGTCAACAATACTATTTTGTTTCTTATGGGGTTAAATGATTCGTTGCAAAAGATTGTCAAGGTATTGGAGTTCATAGGGCAAAAAGAAGGGCTGCAACTTCCCTCTGGATTTGCTAGTCGTATAGCGGATAAATCAAACAGGAGTCTGAGGAGAGCTATCCTTTCCTTTGAAACATGTCGTGTCCAACAGTTAAGCTCATGAACTCTTTTACTGATCACCGCTGTTGTTTATCCTATTCCTTTTTGGATTCCTGGAATCACAGGACTACTTTATTGCACAACTTCTGACAGCACTCTTCTTTTGTTGGAAATGGTTGCTGTAGGTATCCTTTTAACATTAATCAAACAATACCCCCAATGGACTGGGAGGAGTATGTTGCTGAAATATCCTCTGACATAATGAGGGAGCAGAGCCCTAAAAGGTATTGGTCCAGTATCTTCTGTTGTTTGGTGCTGAGGATGAATTGATAATTTTAGCATTTTTGAATTTGCTATTTCTGTAAATTTCTAAGTGGACTTGCTCCATATGCTATATAAGGTTATTTCAAGTTCGAGGGAAGTTGTATGAACTACTTACCAATTGTATTCCTCCAGAGGTTATTTTGAAGGTGAAGACTTCTTGTCTTATGTAATCTTTTCTAGTTTTCTTTCTTATGCATTCTTTGTTTTTAAGCTCCATTCTCTTAATGTTTCAGAAGCTGCTTTCTGAATTGTTAAAGAAATTGGATGAGGAATTGAAGCACGAGGTCAGCCATTGGGCTGCATATTATGTGAGTTATATCAGTATCTTCTTATATGGCTGTGTTTCATGGTTTGCTGATTAGGTAATTTACCTGAAGCTAGGAAACCTTTTTTAGGTTGTTTTTTCCTGACAGATATCAGCTCCTCTGACAGGACTTTAATTTCACTGTAGAGTGTGTATGTGTTTTGTGTATGTTTCAGAGTCCGTTGCAGAAGTAGACACATTTACGATTATTTTGTTAACATGCATATGAAGATTTTGCAGTCGGTGTTCAACTTCACAGATGTCAGTATTGACAAACTGTTGACAGAAATACCGTTTACTTTTCCAATTTGGTCAATGAGTTTGGTTGGAGGCGTCATTTAGCTGTAAATAACATGTAATTTAAGCTTCATCTTACTTTCCTGCTCCTTGTTTCCCTTGTGTCTCACTCCTGCATCTATACAGGAACATAGGATGCGTCAGGGACAGAAGGCCATATTTCATCTTGAAGGTACTTCCGTCCTTGTGAACTGTTTTCTTTCCATCTTTTCTATTTCTCCTTCCTCACCTCATCTAGTTATATATTTTAGTGAATATTCTTACATGTTTCTTTAACCTTTTAAAATGTATCATTTGTCTAATTTTTCAACTTCAATGTCTAAATTGCTGCAATAAATTGCAGACAATCTGTTTGCAATATTTGGAATATCAGGTGGAAATTTCCTTTTCTAGTCTATGGACACTAGGAGAGATAACTGTCTGTTTGCAATGTTGCTTTACCATATTTTGGGTGTTATATATATAAAAAAAAAACACATTTTTGGTTATTTGGGGAAAAAAGATTCCATAATTAGAGGCATTTCTCATTCTTCTGCGCATCTCAAGGAGCCTATCTTGAGCTGTTGGTTCCTATCAGATGTCGATCTTTGCTTGATCTGATTTCTTGGATCAGCTTTTTATCTAATAGAAATATTCCCATTGCTTATGGAGTTGCAACTGTTTTTTTGTTCACCTTTTGCAGCATTTGTGGCCAAATTCATGAGCATTTATAAGGGCTTTCTCATTGCAACGTTTGGCTGAAGTAGTGGCACGCTATCTCTCAACGTTTGAATGTTTGGGAAGAGCATCACTGTGTTGTTGTTCTATTTCGGTACAAGAAAAATAATTATTTGCCTCATGATTATGCAATTGTGCTGAGTAAAAGATTTATTACGAATCACCCCCGGTTTTGGCTCGTCACTATTTTTACTAGCTTTGTTTGCCTTCCTGATGCCTAATATTTTATTGTGTATATATTAAGTTGGAGTTTGATTCAGTAGGATTTAAGAATAAGTAGTTTATTTTTCTCAAAAATGGAATAAGTAGTTTAGACAAGAAAAAGAAAGAAGCATATTTCCTATAAACAAGAAAAAGAATGCATATTAGACAAGAAAAAGAAAGAAGCATATTTCCTATAAACAACATTTTAAAAATGGAAGAACCAAATAAGGAAACGCTGCGAAATGTGGATAATGATGAAAACGCTATAAAAATAAGGAACTAGTGATGATGGAAAGCGCAACAGGACACGGTTGACCAGCTATCAAGCACTTCGCACAAATATGTTTACCTTCATATAAATGCAAGGTATGTTCCTTGATGTTATTATAAAAAAAATGACCTTTATAATAGAATATATGAGAATGGGCGGGGAAAAAAATATTCAGGAACTATAATTGCATGTCTAGAGAGCATCACATGAAATATTACGGGGGGTAATCATTTATGTTTTTCTGTTGAAACCCATACATTAATAATTATTCATCATCAATCCAAGCACAATATTTTTGCCTGAATTCAAGCACATTAGGACCGGTGACAACCATGATAGCGGACAGCAGTTGTGTTTATCCTGAGAATGTTTCTTATATTGATGATGTACAAGCTCTCAGGAAGGCTTTCAAAGGTGTAATCTCTAGCTAACACTCATTTCATGGCCTGTAATGTTTACATGATTTTTTTTTTTTCCCCTCTTTGGCAGTAGTGTTATTTTCCTTGGTTTGATGATCCTCTGAACAGTCAAACTATTAGTATGATCACCATCGTGCACATGATCTTCATACATACTTCAGCAATGTTAATGTTCCTTTCTGGTTCATAGTTTTCATCTTCAATGTTTAATGGTTAAGTGAGAGAGAGAAGGAGATCTACTGATGAACATGTTCTCAACTATATTCACATTTATATTAGTATGTCTTGTCTCTACCACTGTTTTTCTATTTTTCAAAGTCTACATAATTATTTCTCTGCGACAAATAACAAAGTTGAAATGATTTATTCCAGGGTGATGATCATCTCATCTCACAGGAAATATTGAAACTGATACTGTACTCTTTGTTGCTTGTGAATTTGCTAGGATGGGGCACCTCTGAGAAGGCAATCATTTCAATACTGGGACCTAGAAATGCAGCACAAAGGAGGCAAATCAGGGCAGCCTATGAGGGGCTGTTTCAAGAAAGATCTTGTCAAACGACTTGAGTCTGAACTCAAAGGGGACTTTGAGGTAAAGCATTATATTAATTGTTATGGATACACAATATTATGATACTTCATATTTTTCCTGTGCCAAGATATGTATATGGGTTCTTTTCTATCAAATGAAAACTCTAGGCTCTGTTTGCTATTGAGTTCTGTATATCTTTATGAGAGAGCAAACACAATGAACATAATGGACATGTACTTGCGTGCAAACGCAGAGATCGGTGTATCGATGGATACTGGATCCAGAAGAAAGAGATGCGGTGCTGGCTAATGTGGCCATAAAGAAGTCTGGTGATTACCATGTGATTGCAGAAATCGCTTGTGTGCTATCCCCGGAGGAGCTTTTGGCTGTGAGGAGGGCTTACCAGATTCGCTATAAGCTGTCTTTGGAAGAAGATGTGGCTGCACATACCTCTGGCCACCTCAGGAAGGCATGTTATGCCGCTAACCTGCGTATATTGAGATATATTTGTCATCAATTTTGATGTTGACCAAGAAAAATATGCATAGTTTACAAGTGATCATCATATCAGTTACTACGATCAGTCGTAGACGTGCCTAATGATTCTGATAATCTACTCAAGTCTCCAATCATTTTGCAGCTCTTGGTTGGTTTGGTGACAAAATATAGGTACCAAGGTCCTGAGGTAAATGCAAGATTGGCAGATTCGGAAGCCGACGTTCTTCATGATGCAATCAAGGACAAGAAAATTCAATCATGAAGAGCTTATTAGGATCCTCACTACAAGGAGCAAACTTCAGCTCCTGGCAACTTTCAACCGCTACAGAGATGACCATGGCACTTCCCTCCTTGAGGTACACAGGATGCTTGCAGTTCCATGCAATTATATATTGGCATTCAAGAAAGTGCAATCTATTTAACAGCACTTTCATTTACTACTGAAAAGTTGTTCTAGTGAGCTCTAATGTTGGGCTATGTCTTTGATATGCAGGCTTTGTCGGGTGAGCATGGTGATGACTTCAAAAAAGTGCTACAAACCGCTGTTAGATGCATCCATGATCATAAGAAATACTTAGAAGAGGTGGGTATAGATACCTGAGCCACTGCGAAAAAAAGCGCGAATTTTGTGGAGGTTTTTTATTATTTGCCGTCGCGGGGTTTCTCAAACCGCTAGAGTTACAATCGTCGCAAATTGTTCCCGTGACAACTCCCGCAATTTGCATTATAACCCCTGCTATTTGCCGTCGTGGGATTTGCTCAAACCCACAACGACAAATAGCGGGGTTGAAAGCCTCACAAAATTGCATTAAAACCCCCCGGCAAATTGTGTGCTTTTTGCATAATGCAATTTGTGCGGGTTATATTGTGGGGTTTCAACCTCCGCAATGTTATATTACTATTTTTAAAAAATAAATGGTGAAACCTGCTGTAATTTTTTTCTAACCTCAATTAGAATTATAATTGACAGTTTAAAATAATATAAAAGGCGCAAAAAAAAAATCAAAATTGACATTTTATTAAATTATACAAAGGATCATATACAAAATTTTGAGTCCACTAATAATAATAAAAAAAATGATGGAATAAAAAAAATAATTCTAGCTCCCTTATACAAAACAATAATGTGAAGCTTTTGAGTCTTTTGCAGTTGTCTAAAAATTCCTTCATCATGGAGGTCAAACTTGAGCACAACCTTCTGCAAGTGAAAAAAATAAAAAAAAAAACACAAACTTTAGAAACAAGAAAAACTATTGCTCTCTTTACTGATAAGTATCAAGAAGACAACCCTACAGTATTAGTCAAAGCTTTGATGCAAAGAAAACAGAAAGTAATTAATCTATGGAAAAGAGAAGCAAAGGGAACATGATCAACATCAATAAAAGAATCAAAATATGGGATGCATTTGCCAGGAAATTAAGCATGGATTTTTTTGAGAAATGAAACCCTCACCTTCATTGCTGCAGTTGATTTCAAACACAAAGAGCTACCAATTTGAACAAACAGAAAGTTCTAACCAGAGCTTGACAGTCAAAACATCTCAAACTGGAATGCAAGTTCAGCCACAACTACTATTGCAGCCAAATGCTTCATCCAAGTGCCAATTCAATTTCTGAATAAGCCAAAGACCTACTAAAAGTAAAGTTTCACTAAACCTATAAGCCTGTTAATAGTTTGACACACATACCTTGAGCCAAGAAATCACTTTGCACATCACCATTGTAATCTTTGCATGCCTATACATAACCTCCTTCACTCTTGAGAGCATAAGCCACCATATCATCAATAAGTCGGTGTTCATACCTGCAAGTCCAATCACTTAGGTTAATGATACAGACAAAACACGACCAAAGCAAACAAACCATCTTCAATTAAGTAAAAACTTCCCAGCCTCCTCAAACTTTGATTTCCAGCAAAACATACATGAGCAAAATGAATACCAGCAACTCAGCACAAGGAAAAATATCAAGGAAGTGGAAGTTTTCTGTTACGGAACGATACAACATAAACCTGCAAAGAACAAATAAAGAAGAACAATAACTTTCAGAACTAGAAGCAACGGCGTGCTTCCAAATGTTCGAAAAGAGGTCGTAGAACTTTTAAAAGAAGCATATATACCTCCTTCTCAAAAAAAATGATTGATATATAAGCCTTTATCTGTATTTTCTCAACAACTACCAAAAGCACGATCTTAAAAGAGTTGAATGGTCAAGGAAAACTACAAACAACAAAAACCACTATGAAAAACATAATAATAGAAAATAATAAAATATTTTAATAATCCTTTTTATTAGTAAGATACTTTAGTAATTAAAATTATATAATTTATAATATTAAAGGATTAAAAAATACCATTGACAATAATTATTTTATAAAATTTTTATTCCAATACAAAGACTAATTCTAAATAATTCATTTGTCTAGATTATAAAAAAAAAAATTTGTCTACGTTATATATACGCCCTTCTCAAAAAAATGATTGATATATAAGTCTTTATCTATATTTTCTCAACAACTACAAATCATTAATAAGAACAATAATTACTGAAAAAAATAAAACTATAAAGAAGAACAACTGAAGAGTCGGCGAAAACTATAAACGAGAATAACATCTATAAAAAAGAATAATCATGGAGAAGAATAGTCACATAGATCTCATGCCAAATGTGTTTGCAATTTATTATTAATAAGAACTATGGTGAAAAAAAACCAAAAAACAGACGTCAATGACTACAAAACAAATAATAACGGAAAAGAATAATCACAAAAATTCATGTCTGATGTATTTGTAGTTTATTATCGACAGGAACTATGAAAAAAAGATATCGGAAAACAATCGAAGAGTTAACAAAAACTACCAACGAGAACAAAGAATACAAAAAATAATAATATAACTTAATAATCTCATTCATTAATAATATAATTTAATAATTAAAATTATATAATTTAAAATATCAAAGGATTACCAAATATTATTATCAATAATGGATTCATAAATTCTTATTCTAATACAAAAATTAATTCTAAATAATTTGTTTGTCTAGATTATCAAAAAATTCTTTGTGTAGATTATATATAAGTTCTTCTCAAGATACTAACTAATATATAAGCATTTATTTATATTTTCTCAACAACCACAAAAAAATATGAAGAATAATAATTATTGGAAATAATAGAACTATGAAGAAGGACAGTTGAAAAATCAACGAAAACTATGAACAAAAATAATGTTTACCAATAAGAATAATCACAAGAGTTCATGACAGATATGTTTATAATTTATTATCAAGACGAACTATTGAGAAGAAGAGTCAAGTAGTCAACAAAAACTACGAATAAGAACAATGACTATGAAAAAAAAAGTAGTAACGAATAAAAATTATCAAAGGAATTCATGATTTATGCGTTTGAAGTTTATCGTCAGCAAGCAATATGAAGAAGAGAAATTTAAGTACAATCGAATAGTTCATATAAACTACCAAAAAGAACAATGACCATGAAAAGGAATAATAATAATATAATTAAATATTCTCCTTCATTAATAATATAATTTAATAACTAAAATTATTTAATTTAGAATACCAAAGGATTAACAAATATTACTAACAATAATCGATTGATAAATTCGTATTGCATTATATAAAATAATTCCAAATAATGCATATCTATTTGCCTAGATTTTTTTTAAAAAATATGTCTACATTATGTATAAGATCTGTTCAAATAATAAATAATATTATCCCACGTATTTTAAAAAATACAATACCATACCACGTGCATCGCACGTGCAAAAAGAACTAGTATATATAAAAGTACGATCTCATCTAATTATAGGGATCATACCAAATCAACACTCTTGGTACAAAACCAACAACACTCTTGGTACAAAACCGAAATTCAAGTATTTCTAATTCAGATTTTTGTATTTTTTTTTACTTGCATTTATTTCGGTTTGATGGGGGCAATTAGGAGTTTTGAACCTTATCTATGTACTCTGGTACAATAATATATAACATAATTATTTTCTAATACTAATAATTAATTTAAAATAAAGATATTAATATTGAAGCGCCCCGACCCGCATTTACCGTAACACAGTAAACACGTGCCGAAACTATTCTTATTGATAGAACAGACAGTACATCATAGTCAAAATACTACACAGTAAATCCAAATACATCATAAACATCATCCGTCTCCCATATACGGGAACCATTATTCAATTCAAACACAATGCTCAACAGCAGCAACAGATAGTATCAGTAATATACATATCACAGGTAAAAAGCAACACAGCAACTTATATCACACAGCAGCAGAATTGTAATACAGCATCATATGCAATAGAACAGCAGCGGAAGACTTTATGCACATGCAGCGGAGGTATGGATCCGGAGTCAGGTGGAGAAGAAAGCAGCAGCCATCGAACGTCGTACCTGAACTACGGAAACAACTTAACCTACGGGATGAAACCCCGCAGGCGAGGGGTGAGTCCGAAGTGCTCACCGACGAAGGATAAACAATGATATGCAAGCAACCGTAATACTTAAAAACAATCTCAGACAAGCAATAACATATCTCAACAAACTGAGCCAAGGCTATAAGAATGCTTAATTATTATTACCAATTTTATCTTCCGGGCCCCCGTCACTGGACAAGCTAGGGTCGTACCTGGTTATCAACTAATTCCGGATGCTAGGTCAAAACCAATCCACATCTCAAAACCCGGATATTTGGTATATCCAAACCACTGGGTATTCGGTATACCCTGACCTCAGGCAACAACATGCCAACCAGATATTCGGCATATCTGAGCCACTGCGGATATTCGGCATATCCGAGCCACTGCAGATATTCGGCATATCCGAGCCACTGGGTATTTGGTATACCCTAACCACAGGCAAAAAGCCAAACGGATATTCGGCATATCCGAGCCACTGGGTATTCGGTATACCCCAACCACAGGCGACGTCATGCCAACCAGATATTCGGCATATCTGAGCCACTGGGTATTCGGTATACCCTAACCACAGGCAACAAGCCAACAAACCAAGTAACCGACCATAGCATCCCAAAATTAATTTCCAACCATCGGGTCGTACCACTACTTCCCACATGACAATCATAACAACATCTCAAATCAATTCCAAATCCAATTTCATATTCCAACTTCTTTTTCTCAATTTCCACAGTCAATAGTTCAACATTAATCTCAGCATATTATCCACAAAATCAATATCACAGTCCAAAAGCAACAATAATATCCACAGCAGATACTCAACCAACAATTAGCAATTCAGCAGTTCAATCGAACAACAAAGCACACAAAGTATTACAGGCAACATAACAAGGGTTATCCATCCTCACCTTAGCCGATATTCAATTATGGAATTGTCCGGCAAGTTTCAAGTCCGGTTCCTCAGCAAATTGCTCGTTATCAACTCCTATATCAATCAAATAATATGCACACATAAGATGGTATGCAAGTGCCATGCTAATACTCTATACCGGAAACTAAATATAAACTCGGTTCGGTTACTCCCCCAGGTTAATTTCCATTATTATCATCATTCACCATTTATTTCAAGCGTCAAAAATACCCTTCTATACTTTTTCCTATACCCGGGTACTATTCCGGTATTATACTTTGATAATATCCTTTCCGTAACTATTTCCTAGGTATGTACTTTCCAAAATATTATTCCTACAAATTATTATTTTCCTTCCTTACCATATAATATTTTCCAAAATTATTTCCTCAAAATATTTTTTTTCCATACCATAATATATTTTCCCAATCTCGTTTTTATTTTCTTCCATTTTATTTTCCTTCCCAGATTTCATTTCCTTTCTATTTCTTTTTTTTTTTATTCAGACTGGGCCCAAGGGTTAAGCCAAACAGTCCTAGGCAAGCCCAGACCATCAAGCCCAGAACCAAGCCCAGGCAGACCACGGCGCAGACCCAGGCCCGTGTGGACAGGCCCGCACCCAAGCCCACGGTCTTTGCCCAATAATCCAACCCATTCTCCAAAACGGGTTGACCCGCGACCCATGCTATGCATCCGGGTCGAGCCTCTTCCAACCGGGTCGTGCTCACCTGCAACGACGGGACGGCGCGAGGAAGCGGCACCGGGGCGAGGCGGACGCTGCGAGGGAGCGCGACGCAAGGGCGCGACGGCAGGTGGTGCTTGGCGGCGGCGGCTGCGTCGGTTGCAGCGACGAGGAGGAGCGAGGCGGCGCGACCCACGGCAGAAGGAAAGGCGGGTCCGGCGGTGGCTTCGTGACCTCCCTGCAGTGCGTGAGGAGGACGGCGACGACGGCGGAGGAAGAAGCAGGTGGTGATGGCAACGAGCTGAACGGCGACGGAGGAAGGCGCGGGAGGTGGTGTTCTCGGGTGGAGGTGGTCGGCCGGTGTGGTGGAAGAAAAGAAAAGAAAAGGATGGGGAACGGCTGCTCAAAACGACACAGTAGCGGCGTGTCTCTTTGTGTGTTTAATTTTTTTTTTCTGATTAAGTTGGTTGCAGAAGAAAACTGGGCAGAGGAGGAGAAATGAAGAAGAATATGGTGATGTGCAGGTAGTGGCGTAGGGTGAGGCTGAAGAAGAATAATTTTATAGACAGCAAAAATCACTGGTTTATCACAAGTGTAATAGGTAGTTCACAGGCTGAATAGGGATTGGCGACTGAATAATTGAACTTCAATTATGCAGTTACTATGCTGCATGTGAAGTGTGACCCACCTGGACCAGAAAATATCCAATGTACCCTCTTATCTTTATTTCTGGCCCGATAATTCGAGGATAAACCCGGCTTTTCCAAAGATTCCCGGACCTGGAAAAATTCCAACTTTGGTCCGTAAAATCCGCAGAAAAATTTCGAACGTGGGACAAGGCTCGGTTTCAGAATCCAAAGCTCGATTTACCATAATTTAATTACCCAATATTAAAATCATTGGTAAATTACTATAAATTAACTTAAACAGTCCCAGGTAAAAATAAAATTTTTACCTGGGCTGTTACAGCCTACCCACCTTAAAAAGAATTTCGTCCCCGAAATTCACTCCGAAGCTGTGAACAAGTGCGGATACTGAGAACGCATATGCTCCTCGACTTCCCACGTAGACTCGTTCGCAGAGTGCTTGCTCCACTTAACCTTTACCATCGGAATAATTCTGTTCCTCAACTGTCTAGAGGCGTAGGCAATCACCCGTCCTTTTTGCATCAGCACGGCTCCTAGACCAAGTCTCGATGCATCACATAACAACACATACTCAGCACCAGGCTGCGGTACTGTCAAAATCTATACTATGGTCAGCTTCCTTTTAAGCTCCTCAAAACTGTGGTGACATTTCGGCTCCAAACAAATGCCTGTTCTTTCCTTAATAGCTTGGTCATGGGACTAGCTATCAAAGAAAAACCCTCGTTCAACCTCCGATAGTATCCTGCAAGTCCAAGAAAACTTCTGACTCCGGATACATTCTTAGGTGGTTCCCACTCCAACACGGCCTTTACTTTGGCAGGGTCAACCTTTATTCCATCCCCGGATACAACATGTCCAAGAAAAGAAACTTCTCCAAGCCAAAATTCACACTTGCTGAATTTGGCATAAAACTGCTTCTCCCGTAACCTCTGAAGCACTATCCTTAGATGCTTTTCATGTTCTTCCCGGTTCTTGGAGTATATCAGAATATCGTCGATGAGGACTACCACAAACTTATCCAAAAACTCGTTCAGAACCATGTGCATCAAGCACATGAAGACTGCAGGTGTATTGGTCAAGCCAAAAGGAACCACTGTGAACTCAAAGTGACCATACCGAGTGCGGAAGGCTGTCTTCGGTATGTCCTTCTCTGCAATCTTGACTTGGTGATATCCAGATCGAAGATCAATTTTGGAAAACACGGTAGCTCCCTGTAACTGATCAAAAAGATCATCAATCCTGGGGAGCGGATACTTGTTCTTCACCGTCACTTTATTCAACTGTCGGTAGTCCACACACACACGCAAACTACCATCCTTCTTCTTCACAAAGAGGACTGGTGATCCCCAAGGTGAAGTACTAGGTCTGATGAAACCTTTTTCTAACAGCTCATCCAACTGTTTCTTCAACTCCTGAAGTTCTGTTGGTGCCATCCGATATGGTGCCATCGAGATAGGTGTCACTCCTGGCATCAAATTGATGGTGTACTCAACTTCTCTGTCAGGTGACAATCCTGGCAAATCTTCTGGGAACACATCTGGAAACTCCCTCACAACCATGATGTCTCCCAAAACCGGAGTCTGAACTTCTTAACCCTTGGCATGGGTCAACAAAACATCTGGACCTAATGGCTTTATCCCAACTTCCTGATTAGCAGAGATACTACACGTAGTAGCAGCTCTCCCAATACCTGTCAACAAAATCTTATGTCCAACTTCGGAAGTCAACAACACTTCCTTGGTCCGACAGTTCACCATAGCACTGTACTTGGACAACCAATCCATCCCCAATATGATATCAAAACCTCCCATGTTCATCACGTTCAACTGTGCAAGAAAAATCTCGCTGTCATATGAAAGCAAAACATCTCTGCACACATGGGTTAATCTGACTACTATACCCGCAGGTAACCTAACTCTCATTGGACAAGCCAAACTCTCTCCCGTACAGTTATGTAGTATTGCAAAACTCTGCGCTATAAATGAATGCGTAGCACCAGGGTCTATCAAAGTATATGCAGTACTACCAAAGACTGTAAAAGTACCTGCTATGACATCGACGTCTAGGTGACCTCCAGCATGCTGATTCTCTCCAACCGGATCCATTCGTACCTTATATGAGAATGTATATGCATGCATATTATACTAACTCATGACAGACTATGCACAAATGATCACAGCAACACCCAAGGACCTACTGCCCGCTCCGCTACCAAACTGAAGCGCCCCGACCCGCATTTACCGTAACAAAGTAAACACGTGCCGAAACTATTCTTACTGATAGAACAGACAGTACATCATAGTCAAAATACTACACAGTAAATCCAAATACATCATAAACATCATCCGTCTCCCATATACGGGAACCATTATTCAATTCAAACACAGTGCTCAACAGCAGCAACAGATAGTATCAGTAATATACATATCACAGGTAAAAAGCAACACAGCAACTTATATCACACAGCAGCAGAATTGTAATACAGCATCATATGCAATAGAACAGCAGCGGAAGACTTTATGCACATGCAGCGGAGGTATGGATCCGGAGTCAGGTGGAGAAGAAAGCAGCAGCCATCGAACGTCGTACCTGAACTACGGAAACAACTTAACCTACGGGATGAAACCCCGCAGGCGAGGGGTGAGTCCGAAGTGCTCACCGACGAAGGATAAACAATGATATGCAAGCAACCGTAATACTTAAAAACAATCTCAGACAAGCAATAACATATCTCAACAAACTGAGCCAAGGCTATAAGAATGCTTAATTATTATTACCAATTTTATCTTCCGGGCCCCCGTCACTGGACAAGCTAGGGTCGTACCTGGTTATCAACTAATTCCGGATGCTAGGTCAAAACCAATCCACATCTCAAAACCCGGATATTTGGTATATCCAAACCACTGGGTATTCGGTATACCCTGACCTCAGGCAACAACATGCCAACCAGATATTCGGCATATCTGAGCCACTGCGGATATTCGGCATATCCGAGCCACTGCAGATATTCGGCATATCCGAGCCACTGGGTATTTGGTATACCCTAACCACAGGCAAAAAGCCAAACGGATATTCGGCATATCCGAGCCACTGGGTATTCGGTATACCCCAACCACAGGCGACGTCATGCCAACCAGATATTCGGCATATCTGAGCCACTGGGTATTCGGTATACCCTAACCACAGGCAACAAGCCAACAAACCAAGTAACCGACCATAGCATCCCAAAATTAATTTCCAACCATCGGGTCGTACCACTACTTCCCACATGACAATCATAACAACATCTCAAATCAATTCCAAATCCAATTTCATATTCCAACTTCTTTTTCTCAATTTCCACAGTCAATAGTTCAACATTAATCTCAGCATATTATCCACAAAATCAATATCACAGTCCAAAAGCAACAATAATATCCACAGCAGATACTCAACCAACAATTAGCAATTCAGCAGTTCAATCGAACAACAAAGCACACAAAGTATTACAGGCAACATAACAAGGGTTATCCATCCTCACCTTAGCCGATATTCAATTATGGAATTGTCCGGCAAGTTTCAAGTCCGGTTCCTCAGCAAATTGCTCGTTATCAACTCCTATATCAATCAAATAATATGCACACATAAGATGGTATGCAAGTGCCATGCTAATACTCTATACCGGAAACTAAATATAAACTCGGTTCGGTTACTCCCCCAGGTTAATTTCCATTATTATCATCATTCACCATTTATTTCAAGTGTCAAAAATACCCTTCTATACTTTTTCCTATACCCGGGTACTATTCCGGTATTATACTTTGATAATATCCATTCCGTAATTATTTCCTAGGTATGTACTTTCCAAATATTATTCCTACAAATTATTATTTTCCTTCCTTACCATATAATATTTTCCAAAATTATTTCCTCAAAATATTTTTTTTCCATACCATAATATATTTTCCCAATCTCGTTTTTATTTTCTTCCATTTTATTTTCCTTCCCAGATTTCATTTCCTTTCTATTTCTTTTTTTTTATTCAGACTGGGCCCAAGGGTTAAGCCAAACAGTCCTAGGCAAGCCCAGACCATCAAGCCCAGAACCAAGCCCAGGCAGACCAAGGCGCAGACCCAGGCCCATGTGGACAGGCCCGCACCCAAGCCCACGGTCTTTGCCCAATAATCCAACCCATTCTCCAAAACGGGTTGACCCGCGACCCATGCTATGCATCCGGGTCGAGCCTCTTCCAACCGGGTCGTGCTCACCTGCAACGACAGGACGACGCGAGGAAGCGGCACCGGGGTGAGGCGGACGCTGCGAGGGAGCGCGACGCAAGGGCGCGACGGCAGGTGGTGCTTGGCGGCGGCGGCTGCGTCGGTTGCAGCGACGAGGAGGAGCGAGGCGGCGCGACCCACAGCAGAAGGAAAGGCTGGTCCGGCGGTGGCTTCGTGACCTCCCTGCAGTGCGTGAGGAGGACGGCGACGACGGCGGAGGAAGAAGCAGGTGGTGATGGCAACGAGCTGAACGGCGACGGAGGGAGGCGCGGGAGGTGGTGTTCTCGGGTGGAGGTGGTCGGCCGGTGTGGTGGAAGAAAAGAAAAGAAAAGGATGGGGAAGGGTTGCTCAAAACGACACAGTAGCGGCGTGTCTCTTTGTGTGTTTAATTTTTTTTTTCTTTTTTTTTCTGATTAAGTTGGTTGCAGAAGAAAACTGGGCAGAGGAGGAGAAATGAAGAAGAATATGGTGATGTGCAGGTAGTGGCGTAGGGTGAGGCTGAAGAAGAATAATTTTATAGACAGCAAAAGTCACTGGTTTATCACAAGTGTAATAGGTAGTTCACAGGCTGAATAGGGATTGGCGGCTGAATAATTGAACTTCAATTATGCAGTTACTATGCTGCATGTGAAGTGTGACCCACCTGGACCAGAAAATATCCAATGTACCCTCTTATCTTTATTTCTGGCCCGATAATTCGAGGATAAACCCGGCTTTTCCGAAGATTCCCGGACCCGGAAAAATTCCAACTTTGGTCCGTAAAATCCGCAGAAAAATTCCGAACGTGGGACAAGGCTCGGTTTCAGAATCCAAAGCTCGATTTACCATAATTTAATTACCCAAGATTAAAATCATTGGTAAATTACTGTAAATTAACTTAAACAGTCCCGGTAAAAATGAAATTTTTACCGGGGCTGTTACAAATATGAAGTCATTACAAAGCAGTTGCCCACGTTTCAGGGGCGTGGTCTCGCAAAACAGGCATGGCAACTCCAAACTAATCCTGAGTCGTTATTGGCACGTGTGTTAAAAGCGAAGTGTTATCGGAGGAGCTGCTTTTCCAATGCTACGGTAGGCCATTGTCCAAGCTACACCTGGCGAAGTATCATCCATGCTCGTGAGGCAATGAATGGAAAATCAGTGGGGGTGTGGAAGGATAAGTGGATTGGGGACTCTCTTCTAGTGCCTAATACAACGAATGGGGCATCTCTTCCAGCTGATGCAAGAGTGTGCGAGCTTATAGACGAAGAGCTGAAAATGTGGCGATCACCTTTCATTCGGGACTTGGTCGGACCGCAGGTAGCCCATACTATATGCCAAATTCCTTTGAGCTTCAGATTACCAGAGGATCAGCTCACATGGCTTTATACTAAGGATGGCAGGTACTCGGTACGTAGTGGATACCACTCCTTGATGTCCCAATTGGTGCACCCTCATAATCCGAATTCGGTGGCTCTTACCCCCTGGTGGAAATGGGTCTGGTCATTGCCGATTCCACCTAAAGTACGGATGCTTTTTTTTTGGTAGTAATGGGGGCTTGACGCCCAGTAATTTGAATTAACTTAGGAAGCAATACATGCACGGGGGAAAGAATACCCCATAAAATCCGCCCGAACAACGTCTTGACAAAATAAAGGAATAGACAAATAAAGCAAAAAGCCCTCTGACGAAAGGAATGCGTGCACAGCAAGAGAATCTGCAACTCTATTGCCCTCCCGGAATGTATGACTAAGAGTCACTCACCAAGCCTGATCCAAAAGGCGAAACACCTCTCGCAACACCGGTTCATAGCAAGGATTGGACCGAGTCTGCAACATGTGCAACAGGGAAGCGAGTCAACTTCCAAGTAGAGCTGGCGTACACCCCGATCCCAAGCCACACGAAGACCATGCAGGACAGCCCAAGATTCAGCCTTAAAGGCCGTGCACCATCCAACAGGAGCGGTGAAACCAAATAACCATCGGCCATGAGCATCCCGACACACCCCACCCGCACCTGCAGGTCTGGGATTGCCACTACTAGCACCATCAGTATTTAATTTTCACCAGGAAGTCGGTGGGCGAACCCATAAAATGGGAGTCACAGTGCGAGAGGGAGGCCGTGATTTGCCCTCCAAGTGTACATTGAACACTTCAAGTGCATAGTCAATGATATCTTTAACAGCATAAACATTAATCCCCTTCCTGCCAAAGATCCAAGCATTTCTCCATATCCAGAGCTTCCAAATAACGACCCCAAAGACAATCTTCCAAGGTACCCCATGAACATCTGTCCAAACTGCAGAGAGGTTGGTCCGTAGCCATGCAGTTAAAGAACCTTGGAAAAACCCACTGTGACGATGAAGAGGCACAAGCTTATACCATACTCGCCTCGCTCTCCAACAAGAGCGTAAAACATGAAGACCATTTTCTTCAACCCCCTGACAAGCAAGACAACACGGAGATTGAGCTATCCGCCTCTTATATCGTGAACTATTGGTGAGTAATTTGTCAAGAGAAACCAACCATAGGAATGATCGGATCTCTTAGGGACCACACCAATGCCATACTAACTTCCACAAATCAGTTTCAGGATGCCAATGACCCTTGGTGAGCAACGTATAAGCCGACTTCGCAGTGGACTCACCAGAAGCGAACCATCCCCAGCAAAAGGAATCACCTTGGGCTCGTGTGGGAGGTAGCATAGCTGCTACCTTGAGTAAGGTTTCGCTCGGTAATAAAGAATCAAAAAGAGCCAGTTCCATCCCCCCGAAGGTGATAAGAACCGATCCACCGTCCAAAGTTGCTGAACCCTAGGAACTGCACCTATGACATGAGCCAATAGAGGGCCACTACAACTGTCCACCCACCAGTCATTCCAAAATGAAATAGAAGAACCATCTCCAACAATCCACTGCACACCACTGGTAACTACCCCCCAAACATGTGACAAAGCCCTCCATAAAGGTGAACAATCCTTCCGACCCTTGATAGTCACTCTGCCATTAATCACAGCCAAATATTTAGCATGGAAGACTTGAGCCCATAAACTGTTCTCCTGCTTCAACAATTTCCACACCAGTTTCATCAAAAGAGCATCATTAAACATAGACAGAGCCCGTAATCCAACACCACCAGAAGCCTTCGGCTGACAGACAGTAGACCAATTAATCAAATGAATTTTCCTGGCTTCCACACTATCACCCCAAATAAAGTCACGACACAGCTTCTCAATAGATTGACAAATACCCACTGGGAGTTTCGCAGATTGCATGGTATAGATGGGCAAGGCACTAAGGACAGATTGACAAAGAGTATTCCTACCAGCCAAAGAAAGACTCTCCACTTTCCATCCCACCAGCCGATTTCGCACATGGTCAACTAAGTGAGCATACGTAGAGCGAATAACTCTACCATGATAGAGGGGAACCCCCAAATAAGACCCTAGGTCCTCCGTAACTTGGAATCCACTAAGACTAGCGATTGTCTCCCTTACCGTGTCAGAGACATTGGCAGAAAAGAAAATCCGAGTCTTTGCAATACTCACTTTCTGACCAAAAAAATCACTAAAGAGATCCAGACAACCCTTGATCACATTCAACAGTTCCACAGAATCCTCTGCAAATAAGATCATATCATCCGCGAAAAGTAGATGTGACACTTTTGGGCCACCCCTAGAGGCCTGAATTGGGGTCCAATGACCCTCTTGAACACTCTGTGATACCAGTGAGAAAATCTCTCTAAAGCAAGGACAAATAAATATGGTGATAGAGGATCACCCTGACGTACCCCCCGAGAAGGAGTAAAACCTGCCGTAGGTATGCCGTTCCACAAAACATTCATCCTGGAAGAGGACACACAATGTATCAACAGATTACCAAAACAATTAGGGAATCCAATATCACCAAGCATGTCTGCCAGGAACCCCCAATCAAGCCGATCATATGCCTTTTCAAGATCCACTTTACTCGCCATAAACCCCCGTGTACTACGCATGTGGCGCATAGTATAGATCAACTCCTGAGCGACCACAATATTATCAGCAATATGGCGGCCCGACACAAAACTACATTGAAAAGGCGCAACCAAACGAGGCAAAACACCTTTAATGCGATTCACTAACAGTTTTGAAACCAATTTATAAAGCACATTACACAATCCTATAGGTCGAAACTGAGAAACAACCTCCGGTGATTGTACTTTCGGAATCAAAGTGAGAAATGTGTGGTTAAGCTCACCCAACGGTAGAGAACCATCAACTATGCCCCGCACAAAGACAGTAATATCATGCTTAACAACATCCTACTGATTTTAGAAAAAACAAGCCTGGAAACCATCAAGGCCAAGAGCTTTAAAAGGACTCATCTGAAACAATGCACTTTTAATCTCTACTTCCTCCACAGGCTTACAAATATTAGACAAATCAGTATCAAATAATGGAGGAAAACGACCACAAAGAGGGAAACCAGAATGCACCGATGGATCTTTAGTGAAAAGCTGCTTGTAAAAACTAACCACCAAAGATTGAACCTGCGGCTCATATATCCACTGTCATCTTGCAAAGCTTCCACCCTATTTCTCCGACGTTTAATGACGGTGCTTACATGGAAGTAACGGGTGTTCCGATCCCCCAAAGCCAGCCATTTGGACCGGGACTTCTGAAACCAAAACAACTCCTCCTGAGTAAGGATTGACTGATACTCCTTATTCAAAGTCGCCTCCAACTTCCATAAAAAACGATACCCCTGGACAGAGAGTGCTCGCTGCACACCAGCAAGCCGAGAAAGCACCCTCTTTTTTCGATAAAAGATATTTCCAAACACTTCTTTACTCCACGTTCGAAGACCATTAGTTAACCTCAGCATCTTAGCAGACAAATCACCATCGCCCCGCCACAAATTCGTCACAGTGGGAGTAAAGTTATCATGGGTAGTCCAAGCATGCTCAAACCGAAAAGGTTTATGTTGCAACCCACCAATCCCAGAAACAGGGAATAGAGAGATAGGATGATGGGCAGACTTCACACGTGCCAAATGCCGCACAGAAGCAGATGCAAAGAGATGCACCCAAGCGAGATTCGCCAGAGCCCGATCCAACCTCTCATAGACACGACCATGCTCGTGTTCCTGACCCCTCTAGGTGAATTTTGGCTCCAAAAAACCCAAATCTATCAACCTGCACTCTTTTATCTAGTCTCTAAACTTGTCACACCGAGCTAAATTAACCGGCGCACCGCCTTGCTTTTCATCGGGTGAGGCAAGTTCATTAAAATCACCAATCAAAACCCAAGGTCGAGTGACTGATTGGGAGAAAGCAAAGAGGTTATCAAAACATTTTTTTTCTGCTGCGGATCCGGATTAGCATAAACTGTTGTTCAAATCCAAGACTCGCGATTATGACCACTAATCTCTAGATGAATGAATCCCAACCTATGACCATAAACTCGAACAGAATCAGGGCCACCCCCCCGCCATAAAGCCCACAAACCACCAGAGAAGCCCTGAGCTTCAACTCTGAAACTTTGATCAAACCCCAAGAAGAGATAACTCTGTCAGCAGTATCTCCACTAACTTGTTGTTCCGCTATCAACACCAATTGAAGATGATGAATCCAAACTAAATCCAAAATAGTATTTTTGGCTTTGGAGCTACCTGCTCCTCTAATGTTCCAATATAGAGTTCGCATATTATATAAAATAAATGGTAGTAGAGAATGATGAACCTCCATATGGAAGGATGAACACATTATTGAGACGTAGGGGGGGCATTCCACCAGGAGGAGAAATGCGCCCACCAGTAGGAACTTGGCCCACGTCCACCTGCATTTGCGAAGGCAAACCATCTTCCTGGGGATCATAAGGAGCTCGTCCTCTATCCGGTGGCTCCGGAGGTGAGTCTGTTGACAGCATCACCGATGAAGACAGAGGCAGTGGAGAGGTAATAATTGTTGTAGGCAACAGACCATTATGACGGTCCGAGCCTGGGCAGGTGATTACCACAGAATTGACAGTCCTCTCCACCGGCATTGACACAGGTGTATGTAACACCTCCACCTCGTTAGGAATAGCTTCTGTGACCACAGGTAAAGACGAACTCGCACTAGGGCGATGATCCTGAGAGATGGGGACATCCACAACCTTCACCGCTTTACCTTTAGAGGACTTAGTAACAGCAGCATACGGACTAGCCTGAACTTCTCGCCTTGCCTCCACCACAGGTTGCCCACCATTAATGGCTACCACAGTCTCCTCGTCAGCTACCTGGGCATCACTTAAGACAGCAAAGTGGGACCCAGAGGCAGCTCGTTGCGGGTCTGTGTCCCGAGCCCCATTTCCAACCACTATAATACGTGGTTTATTTCGCCGCCTCCGTTGAGCAATCATCCATGGACTATGATTTGAAACAAGCTCAGGGCGAGCCTCTTCCAAATCCACCGTTTGGTCTTCCGGCTTCGACTCTGACACACCTGATTGATGTCCAAACTCCATCTTATCAACGGGAGCCGGGTTAAAAGAACATTTGTCGAGCGTATGCCCATACCTTCCACACATGAAGCAAACTGTGCTCAAACCCTCATAAACAACCCGCCAAATCCTTTGACGAAGCCGAAACTTCGAAACAAGGGGTTTATAGAGATCAACCTCTACACAGACCCTTGCAAACTTGACTCTAGAAGATCGTAAAGTAACCTCATCAACCTTAAAGGGTTTCCCAACTCGCCTGGCGATACGTAACAAGATCTCTTTGTCATAATACTCCTGATAGAGTTTAGGTAATTGCACCCAGACAATCGCCTTATCAAGCACCGCCTCATCATGGTCAAACCGAGGTTGCCACCGATGAACAACCAGCACATGATCAGCAACCATCCAAGGCCCATCATAGAGCACTCGATTGTAATCGTGAGCATTAGAAAACTGTAGGAGATAAAAATCATTGCCCATGTCAGCCATGATAATCTCCCCACGAGGCTTCCACTGATTCATAAGAGTCCGGTGAAGAAAGCGATACCCCACCCTTTTGCCCAGAAGCTTGACAATTAGGGTGTCCTTCTAGCGTTGATAAATACGTTTCTTATCACTAGCAGACAATCGAATGGTGGGACAAAAGGATCATCATCCTCATCTTCCTCAGAGTTCGAATCTTCAGAGAAGAAATCCTCCTGGTCACGGGCACCTGCATGCGCCATCTCAGCCTCCATGGACGGACCTGTAAGCATAGCCATATAAGAACTTTTTCGTCGAGGCTCCTCCGCAAAAAGCCTATCGTCAACAGTCGGAACCCTAGATCCCCCTACCGGTGCAACTATCCTTTTAACCTTCTTATTGCTACGTGCCTGGAGATCCGCCTCCTCCGTGGTGGCCTCCGTCAAATCAATGGCATTAGAACCAACAACCCCCGCCATGGGGAAACCCTAAACACAGCAAAAGCAAAAACTTGCGTCCGAAGTAATCGGACACTTTTCTTTTCAGTTTCTCTTACACAAGTATGTTTTTTTGCCGTTAAAAGTACGGATGTTCCTATGGCACCTCAGCCACAATGCACTTGCCACCAAGGAAAATCTGTTACATAGACAGGTCCAAGTGTCCCCGGAGTGTGCTTTATGCGATGATGCAGGAGAAACAAGTCTTCATCTCTTCAGGGAATGTAGGTGGGCAAAACAGGTTTGGGCTGCGTCGGCTGTCACATTGCCGGCGTCTTTGACGACATCGGTAAGGGATTGGTTGCTTGAGCTCAAAACCAGACTGTCGCCTGAGGCTTTTGGTCTAACATCCATTACACTGTGGAGGATGTGGTGGGCTAGAAATCAGAAGATATTCTCCAATGGTGGTAGTACCCCGACAGCAGTAGCTCATCAATATAATCGCGAATGTGCTGGAGAGAATGGTGGTTGTTTTGGCCAAGTAGCTAGCCTTACTAGCTGCTGGCAGAAACCGATGTACAGAAGAGTAAAGGTTAACACTGACGCGGCCTGCAGACCACAAGGGAGTAGACTTGGGGTTGTCGCTCGTGACCATCTTGGCCAGGTTCTCTTATGCGGCCACCAGCATATATATGAGGCGATGGATCCGCTATGTGGGGAAGCTCTAGCTGGCCGAGTTGGAGTTAGCGAAGCACTGGAATGGGGAGTACGAGCCATCCAGCGGGAGTCTGACAGTCAAATACTCATCCAAGCAGTCAAGTGCAAAATTTTTCCCAACAATCAAGCGGGACTTATCATGCCAGACATTGGTAGTTTATTAGAGCTTTTTGATGTTTTTATCTTTCCTTTGTTAAACAAAACTACAAGCTCATTTGCTTGCTCACGAAGGTTCTCATACTCCTAACTCTTGTGTTTGGGAGGATGAAGCCATTTCGTGTATATTGATAGTGCTGTAGCCTTTGACGTATTAGAGCAAAATGAATGGTTTCTAAAAAAAAAGTTCCAGGGGCGTGGCGTACAAGACAACTAGGAGTTTTTCTTTTACCTTCCTTTTTTTGGTCTGATTTTAATTTTCCTTTTTAGTTATTTCTAAAAAAAAAAACTTTAGAATTTTAGTCAACTCAAGATCTCCCTTTCCTTCCTATCTATTTTGCCACCCAACAAAGTGGCCCCATTAGTTAATCATTTTTATCTATATTGCATTGTCGTGTACTGAGGGACCATATGTGTGCCTTAATCCTGTTGACTAATATGAAATTAATTAACAATATTTGGTGTATAACTACCATATTGAAACGACAAAAAAAAATATTGAAACGACATATATATTCATCGTAAAATATTTTTTTTCTCAATGACATCCTAAATTATATTATTCTTTACCAAAGACCAAATTTCGTTTAGTTTTTATAAAAAAAAATCATTTTTAATTTGATCACAATAGAAGGATTTCAGTCTTTTCAGATCCCCATGACATTAATATTAATGTAGTAATTGTTGGTTAATTGTATGTTTTCTTTTTTCCAGAGGGATCTGACATCTGTGATAAGAATAGAAATTTTCAACTTGTTACTAACTTCTTTCTTTTTTTATCAGAACAATTTTATTTTTTTTTAACAAGATCAGAACGCTTGTTACTAACTAGAATATAGTTATGACGTTAAAAAAGAACTACAATATAGTTAGATTATGGCAATATACTCCTACCATGGAGTATTTTGCTATAATCCAATGAACCTTAATATATTTTGCGTCTATTATTTGATTCAGTTTGTCCTGTTAACAACGAAAATACAAACAAAAATAATTGACAATCAAAGGATCCGATGATGAGAATTGATTCTGCTTGTTGTTGTTCTCTAACACACGAATTAATCGAAACAATTACATGAATCCTCCAAGAAGTTTATACAATAATGGATTACCATAAGACATGAAATTTTCTCCGAAGACACAAATCTCGAGTAAATATTTCCCAAATTAAAATTTTCAAAAAGAAAATGCATCCAACAGTTGTGGATTCAATCCCATTCATAAATCTACGCAGACATCTATTTTTAGATCTGGGAATTGATTGTGGAAGTTGTATCCATTATGTGTGCAAAATCCAACAATTGAACATGCATGCACCTGGCTGTTAGTTAACACCATCACTTTCTTCAATGAAATCTTGTTAGAGTACGAGGCAGACAACCCACTCGTGACCTCAACAAGGCCACGTTAAGGTTTTAATTACCAAGTTGTGCGTGCGATTTTGATAAGAAAACGTTTTCGGATAGTGATTCTGTGATTGTTTTTATCCACCATCCTTGTCTTTATGTTCTAACAGGAAAAACAATCATGCTACCCCGTGCTTAATCAATAATTAATATATACTCGTCTAGTTTCCTAAACTTAAATCACTTATGTAACCTCTGATTAAGACAATTGATAAGATTACGACCAACTTCTTCTGCTTTTTATCATCCATAGCATGCAAGTATTCCCAATTTCCTACATTACAGAAGGGATCCCATAAAATTTGTCCTGAACTTCAATCGTCATGAGGTTAAGTTTTTAGTTGAAATGATCAATTAAGGAGAACAAGTCAATTGGTAAAAGAGAAGAGTTTAACCTTGAGCTCTAGCCAGAAAGAGTTCCAACTAGGGCAGAGATAGGGGGGGTGACTTTGGAAGTGGATACAGTACGGATTCCGAGAGAATGGTACAACTTTTGTAAGGATGAGGATAACTTGGATAAAATTTGTGTCCTAGAGTGCATAGCTACACTATTTTTGGCAGCTTGTAAGCTGTAAACACTAGACACCAAAAAGTCTGTAGGGCAAAAGTAGGGGACTGATCGGGGCATATTAATGTGCACACGTGTGGTGTTGGGACTTGGGAGGAAGGCCTGCACATGCGGCAGTTTACCTAAACTCTTGTGTGTAGTAAACGTACAGTTTACATAGGGGGAGGGGAGAGATGATGGGTCAGGTTGAAGTTGACACTAGTAGTGACAAAGTGGGCCTATTTGGTGGGGTATGGGCCTGTGTGGGGTAGCCCACACGAGGGGACATCTGAGTGTTGGGATTGGTTGGCATGGGTCTCCCTCTTCTTTTGTTTGTTTTTCAAGTGAAGGGCAAAAGTCTTTGTCATGGCATCTTTGCCTTTTTTTTCTTTCACTTCTGTGTTTTGTCAACTTTTGGGGGGTGATTTAATTCTCATCAATCTGCTTGTTGGCCATGCCATCATGCCATAAACATACCCCATCTTCCATCTTAGTATATCATCCATCATATAGCATGATTTGATTCAGTTTATATTTTCTTTATTTCTAATTAGGCCCAAAGTGGATATGCTTGAAAGAAGGAGATTAGATTGCACATTTGTCACCCAGCAGTAGATTTGCATAGGCACCTTATCTACAATTGAATTGACAATTTTGTATGATGCTGATGTTGTAATAAGGCGGATGTATCCTAATAATGTTATAATTAACTATGAATTCTTCAAATGAGGAAAAAAAATATTCTCCTAAAAATGCAAGAGTTGCCTTGATTGATTTGAGTATTACTAGTGAATAGCTTATTTGACAGTACAAACTACAAAGTTTCTTCAGAACTTTATATCTCAAACCCAAAAGCTCATCCATTTATTCTCTTGGTTATTATGACATAATAGAAAGTAGAAAAAATTGTTGCATCCTGTCGCATGGGTTCAAAGAGGTATTTATCAGCCTTTTTTGTTTTGTAATGCTTTAAGTTTGCCTTTCATCGAATTTGGCCGTTGTCCGTTGCATTTGAACTAATTATTTCTCTAAATGAAATTTGATGTTCTTTCTATTTCATTCGTAAAATCTCCACTTTTCTGTATATAGAAAAAGTTTAGCTTTCATGGAATTTTGCTAACTTAAAGAGAATACTTACATAGTGCTCAAAATACTATTTATATTTTGGGAAAGGAATTTCTTTTTTTTTTTTGAGAAAAAAGTATATTCATATAAATAGATCAAGAGATCTGAGAATATAAGATCTAATCGAACAAAAGCATAAGGAAAATTTAACATAAGAATTCTTTTCAACTTACTGCATAGAAATATACAACGAGATTTTTATATCCTTCCAAAGAGAATTTACAAAGCCACACTATTCTCATGAAACATATATGTTTCGTGCAACAACCATCAAGGAAAAGAATTACTTGGTCCTTTCTTTTACATATATACGTTCCTTCAAAGAGTTCAACTAATCTGTTATAACCTTTAGTGAGTGACGCATCAATCACTTTTAGGATACGAGTCGTTGGTATGGTGTTAATTGTGTAAGTTGTGAGTCTGATGTGTCAGGGTATTATTGAGAGTGAGACGTGTCAGGGTATTATCGGGAGTGTGATGTGTATTGTGGTTATTGGGTGAGTTGTAACAGAGTATTCCAATATATATACGTTGGTGAGTTATTTGAGAGACAATTTTGGAAAATTGACCAACTTTTACTCTCTGCCTCACTCTCAACTTTGTTCGTTCTTTTAATTTTCCTTCTCTTTCTTATGATTTTCTTCTCTCAATATCTTCTAAATTTCACTAAAAATAACTAAATCTCTAACAATTGGTAGCAGAGCACCGATCATAGTGGCGAATAACTGTCTTGGTGCGGTTGAGGATCACGTTTGTGAGCTCGAAACTTCTTTTTTGGGGTTAAAGGCGACTGCGATTGCGGCAGAGCGCAGCCGTGAGGAGATGGTGTCGAAGCAAGCTCTTCTATCTTCCAAGCAAGTCGAGTTTTTTGATTCACAACTTGCTATCCTGAAGCAACTTGACGGCCTTCGCTATTTTTTGGTGGCAATGGCGCCCAAGGCATTGATTCTGGCACAACTTCGCCGAGTGGTGGTTAATCTAGAAGCGCCGGAGATTTTACCTACTCCCAGTGTTAAGCATGCCTCTGAAACTGGTACTTCTTCTTCCTCTGCTTTTATTTTTGCTAAACACGAGGCTGATAAGAAATCATATGATGCATGCGGTGGTCGTTGATTCTGTTACTTTTCTTGCTAAGACTAGTGAGAAATTAGGCATGGCTAAATCTACTGATATGTTTTACCCTTAAGCTGTCTAAGTTGCATATTATGTCATTTTCTGGTGAGAATCCGAGAGGTTGGCTTAGAAAATGCGCGAAGTACTTTGATCTCTATAAAATTCCTGGGCATAGGAAATTGGAGATTGTTACTATGTATTTGGATGACAAAGTCGACTTGTGGTTCTATGGTTTCTTGGTGGGGAAATCTGAGGTGTCTTGGCATGAATTTTCGGAGGCTCTGTGTGTCGGGTTTGGTATTAGCGAGTATTTGGATGTGATGGAAGAATTTAAGTTGTTGAAGCAACAAGGCACGATGATTGACTATTAGGAGAAATTTGAGAGTCTCCATTCTTTGTTACTAGATATGAGAGCCTTTTTTTTTTATAGAACAAGAGTATCTTTCTTTCTTCTTGGGTGGATTGAAGGATGAGCTAAGGCTTTGGGTGAAGATTCTAAATCCTACTATTTTGGTTGATGCTTTTAAGCAAGCCAAAATTTAGGATTTATCCTTGTGTTCAATGTAGTGTGATAGACCACCAGATGTAGCATTACCTTATATAATCATAAGTCTTAGAGTCGGTAGTCCCGATATAGCTAGCTATAGTCGTGCCTTGTTCGGCCACCGAATAATGCTGGACAAGCATCGATTGAGAATCATAGAAAGGCTGGATTGTTATCAGATGCAGTGATAAATATACCCCTGGCCATCAATGAAAAGTCAAGTTGCTGCATTGTATCGAGACAGTGGATGATGTAGCACCAGATACGCAAGATGTCATTGTTGGAGTGGTAGATTCTAATGCCCAAGTGGAAGAGGAAGTTTCTTTGCTATACAGATGGCACTGATGTATTGAAAATCGATGGAGACTATAGTGGCAACAAAATATTGATCATGGTGGATAGTGTAGTACCTTGAGTCAGTCACACAACAAACTCGACCCATGCAAGGCAACTCTCAAGGACTTTCTTCCTCTAATACTTCCTCAAGAGCCAATGCTGTGACTCAACCTCACTTCTCTCTTAGCATGGAAAACTTCCTTAGAGTAATGAGCTCTGGATTGAAGGAGCTTTGAGGGTTTCAAAACAACCTAAACACAAAAAAATTAAGTTTCTCTCTGATAAAGGAAGCGTTGGATCCACAGATTCTTCATATCATGACATTTAGCATGTTAACAAACGTATGCAGGGGTCCACATCTTCACCAGTACTTGTCTCGGGTATTGAAGCTGATAAGACCACGGAGATTAGGAAAACCATAGGGTGGGAGAACTCTGCTCACCTACAACATGTGAGGGAGGCAGCCGTATCCCTAGTGGAGAAAGAAGCATTTGATTGGAGTGCCGCCAGAATCAATGGTTAGTGTGATATCGTGGAACCCCAGAGGAATACAGGCAACGTCAAAACTTAAACACTTAAGAGATTTGATTCGTGCTCATTCTGTAGACTTTCTTTTTCTTTGTGAAACCAAACTACAGCAAGTTAATGAATCATGGTGTCGTAGAATCTGGTCCCCACCACAGCTGGAATTCGTAGCAGTGTATGCTCAAGGGGCTTCAGAAGGTCTTCTATTTAAGTGGGATGCGGCTTCTTTCATTTGTAAACAACGCTTGATTTGAGATTCCTAGATTATTATTGAAGGTTTATACGTACCAAGTGGGGTGGATATCACTATATGTGGAGTGTATGGACCGGTGAATCTTGATCAGCATATAAGAATATGGGAGGACATTGCTTTATTATGTTCAGTTTTTATATCTCCGTGGCTAGTTATCGGAGACTACAATGAAACTCTTACTACCTCGGAACGGAAGAGCGGGCAAGTGTCCAGTAGAGGGGTGGGGGCCTTAAGAAGTTTTATCTCGACACTGGAATTGCTGGAATTCCTTCTAACGGATAGACGTTTTACCTAGGCCAACTCCACAACAGATAGTAGTATAGACCGTGCAATGGCATCGCCTACATGAAGTCTTATCTTTCTTTCTTTATCTCTAAAAACTGCTCCTAGGGCTACTTCTGATCACTGGCCCTTGATTCTATCCCAAAAGAAAACAAAATGGGGCTTTAAACCTTTCAGGTTCTTGGCATGTTGGTGGCAATTTCCTTCTTTTGACGATGTTCTTATAGATATGTGGAGAGGGGTGGAGAATCAGATTCCTGAAAAGTATTGTCTTTTGAAACTGTTAGCGAGGCTTCGAGGTTGTTTAGCTTAATGGAATGAAAATACTTTTGGAAATGTGGAGAAGTCCATTTGTGATCTGCAACAGAGGATAGACGAGGTGGATTTAGTTGCTGAAACTAGGAACCTAACGGTTGATGAACAACTCCAGATAGCAGATATGAGAGCTGAGATTGCCTTGCGATACAAACAGTGTAAAACCTTGTGGTATCAAAAATCTCGTCTTAGCTGGTCAAGATTAGGTGACAAGAACACCCGGTTTTTCCATATGGTTGCTTCCAATAACGGAAGACGAAAGGAAATCATCTCTATGGAGATAGAGGTGTGCAAGTGTCTCAACTAAAAGTAGTTAAGGCCGCGGCAACAAATTTCTTCTCTGCTCTCTACAGGGGGGTTGCAAGAGCATGACCAAAAGTTAGGTCTTTACATTTTAATCGGCTGGATAGTACGCAAGCCTCAGCCTTGGAGTACCCCTTTACCTTGGAGGAGGTCAAGGACGCAATATAGGATTATGATGGTTCAAAGGCACCAAGGCCAGACGGGTATAACTTCACTTTCTACAAGAAGTGTTGGCCTCTTCTCCAGCATGATATCCTTGATATGGTTCACTATTTCCATCGCAAAGTGCGCTTACCCAAGGGTGCCAATCGCTCTTATATTACTCTGGTGCCAAAGACAAATGAAGCTAAGACCTTTGATGAATTTCATCATATCACTCTTATTAATGGCTTGTATAAGATAATATCCAAGCTGTTAGTACGGCGAATTCAGCCAGTGATGGAGACCGTTATTAGCCACAACCAATCAGCATTTATAAAGGGACGAAATATTCTTGATTGTTGCCTCTTTGCCAATGAGGTTATCCATTCTCTCAAGAGGTCCAAACAGTATGTTGTGGTGTGGAAAATTGATTTTAAAAAGGCCTATAAATCTATTTCTTGGCCTATCTCTTGCAAGTAACGGAGAGAATGGATTTTAGCCAGAGTGGTTTTCTTGGATTAACGTATGCCTCTTATCTTCTTCATTGGCTATCCTTATTAACGGGTCCCCTTCTCGTCAATTCTCCATGTCCAAGGGCCTGAAGCAAGGGGACCCGTTGTCGTCTTTCCTCTTTTTATTGGCTGCTGAGGGCCTTACTGCCATGATTAATAGTGCGCTTTAAAACCACCTAGTTGAACCTGTGACGGTGGATGGTGTCTCTCTAGTGTTATAGCAGTTTGCTGATGACACATTCTTTTTCTCTCGGCCAAACTTAACTCTTTGATTAATCTAAAACGTGTCCTCCGATGCTTCGAGTTATTGTCCAGGTTGAGTATCAATTTTCATAAGAGTACTTTGGCGAGCACTAACATGACAGACTCAGTTGTAACTAACCTCGCCGGTAGATTTCTCACCAAACCAACCTCCATTCCCTTCTTCTATCTTGAGCTGCCACTTAGGGCCAACATGAAACAGAAGAAGTATTGGTAGTCGGTCGTTCATAAATTTCAGCGGCGTCTTAGCTTTTGGAAGTGACGTTTTCTGTCCCTTGGAGGCCGCAAAGTGCTCCTCAAATCAGTCTTGGCTTCTCTACCCTTATATTACCTATCTCTATTTCGCATGCTAGTGAGGGTGGCAAAATAGTTGGTGCACATCCAACGTCGATTTTTCTGGTCTGGTACAGGGGATAGGAGTAAGATGGCTTTAGTTGCGTAGCATCGCATTGCATAGCTTAAGGAACAGGGTGGGATGTGCATTGAAAATTTGGTTAAGAAGAACTAGAGCTTTCTCTTTAAATGGCTATGGCGATACCGTGGGTGTGAAAACTATGACTGGCGCGATTTAATTCATCGTAAGTGCTCCCGTTTTAATGGTGCTTTACAACCGCAATTCCTTTTACCTCAAGCTTCTCTTGTGTGGAGAGATATCATAGAGTCTGGAGTTTTGGAAGTGGATAGGATTCCTACTAGGAGCCCTACGCCCTTTACTGTTACACTCTCAGATTGCCTTTCTTTGACCATAGGCTCGGGTGCCCGTGTGAGCTTCTAGTATGATCCTTTGTCCACATACGGGAGCTTGTACTCTTATTTTGGTCAGCATTTTAGGGTCTCGTAGTTTCAGAATTATTTGGTTTTGGAAGTTCAAAGGAAGGGTTGTTTATCTTACTCTTCTAGGTCTGCATGGCACCGAAGGTTGTATAGTTAGGAAGTTGGTGTTTGCTGCCAGTTAAACCATGAATTACAGGGTTATCTGGGGTCTGGCTCAGGTCAAGACAAGTGGGTGTGGAGATTTGATCCTTTTGGCCTTTTCACGGTGCGCTCAACTTATGCCTTGCTGAATCAAGGTTCAGGTCCTGCTCCTAAACAACCTTTGGTTTGGCTGGGGGTCGGGCCTCCAAATATTGAGGCTTTTATGTGGTTGTTGATCAATAATGGTGTTCTCATTAGAGAATGTTTGAGGCGTAGGGGGTTGCTGGACCAAAACCAATCACTTTGTCCCCTGTGCTTTGGCTGCGTTGAGTCCATTCCGCACCTATTCATGTATTGTTCAGTAGTCTCCCGATTATGTTGTTGGTAGGGCACTTCATGGATCCCTCCGACAAGGATGGTTGAGTGGTTACCTCAGTGGGTTCACCTCGCCGGTTCCCGGCTTACTTCCCGTGCATGGTGTAGTATTGGGTTGGCAACTATATGGTCGATCTGGTTACAACGCAAACAGTGTCTCTGGAAGCTCTGTTTGACTTGGTGATCGCCCGTGCATATTCGTGGTTCAAGCATGCTCACCCCACCTTCCCAAGCATGCTTAATTCCCGTGCATGGTGTAGTATTGGGTTGGCAACTATATGGTCGATCTGGTTACAATGCAAACAGTGTCTCTGGAAGCTCTGTTTGACTTAGTGATCGCCCGTGCATATTCGTGGTTCAAGCATGCTCACCCCACCTTCCCTTACCCTGGTGGCTTATGTCTTGCTTCGGCTGTCCCGTTCCAATCCTGGCAGGGGAAAAGCCGGTCATGCTTCAGTATACTATGTAATCTTCTTTAGTTTCATCATCTTCGCTTTTTCCTTATGTTTATGCGTGTTTATTAATTGCATTATGTAATATGTTGTATTTCCTCATCTTTTATAATGCAATGCAAATCACAATTAGCAGCGAAAAAAATTGTGTGTTATTATTGTGTTAATGGTTCAATTGTCTTTCTAAATTCATAGTCGTTCAATTAGTTGTGTAATTTTTTGTTTGCATTTAATCCTTGGGACAAGGATTTGTTATGGGGAAGTAGTTGTTATGACTCTTAATGAATGACGCATCAATCACTTTTAGAATATAGGTCGTTGGTATTTGCAATTGGTGTTGATTGTGTAAGTTGCAGGTGTGAAGTGTCTAGATATAATTAGGTGTGTGACGTGTATTGTTATTACTAAGTGAGCTGTAACAGAATATTTCAATATGTATACGTTGGTGAGTAAAAAGACAGTTTTGGAAAATTGACCAATTGTTACTCTTTACCTCACTCTCAACTTTATTCTTCCTCACCCTCAACTTTATTTCCTTCTCTCAATTTTCCTTCCCTTTCTTCTTATTTTTCTTGTCTCAATCTCTTCTAAATTTCACGAAAAATAACTAAATCCTTAACACAAACTAGGAGGGAAAGAATCGCTGACGGTTATATAACAATTCTAGGTAGATTCTACAAAGGATAGATTTGTATATTCCAAACATAAAACAAAAAGAAAACCCGTGGGTTTGGTTTCAGTAAGCTTGTAGTGCAGAGATTAGACAAATCGTAGTTTTAGCATGTTCACGGACCCAAAATATGGGGGAGAACACACAAAAAATAATACATTATCTAATCTCTCCATATATAGGTACTTGTGAACCATAAACTGTCAAAGAATAGCATTAAAATATGAGTGGTTCATTTGCTTAAATAGTTTGAGTTGTCACTATTGAAATAAAGAAAAAAGGTAAATCAAACACACATTAATCATTGGGTTGAATTATTCACTTCACAAATTCCCCCACTCTGCATCCACGTAGCCAATAGTATATATGTACTCAAGTTCCTTCTTAATTTTTTATCTTGATGTTGTTTATTTCGGTTCTTTCCCCTTCAGATTCTTTATAAGCTTTTTCATTTTTGGCGAAGAATATAATAAAAAAAAATAGCATTAATTCCGGTAACTAAGGAGAAGGATAGAGAAACATGAAAGTGCTAAATCATTAGCCGTGTCTGTAACGTGATTAATAAACATACTCAACATAAAATTTGACCAGTAATACGTTTTGATTCATGCATGATCTATAAACCTATGACTATGAGGTGTATATAAAGTACTTGTATGTTAACAAATTAATATCAGTCGGCAAATTACATTACAATGTAGTTTAAGTACATCTAATTCCATCCATCCATCGTGACTTTGTTCATTGAATGCAAACTATAGAGAAAATAGGCGACTGGGGGAGACAACAATTGAGTATTGCAAAGTAGAATGCGAGAGTTACAAAGTGCAGTCTAAGTTCCTATGGGCGTTGTTGAAGATTTATGAAAGAAAATTTAGGCATCATGTAATAACAAATTTAGCCACCAAACACATTGGAGTTTGTTGTTGTTGACCGGAACTTATATTTATGTAGATTCATTGAACAATGCTACGGCAACATATGGAGAAACTTAAATATAGGGAAGTAAGAACGCTTTTTATTGAACGATGCTCTTGAATACAATGAGGTACTACTAGATATTCTTTCTTCTTTGATTAGTATTGTGAATTTGGATATATATATTTTTTTTTGCAATCAATATTTAACGGGAGAGAATCCTGTATAATAACAGCCTTTTATTTTTAAATAAAAAGTGAGAAGACACTAACAGAAAAAGGGTTAAAACCCTAAACAGAAAAGAGAAAAACGACATAGGGGACAACTGGACAGGATATCGTTTCCATAATTAAAGTCTTTGACACTAAACAAAAGAACAATTCTGGGTGCCAAAGAATCTTTGAGCCGCCGTTGATTACTGTGAATAAAAAGTACATTAATGATTTTTAGATTCCATGGCCATAGCCTAAACAAAAAAAACCAGATTGAAATGAAGAGGAGACTTGCATATGCAAATGTTCCTTGCCCGAAACTCATATAATCTTAATTGTGGAAGGAGATGAGACAAGAGTCACATGGACAGTAATACGGAAGTTGGTTGACATGCAAAAGTTTGGGAAGTGAAATAGCTGTGTGATCACCAATGACTCCCCTTTAATGTTGTTCCTTTGACTTTTAAAGTTTGATGAAAAGTGTTTTATTATGCTTTGTTTGTGGCCTGTGGGGTTCACTTTCTCTTTCAGTCCTCTGGTGAATATGCTTGGGAGTTTTTCTACCGAGTGTGGGGAGTGAGCAATTTTTTACAATTCTCATTCAAATGCTCTCTCCTCTTCTTGTTAGTTTCCATTCTCTCAACGTCCATTGCGATCAGTGGCTCTACTTGTCTGTGATTTTCCATCATTGGTTCAGCATATTAATTGGTGTTCTTCAATCTTCATTGTTGGCCTGCATTTCATGTTGCCCATTTTCATTGTTTTGTTGGGTAATTATGAATTCTAATTTGTGATGTACTTCGGTTCAACACTTATAGTATTTAATTGAATTTATATTGTGATTGTGTCTCGCTGGTTCTTGCTGGTTGAAATGGCTAGAATATAGTTTTTTAAGTAAAACCTCAGCTTCCACTTAAAAGCTCCCTTCATTACTTTCTTAAAATGTCTCTAGCTAGAATAGTAAGAGTCCTCCTTTCAAAAAATAAAATATTCCAACTCCTGCATATTTTAGATGTATAACAATTAAAATTTGAAAATAAACCGGAATTACAGGTAAAAAAATATAAATATGAAGAACAAAATAAAAATAGAAAACAAAAAATTGGAAGGTCTAAATGGAAATGAGGGTCCAAACAGAAAGTTTTGACAAAAGAAAAATACAAAGGAGTCTAAATTTGCATTCTGCTGATGCAGCCAATGTAGTTCCTCCTTTTCCAACTTTTGTGTGCTTACCTTTCATTAAAAAAAAAAAAAATTGTGTGCTTACCGTGCATTCCAATGAAATTGCAGTGCCCTTACTTAGATGCTTTGAATGCTTACCACTGGAAGTGGAGACTGAACATCAAATACCATACCATTGCACTAATGACAAATGAGGATTCCGAAAATTGTTGAAGTAACATTTGACAGCTTGGAGTACTTCCTATCTTTTTTGATAGCACTGTTACCTTTTTAGGAAGAATCCCACATTTTTTTTTTATATACGAGGCATTCTTCAATCATTATATCAACAGATCTAGAGATTTAAGAATACATAATTGAATATATAAATGATCTGAAGAAAAATCTGACATAAGAATTGATCTCAGCTTACTATATGAAATTACACAACAACAAGAAGTATCTCTTTCAAAAGAGGATTTATAAAGACACACTACTCCGACGATGAGCGTCTCTACGGACATCATAACTTGTCCGACGAAGAATCCCACAAATTTTATAGTGAGCAAACTGTGCCAAATGATATTTTGGTAATTAGTACATTATAGCCAATTATGAATATTTAGAAATAAGAAAATAAAAAAATACAATCTACTCCACATTCATTTAAAATTTTGAAACTTTACATTAACACATCAATTTTAAGAAACATCAACCAAATCGGACTCATTCTGATCAAGTTATGGTAAGACCCTTCATCAATAAGTCCAGACCCATCCCAGTGAAGGCATGACATGACCATAAAAGTCGGTACCCAAACTAATATGGATCATGGCATATAAAGGTTGATACTCTCAACCCTCAATCCGTTCCAAAGACTAAAATACTAAATATTTTGATTAAGCTATAGCAATCCTAAACAATTAATCTAATCCTCAGGGTCAAAAAGTATGTAGTTCTATTAAAAGAAAGCAAACAAGAGTGGAGGCAATGGGGCTAGGCTTAGGATCCAATTCTCCTTCACCGACTGATCTTAACTACAAGGTTAAGTTACATACTTGCACAGTTCAAAAACAAAAAGAGTACCGGCATCAATCTTTCTTATGTTGGCTTGAAAGTTGAAAGACACAAATTGCAGAGAAAAAGACTCATGATGCCTTTACTTTTGTCAAAAAAATCCCCTATGTACAGCTGTGCTTATGTCTGCAATAATTGTTTCCCAAACACAAATGTGTCTCCAATTCCTATACTAAAAAGAACCCAACACATTTACAATCCTAGTCTTTTAGTTCCATTCCCTTTCAAAATATATATATCCAGCGATTATTGCTTTCTTTTTCTTTTTTGTTTTTTTTTGGGTAAGAGATTATTGCTTCTTTGGTGGGAGGGGAAGGCTACAAGGAAGAACCAAGGCAAAGGGAAAACCAAGCCAACTTGGCTTGTCCACTCCCCTCCTTACAATCATTATAAATATGACATCATTCATGACATCAATTCCCCGACAGCCCATATACTGTCCAACCAACTGCACCGTACACTTGGCATAATCCCCACCCTCCAGAATTCCCCAAGCACAATGACCCCAGCACCATATAATATCACTCACTATGCTTAATTTGGCCCTTCTTCTCACCCACTTTACATGCCCCTAACACTATAGTTTTGTTACCATATTCCAGCACCTCATTATTTACATCCGCAACAATATTCTCTTCTCTATAGCAAGCAAGCAAGAAAGTGGAGGAGAGGAAAGAAGGGTACTTAAAATTGAGATTGACTGTGTTCCTCATAGTTGAGCATTGTGAAAGATTTGGGTTTGTGGTGTGCAAGTTTGGTGACAAAGTTAAATGACTAGCATTATGGATGCAGAGCCTGACAAATATAGCATGATCAATTTTGAAGAGACTGAGCTGCGCCTGGGGCTGCCTGGAGGTAGTCCTGGTAATGATGGCGAGGTTGCAAAGACTAGCTGTGGGAAGAGAGGGTTCTCTGAGACTGAAACTGAGACTAACGTTGATTTGAAGCTAAACCTGTCAACAAAAGAACCAGGAAAAGATACTGCTACTGCTGCAGATGAGAAGATAATGAAGGAGAACTCTCCTGTTACTCGCTCTAATGACCCAGCAAAGCCCCCAGCTAAGTATGTTCTCTTCTTTTCTCTCTTATATTTTTTTTTCCTTTTGTATGTGTATATAAATATTTGGTGCTTTTGCCTTAAATATGTTTTGAAGAGTTTTATTCTTTTCCCTTGCGTTTTTCCCTTTTGAATTATATGTTGAATGCATGGAAAGGGAAATTCAAAGTAAAGATTTTGTTCATGTTTTTCAGAATGAATAATTAAGAACTTGAGTCTGCAATTAAGGTTTAATGTCAAAAAGGGGTTATGTGGTCAACAGTCAATAACAGATTCTAGGTAAACATTATTTTTCAGCTCCTATTGTTAATAAATTGTTCCAGTCCATCATATATTTCGTTTACTGGTTTTTTTTTTTCAATGCTTTGGTTATATGTTGAATGCATGGAAAGGGAAATTCAAAGTAAAGATTTTGTTCATGTTTTTCAGAATGAATAATTAAGAACTTGAGTCTGCAATTAAGGTTTAATGTCAAAAAGGGGTTATGTGGTCAACAGTCAATAACAGATTCTAGGTAAACATTATTTTCCAGCTCCTATTGTTAATAAATTGTTCCAGTCCATCATATATTTCGTTTACTGGTTTTTTTTTTTCAATGCTTTGGCTGGTTATCTTTTAACCCACCCGAAAAGAGCCAAACTGGGTGGAATCTTTACTTTTCTCAAGAACCAAACATATCAAGATAAAGGAGGCAAAGATGTACAGTAGAATGATTATAGCTTGGTCTTGTAAACGTTATTTTCATTGTTGAATTAAAGTAATCAATAGTAAGAATTCAAAGAAGACATGTTTCCAACAACAAAAAATTCCAAGAAAGAATCTTTGTGAAAACACATATTCAGACAACAATACATGCTTCTATTCTAGCTTTTTTTTCATCTTTAAAACCCTTGCATATTCATATATATATATATATCCTCTATATCCTACTAGTATATGTGCAGCATAAAAGGTTATAAAAGTTTTGCTGTTGGCTTAATTAATAATTAATCATGGCTCTACGATGTGAATAATGGAAGATGTACTAATTGGTTTGTGTTCCAAATTAAAAAATTCAGGGCACAAGTTGTGGGATGGCCACCAATTCGATCCTTTCGAAAGAACACCATGGCTGTGCAGAAGAACAGCAGCGAGGAGGGTGAAAAGGCCAGCACTAGTGCAGCTTTTGTTAAGGTTAGCATGGATGGTGCACCTTATTTGCGTAAGGTGGACTTGAAATTGTACAAGAGCTACCAAGAACTCTCTGATGCACTAGGCAAAATGTTCAGTTCCTTCACTATTGGTAAGAACAAAAAGCATTACATGGATCCCAAATCAGATTTCTGCTTATTGTGACACAATACAGATTTGTGTATATATAAAAGATTTATCTAACCAGGTTAATTATAATGACATGTTTCTTTCGTTTTTTAGGCAATTGTGGACCACATGGGATGAAGGATTTCATGAGTGAAAGCAAATTGGTTGATCTTTTGAATGGCTCCGAGTATGTTCCAACTTATGAAGACAAGGATGGAGATTGGATGCTTGTAGGAGATGTTCCCTGGGGGTAAGCTCTTGTGACATATTCCAAAACCCTTTTGCTTAATGATGGACAAATTTGTATTGAAATGAAAATTATAAGACTAATTATTTTGCTTAATTATTCAGGATGTTTGTTGATTCTTGCAAGCGTTTGAGGATAATGAAGGGGTCTGAGGCCATTGGACTCGGTAAGTGTCATTTATTTCAGATCTAGTCCTATACTAGCAATATAAAACTTCAATGACTAATATGTGTATGAAACTAGTACTGATATGAGCTCTCTTAATCATGAATTTACAGCACCTAGAGCTGTGGAAAAATGCAAGAACAGAAGCTGAAGAAAAAAAAAAAATCCTTTTGTCCTCAATTTGATCAAGTTGATTCCATTTGTCTATGCAAAGCAAACCGGCTCAAGAAGGGATTGAGCAAGAAGTTTGGATGATGCTTCCCTGTACCTTGGTGGTTCTTCTTTTTTTTTTTTTTCTATTATTATCACATACTATATATAAATATATGAGAATATATTCGGAGATCTGTTAGGGGAACAGAGCAATTATAGAAGATGCTCACCAGAAATTTTTATTTGTCCATGTCTAAAACTTTGTCTATTGTCAAAAGTGGCTTGCTTAATAATGACCCTTACTCTGTTATTCTAGGTTGCCGCCAGTGTTTTTTTTTGGCCCCTCCATTTTGTAATGGGCCTAATGATGATGGCTTGTATTTTGCATAATGTACAATGAGATTCTCCTCTGCATTATGTTTTTGTATCTTCCAAGTTAATCATTTATAAATTTGATATCAGTGGTCAGTATCTGCTGCATTATTGGTTGGTGTACAGGGGCAGGCAGGAGGCACTGAATAGTGTAGTGAATACTGGCCATGAACGAAGTGATAAGGAACAGCAAGGCCATGTGCCCTTTGTTGGGTTCCTTCATGTCATCACTTACTTTGTTGTCGGGTCCCAGTCCCCCTTTAAAGGCCATTTAATGTGATAATAGCGTAAGTCAAACTGGTCAAATTACGGATTAATCTATCCTCTTGATCTATTGGTAGGCACAAGTTGATTAAGATATTTAACAGGGATCAGCATTGATACAACCCTGTGGAAAATTCAAAGGAAGCCAAAAGCTAAAGAATCGGGGTAGAAAAGTCAAAGTCTTTATTATATCTCTCGGTTTCGAAAAAAATTATCAAAAGAAAGAGACGATGATCTATTGTTATTGTCCATCCTAGGGTTTCTTAATATTTTTTGGGTATTTATTCCATCCTAGGCACGTGCCGCCGATCCTACGCTTTCCGTCGTGCCAGCTTCCTCTCCATCCTGTGGTCCACCGCACATTTCGGTCCTTGCAGGTCCGTGCTTCGTCCTTTCCTCCTGCAGCTGGCTTCTGCACTCCAGCTCAGTTGTTGGACTGTTCCCAGGGTATATAGGCCTCTTTCGGGCTATCCGGCCCTTTCACAGCCCATTAGCAACTGACGTGGCAGGCCAGAGCGTCAAAGGATATATCAATTGCCGCTCAAGTGAGGAGTTGATTTGGAATTCTTTTCCTCCTTCTTTTTGAATTTCAAATTAACTCGTCACTTGATGGCCCGACCCTTGACTTCTCGCATATAGGGGTATAAACGAGCCGAGTCGAGCCGAGTAGTGCCTTGCTCGATTGGAGCTCGTTAAGAAATCCCGAGCTCGAGCTCGATCGAGCTTGTATATTTGAACTCGAGCTCGAGCTCGTTAGATTTTGCCATTACTCGAGCTCGGCTCGTTAAGGCTCGTTAAGTAGTGGTTTGCTTCGGTAGCTAGATCTCAACTCGACAGAGCTCGTTAACGCAAGCTCGTTTAAGCTCAATCAATGTAAAATCACAAAGAAGAAAAGAAAAAGAATCAATTACAACGCAACTTTCTTTCTACATCAATCTCATCTCATCCTTCATTCTTTCCTTTCACAAACTAGACCCTTAAGCTGCTCTCACTTCTGGAGATTTAAAGAAAGCAAGCAAGCACAAAAAAATGGGCTGTTTCAGGACAAAAAGTTCTAAATCCACCTCTACCCTAGAAGCTACCACAACTGAAGCCACACCACGATATCAGCAAGAAATCCCAGAACAGAAATCTAAGAGAGGGGATGGTGAAAGATTGAAAGAGAAACAAGTGAAGGGTAAGAGAGGGAAGGTGAAAGATTACCTTGTTATTATTAGAAGGTAAAAGGAGGGGAGGCTGAGGGGGAGTTCGGGGGAGGAGCAATCAGGGACGACGCCGACATCAAAGTGGATGAAGATTGAAGCAGACGTCGATGTGGATGCAGATTGAATCCGATCCGGCGTTGGGAATTGAAAGAGCTCCTGCTGGGAGACGCCGATGACGTTGAAGTCGTGGTCGGCTCGTGGGTTGCAGCCAGTGGTAGATGCCTGTGGGTTCGTTTGGTGTCAGGTGTGGTGTTGTGGAATGGAAAGGGGGTGGGGAAAATTAGGGATTGGAAATTTTAGTCTGGGTTTAGTCGTTTAGACTTTAGAGTTTAGACATTAATCTAGTTAATAATAATTTTACCATTATTTTTCTTTTACTCGTTTTTGGTGTTACTATTTTCTTTTATTTTTTATTAATTTTCAGTCATTTACTTTGTTGGGCTTAAGACACATGACCTAACTTTTTTCCAAAATATATGGTCCTGGTCCATATAATGTAATTTACAAGCCCACCCTTATAAGAGCAAAGCTCAATAAGGCTCGCGAGCTTTACGAGCAGAGTACCGGTAAGCTCGAGCTCGGCTCGATAGCCCTCTAAGCTCGACTCGAGCTCGATAAGCACGAGTCGAGTTCGAGTAGTCAGCGAGTCGATCCCGAGTAGCTCGCGAGTAGCTTGCTCGCTTACACCCCTACTCGCATACGCCTCGTGTTCCACCAGGGAAAGCGTGCAGTTAGGTGTCTGTTCGTGTGTTGTGTCCTCTCCCACGAGTGGTGGTTTTCTGCTATTTTTATGGTAACTCCTCTCTCTTTCTGTTTATTTCATTTCTTCGGCTTTCCCTTCTACTCACTGAGCTTTAATTTCTCTGCCCCTGCTGCTCCTCAACTCGTTTTTCCCTGTGCTCCGCCGCTGAAGCTTGGACGAACTTTCGGGTACCTTCCTCCTCCCCTCTCCTTTTTCTTTAAGCATGCACTCCACTCAGGCTTTTTCCTTAGATGAGACTCAGCTCACCCTTCTGGGTGAGAAATTGATTCCCGAGCGAGAATTCTGTTGCTTCTATTCCTTAGGTTCTCTCTCGGAGGGTGAATCTTATAATACCGTTCCACCCCCCAACCAGATTTTTATGTTTACCATTATCATCGAAGCCGGTGTTACCCTTGCTTTCTCTAAGTTTCTCATTGAACTTCTTAACACCTTGAATATCGCTCTCATCCAGCTTCAACCCCTTTCTTGGTTTTTTATTGCTGCTATCGAGCAGTGGTGTCGGCTTCGCTTTGTGAACCCCTCTCTTGGAGTCTTCTTTAGGTTTTTCCAGATCAAAAACCCTAGGAGAAATGCTAGCACCTCAGATCTGGTGTACGTTTGTAGGCGATCCAGCTTAGGTTACCTCGAAGACATACCCAAGAACAAGAAGCCCTTCAAAAGGGGCGTGATCAAGATTCAAGTAAATAAGGGTTCTGTAGAGGAACACTTAGGGTTTCCTAATAAAATTACCCTTTTTGACCCTGAAGAGATTCATTTTGGCCCCCTTTCTCTCGCAGAAAATGGAGCTTATGCAGCCTTAGGAGCGATCAGATCGTTCGCTGTCCCATCGAGCTTGCAAAGGCTCGCGGCCTTACGGCCGAGGTTGTGTTGGGCCCTGGAGGTTTTCTTCTTGTTCTTTTTTTTTTGTATTCTTCTTTCGAATTTTCTACCTTCCATGCTTCATGGTGGTTCTGATTATTGCTTTGTGCTTGTGCAGTCCTTCTTAATCATAAACCTGCCAAATGCGCTATTAGCTTCGCGGAGCATTCAGATTCCTCCATGGCCAGCGAGAAACGCTCTCGTTCTCCCACCTCCTCTGACTTTGCCTCTGATCGCATCAAATCTCAGCGTTCCTTAGAGGTCGTTGTGGGTTCTACAGCTCAACCCACTGTTTCTAGAGGGGGTGATGGTCCTTCTCGTCTTCAGTCTCTACTGGAAAAATCTATGGGTACGACCAAGGTTCCAGGTATTCCCGCTCCATCGTCTCGGACTACTCGGAGTAGCGTGAAGAAGGAGGCTATCGTCGAGAAACTATCTTTAGGAGGTAGGCGCTCTAGTTCCGATTCTGGCTTTCAGAAGACTCACTCTTCCCCGGCTTCTAGTCCCACTAAGGCAGATTCCTCCACTGCGTCTCATCAAGAGGGTCCTTCTCGGTCCCAGAAGGTTCCTGTCACCCTTCTGACCAAAACCAAATCATCTGACCCAGTTGAGGAACTTGATTTTCCTTTTCTTGTCAATGTTATGGAGGGTCCGCTTGACGAGGGTCATCCTGAGTGGGCTCTGGCTGTCTTTTATGACAGAGTTTATGAGAGCTGCCCCGAGCTCCGCTCCAAGTATCAAGGCATCATGCCCAATCTCTTCCCAAACTACATCGCCTCCTTGACTCAGGTATGCATTTTCTATCTTGCATTTACAATTTTGCTTCTATTTTCCGTTTCTGACTTCTTTTCTTTCTTTCTTTTCTTCTAGGGTCTCCTCATGGCAAACGCTATTGTCGCGTACAACCAAGACCTGTACTGCTAGAAGAAGGCCACTGAGCAATGACGGATCTACAGTGTAGTCACCGTAGGCAGGTGACTACACTGAGATCATTAAAAAAATAATATGGAAATATTTCATCTAATTAATGTGGAAATCTCTTGATCTTTAATGACTTAAATGTAAAAATTTCCATAAATGACTACACGCCCCAAAAATAGATTTAATGTACTGGAGCTTTTATAACTAAATATAAAACCTATAATCTTTTTTCTATTTTAGTCAACTGCATTTATCTTGTTAGCATATAAAAATCGCAGTTATCATTTTTGGCTGTTTTATTTAATTATTCAACTCTTCATCCATTTCTTTCCAAACCAATAACCAATAACCATAAAAGTGGCTAAATCAAATCTACCAAATCTAACCAAATCCAACTTCTAACATGTTTTAGAGAAAAGCTAAAATTAAATGCCCATAATTAAAAAAAATAATTTTTATGAATATTATTCGAGATTGATTTATCAAAAAAAGGCCTGAAAGACTATAATGTTAACTTCACAGTAAAATTAACATTACTGTAAAGTGTATAATTTTTGAAAATTTTCTTTCACATATATTGGATTGGAATTTAGAATTATTATTTATTATTTTTTTGCCTACACTAAAAAATATTTCTGGATCCGTCCCTGCCACTGAGGCTGAGAGTTCCAAACTCTCCAAGTCCCTCAAGCTAGAGAAGGATCGCTGTGAGAAGTGCATTCAGGACTTATCCCTTGCTTCTTCTGAAACCGAGAAATACAAAATTGAGCTAGGCACCCTTCGAAAGGAGATGAAGGCTCTTCGCAAGACCTTCGACTCTCATCTTTCCAATCTCCGAGAAGAGAACAAAGACCTTCATGTAAAGAATAGTGTCCTTGAGCAAGATTTGGACGATTTCGTTCACCAAGTGCCCAGGTACGTGGAGAGGGTCACGCTTCTGCACCGTTGTTTGGTTTTCGAGAAGTACCCTGAAGATGATGCCGGCTACTTGGAGCCTCTGGTCTTTGGTCCTGAAACTGCTCCCACTGAGTTCGTCGAGGGAGAAGATGACGAGCAGGCCCTTAGAGACCATCGCGAGAGCCTATCTCCCTCTCAGAATCCTACTACCATCCATGATCTAACTCTGGATACTACCCAAAAGCCAGTGAAAGCTGCGAACCTTCTAGATGTTGATGCAGGCAAAGCTCCCGAGATAGGCGACTCTGAGCTTGTTCGTACCCCTGATTCTTAGGAGATGAATTAGTTCCTTTTTGGTCGTTTTCCTATTTTGCAGACCTTAAGTTCCCTGGTTAGGTCTTAGCGTTCCTTTATTTGATCTCTATGTCTCCTTATTCCGTGCTTTTTCCTTTGTTATTTTTCTTTTCAGTGTAAGGCTTCCAGCCCCTTTTCCCTTCAAGGATGCTTTTTGCGTTTTTATTTTCAATAGCTTCGACCTTGACCACCTCACGGGTCTTTATTTTTCCCTTATTAGCCCGATCGCCTCAGGGTTTATTCATGGTCTTTGCCTTGTTCCCTCTTTTCTGAGGAAATTAAGAGTTTTTATAGACCATTGGTCTCGGCCACCTCATGGGCCAATTTTTATATGGCCGTTATTTGGGCCTTTCTTTTATCGGGCTTGTTTATGCAAGACTCTACTAACTGTACCCTAAGTTTCCTAAATGAAAAGAAATGCTTGTTTTAAGAAATATGGATGCTATGCTTTAACAAAAATGCGAAAAAGGAAGGAGATTTTCATTGATAATTTCATCACTGCTCAAAATACTCATGGCTTTCTACCTTGATTGATTTTTACATTGGAATTCAAGACATTCCTCATCTTTCAGTCCCTCAGGCCTACTCTCTGTCTGGCATGTGGAACAACTTCAGGTTCTGAGAGTTCCAAGCATGAGGTAACAACTTGCCGTTTTCCCTTCCAAGTGGTAAGATCCTGCTGACAATACCCTGGCAATCCTGAAAGGTCCATCCCACTTAAGGGTCCAGCTTCTTCTTCTTAGAGGCCTGTGCTGTTGCCTCCACTTTTCTCAAAACATAATCACCGACCCTGAAGGTTCTGGATCTCACCCTTCTGTTATGGTACCTCTCAGCCCTCATCTTATGCACCATGGCCCTTTCATGAGCATGTTCCCTAGCTTCCTCCAGCAGGTTGAGCTCCAAGCTCATCAATTTTTCATTGGAACTCTGATCGAACCCTTGGGTCCTTGCCGTTTTGATTCTCATTTCCACGAGCATCACAGCCTCCATTCCATACACCATCCTATAAGGGGTTTCCCCCTGTTGTAGTTCTTTCAGTGGCTCGATAAGCCCATAACACTTCTTCCATTCTATCTGACCAGCTTCCCTTCATCTTTTCGATTTTCTTCTTAATACCCTCCAGGATAATTTTGTTAGAAACCTCAGTTTGCCCGTTAGTCTGAAGATGGCTGACAGAAGAGAACCTGAGCTCCACTCCTTCCCCTACACAAAACTTTCTCAGCTTCTTACTATCAAACTGTGGCCCATTATCAATTATGATGGTGTAGGGTACCCCGAATCTGCTAAAGAAGTTTCCCTTCAGAAACGAAATGACCTTCTCCGAAGTTATCTTATCCAAGGCCACCGCCTCTATCCATTTGGTATAATAATCAACAGTCACCAAAGCATACTTCCTTTTTCCCTTTTCTACTGGAAAGGGTCCCAAGATATCGATCCCCCACTGTGCAAAAGGCCAAATAGGTTCAATGTGGCATATTTCATTTGGAGGGCTCCTAGGTATCCTACCATGGATTTGACAGGGTACACATTCCTTCACCGACTTCTCTGCTTCCTTTGTTACTGTGGGCCAATAGTACCTGCTTCTCAATACCCTTCTCGCCAAGGATTTTGCCCCAACATGTATCCCACACATGCCCTGGTGGATCTCTATTAATACTTGACGCCCCTCATCTTCTGTCAGGCACCTCAAGAGTGGGCTGTTGAACCCTCTTCTGTACAACTGTTGTCCATCCCAAGCAAAGTTTCCCACCTTATGAAGTAGTTTACTGGCGGTTTCAGGTTCCTTTAGGAGCCTTCCTTTTCTCAAATACTCAATGAACGGATCCATCCATATGTTGGGACTCTCTACGGTCGTCACCATCACCTCAGGTTCCATAGAGGGCTTACTAAGCTCTTCAATCAACACCTGCTGGGGCCACTCCAACTCCGGTTGTATAAGAAATTTTGACAGGGCATTCGCCTGATGATTCTCAGCTCTAGGCATGTGCTTAACTGTTATGACGAGCCCCTTTTCTGCCATTTCATTCATCATTTCTCAGACCCTCTCCAGGTATTTCGACAACTTCGGATCTTTTACCCCAAAGGTTCCCAATATCTGAGAGACCACCAACTGAGAGTCCGAGCAGACTTCTAGAGTTCCTACCTCCACCGCTTTTGCCAAATTCAGCCCTGCCAAAAGTGCCTTATACTCCGCCTGATTGTTGGTGGTTTCGAAGTTCAGCTTTTGAGCATACTGCACGGTATCTCCATAGGGACTTTCTAATAGTATTCCTACTTCGGAGCCCTCTCGGCTACTAGCCCCATCAACGAACAGTCTCCATTGTGCGCTATCGAGAACAGGGTTCTGCAACTCACCTTGATCTTGTAGATCAATTCCTGCCCCCTCAGCCAAGAAGTCCGCGAGTGCTTGAGCTTTAATCGCAGTTCTTGGCTTAAAGTCAATCTCATACTCACTCATCTCGACACTCCATCTCACCATGTGGCCCGCCACCTCTGGTTTGTGCATGATTTTCCTCAAAGGCTGATCTGTTAGCACTATCACCCTGTGTGCCTAAAAATATTGTCTCATTTTCTTTGCTGATATTACCACAGCGTACACAAATTTTTCAATCTTTGGGTACCTCAGCTCCGGACCCTGTAATACCTGACTGGCATAGTAGACTGGATGTTGTACCCCTGTGTCTTCCCTGACCAACACTGAGCTCACGGCACCCTCTGTGACCCCCAGGTACAAGTAAAGCTGCTCTCCTTCCTTTGAGCTGGAGAGGGTGGGTGCCCGAGACATATACTTTTTTAAAGCCTCAAATGCTACTTCGGACTCCTCCGTCCACTGAAAGTTTCTCGCTTTTCTCAAGGTTTCAAAGAAGGTAGCTCTTTTTCGACCGCCTTGGATATAAATCTCTTTAGCGCTGTTAGCCTTCCTGTCAGCTTTTGTACTTCTCTCACGGTTTTAGATGACTGCATCTCCACCAGAGCCTTGACCTTCTCAGGATTTGGTTGAATTCCCTCTACACTGACCATGTACCCTACGAATTTTGCTTTCTTCACACAGAAGGAACACTTCGACGGATTGAGCTTCATCCCGTACTCTCTAAATACCTCAAAGACTTCCGTCAAGTCCCTGATATGCTGCTCAAAGGTTCTACTCTTGACCAATATGTCATCCACGTAGGACTCCATATTCCTCCCCAACAAAGCTGTAAATATTTTGTTCACCAGACGTTGATAGGTTGCCTCTGCGTTTTTCAACCCAAATGACATCACCACGTAGCAGTAGGTGGCCTTATCAGTGATAAAGGAAGTTTTCTCCTGATCCTCAGGGTGCAGTCGTATCTGATGGTACCCTGAATTGGCATCCAGGGAGCTCAAGTACTCATACCCCGCCACAACATCCACTAGTTGATCTATGTTGGGCAAGAGGTAACAATCTTTTGGGCATGCTTTGTTCAAGTCTGTGAAGTCTAAGCACATTCTCCACTTTCCGTTAGCCTTTTTCACCATCAGCACATTGGCAAGCCACTCAGAGTAATGCACCTCCCTTATAGCTCCAGCTTCCATCAGCTTCTCGACCTCCTCTTGTATCGCCTTACTCCTCTCGGGCGCAAACCTTCTCTTCTTTTGTATCACCGGCTTTGCACCCTCTCTAACATTCAGCTTGTGGCACGCTACAGCAGCTGAGATACCGGGCATGTCCGCAGCACTCCAAGCGAACTCCTCCCTATAAGTGTTCAACAATGTTTCCGAGGTTTCAACCTTCTCCTTGCTCATCGACACACCACGCCTTGTTTCTTTCTCCGGTTCTTCTTTTTGAACTGGAACTCCCACCGTTTCCTCAGGCTCCATTCCTTTTGCATCCTTCTCCCTCACATGCCGCTCTTCTATTACTAGGGCCTCCATTTTCTCCTTTTCTTTTCCTTGTCTAAGACTCTCCCCAATGGAGCTCCGGCCTGATCCAAGGTACTTAACTGCCGCGCTAGACCCTGGTCTCCTCTTACCACAGCGACCCCTCCCAGAGTAGGGAACTTTATGACGAGGTAACTTTGGTGAAGCGCCACTCCAAAATCGGCGAGGAAGGTTCTTCCCAAGATAACATTGTACGCCGTCCTTGTTTCGCACACAATGAATATTTGTTTCTCTCTCCTGGATTGTGAATCTTCCCCAAGTGTCATCTCCAATTCCACGCTTCCTCTGACCATTAACTCCTTCCTCCCTGCTCCGTATAGGGTAACTCGCGTGTGCCTTAGTTTTTTCCTTGCCTCCCCCAATTGCTCGAGTACCCTAGGTTCGATGATATTGTAGGTGCTCCTTGTATCCACTAGCACCCTCTTCACATAGTAACCTCTCTAAAACAGCCTCTATGACCATCGCATCCCCGTGAGGCATCTCAACCCCCAGGCCATCCTCAGGTGTGAATGTTATGCCTTGGCACCGGGGTGCTCCCTCGCCCAACAAGAGCAAAGCTCCCTCAGCTGCCTTTCGCTTTTTTCCTCCCGGCGGCGCACTACCCTCTATTACATTGATAGTGCCTCTAAGTCCTCCCTGAGTTCCCTCGGCACTCCTCTAGGTCCCTGGATCTCTCACTGCTTTTTGCCGGGCCTCCTCCACAAACTTCTTGAGGTGTCCTTCTCGGATCAGCCTATCAATCTCCCTCTTCAAATTGTTGCAATCTTCCATGTCATGCCCATGACCCCTATGAAATCGGCAATAGGGGGCTCCACTGTCCGGTCTCTGAGGGTTCTGCATCGGCCTAGGCCACCTGATCTTCTTCCAGTGTTCACTTGATATCACTGTGAAGATCTGTCCTCTCGAGGTGTTTAAAGTTGTGAGTGGGATAGGCTTTGCTTCCTTGCATTTCCTTTCTGTGGGGCGTATGTCTCTTCCCTCAAAGTCCCTTCTCTTCCTTCCCGCCATGGCCTCCGGTTCCAACCCTGTGTGCTCTCTAGAGGAACCTCTCCTCCTTTTCTTTTCTGCTTTAGATTCCCTTAGGGCGGACTAGTAGTCATCGTCCTGGCGAATGAATTTCTCCGCTCTGGTAATCAATTGTGCCATGTCTTCCGGCGGTTTTCTTGAAAGGGATTTCACCATATCTCTTACCCTGCATCCCTTCTTTAGGGCTTCCAGAACTATTCCCATATTGCAATCCTTCACCTTCATTGACTCTCTGTTAAACCTTGTCACGTAGGCCCTCAGGGTCTCACCCTTCTCCTGCTAAATGGAGTAGAGGTAGGCCGACTCATGATTGGGTGGAGCACTGGCACAAAATAGGTCCACCAATCTTCCTGAAAGGTCCGCAAAAGAGGTGACTGACCCTTTGGGGAGGCTATCATACCAATCTTGTGCATTCTGCCTCAGGGATAGCGCCATCATTCTTCACAGGATGTCATCCTCACTAGTCTGTGCCCCAACCGTGATTTTCACGTGCGCCACATGCCTCACAGGGTCCGTTTCACCCTCGTAGGGATCCAAAGCCGGCATCCTGAATTCCTTGGGAAGTCGTCGAGCTGTAAACCTTGGACTCAGCGGTGCTATGGCCTCTCCGGCACCAAGGTACCTCCTTTTTTCCGAGCTCTCTCTTTCCCGCCTTTCTTCATTAACTCTCCCGGCCTCTTTATAGTCTTTTTCGCCGCGGGCTTCACTGTGCTGTAGATCTGACTTCCCAGATCTAGCAAGACGGGACCTTTCGCCAAGGTGGCTCCTTTCTCTACGAGCTTCCCTTCGAGAGGTTTCTTGACCTCCTTGGAGTCCTTTCTCTCTCCAGATCTCCTCACGTTCCACCTCCATATATTTCTGGCCCTCAAGTCGCGGCCTTTCCTTCTGGGTACCCTCAAGAGGTACTTGTAGACTGCCAAGATGGCTCCTTTCTCCAGGGATCCGCCCTCCAGGCGTGCTTTGCGCACCCTTGTCGTGTTTTCTCCTCAGGCTTCTTTCGAATAGGCGTGGATCTGGTGGTTCCTCACTGCTCTCACACTCCTCCTCTCGCTCCAGCTCCTTTCCCTTATCAGGAGGAGCCAGTCTTGCCCTCAACTCTCCTGGACTTCTCACCAAACCTGCCCTCTGTAGGTACTACAAACTGCAGATGGCTTCACGAAACTGAGCCTCCACGGCCCCGTAGTCGGGACTCTCAGCCAGCTTCCGTCCACTGGCCCTCACCGCCTGCTCCCTCTGACGATCTAAGGCTGTGAAATCGTAAGGGAAGCGAAAAGTCGCCGGCGGCGGGGTCTCCTCATCGTCATCTTCCCACTCAAGTCTCCTTCTTGCGCTCATAGCGGTATAGTCAGGCTTTTCGTTGGCTTCCCACAGACGGCGCCACTGATACAACCCTGTGGAAAATTCAAAGGAAGGAAGCCAAAAGCTAAAGAATCGGGGTTGAAAAGTCAAAGTCTTTATTATATCTCTCGGTCTTGTTACAGAGGAAAACTATCAAAAGAAAGAGACGATGATCCTATTGCTATTGTCCATCCTAGGGTTTCTTAACATTTCTTGGGTATTTATTCCATCCTAGGCACGTGCTGCCGATCCTACGCTTTCCGCCGTGCCAGCTCCCTCTCCATCCTGTGGTCCACCGCACCTTTCGGTCCTTACAGGACCGTGCTTCGTCCTGTCCTCCTGCAGCTGGCTTCTTCCACTCCAGCTCAGTTGTTGGACTGTTCCCAGGGTATATGGGCCTCTTCCGGGCTATCTGGCCCTTTCACAGCCCATTAGCAGCTGACGTGGCAGGGCAGAGCGTCAAGGGATATATCAAGCATAGTGTTCCTTCTTAAGGTATCAATGCAAATGTACTAAGTTAAACAAGTTATTATATACTATTTGAAATATGTAAATATCCATAGTGTCTGTAGCCTTGTATGAGGAAATATGCTTTGTCGAATTAACTTAGTTATATTTATTTCTATTTCAGCAAACTAGTTTTGTTTGTAACAATTTGAGAGTTCATACGTTATTGCTGCTAATTGTTACCATTTTAGTAATTTACCAAAGCAGTGTTTACTAAAACAATTTTTCCTTAAAAAAATTACTAAAAAACACGAGTACGACGAAGCTCATCTATTATATATATTAATAGCTGAATCCCTCACCAGGATTTGACACATAGGATTTTTAGAGTCTTGCTTTTTTGCCATGTGTAGGCTTTGAGGTCTTTGTTTTTTGCCATGTGGAGGGTTTTAGGTATTGTTTGATTGGTCCTTATTTTCATTATAATTATCCCAATTAGAGATAAGGAAAAACCTAATTATACACGATCAGATTTTTTAGCAAGATTAATACTCTCCACAATCAGAATTTTTTAATGATACAGTCCTAATTATACTACACTTTTAGCAAGATGAGTTACTCATTCATTTTGTACGGTTTTTTTTTAGCAAGATTAGTACTCTCCACAATCAGATTTTTTTTTTAATCATACAGTCCTCCTAATTATACTACACTTTTAGCAAGATGAGTTACTTATCAGAATAAAAAAATAAATAAAAAGAAATAGTAAAAAAGATACTGAGATTAGATTAAAAAGAAGTTAAACCCTCCAGGATCAGATTAAAAAAATTTAAACTCTCCATGAGATCAGATTAAAAAAAAAACTTTAGCCCATTTATTTTGTTCCGATTTTTTAACAAATAAATTTAATTGATAATTGTTAAACTCTTATCTCTAAATATTTATAAATACAGGTACAGGTTTTGTTTTTGATACTGTTTCCTCTCCATTTATTCTTCTCTGTTTTTCTACTTTTTTTAGCTTGCAGTACGTACTAATCTTATTCTTTTTTTTTTTTTGTCTATTTTGTTTTAAAATTTTGTGTGTCTCTTATGGTTTCTTTTGAGAAACAAAAAATTGAAAACACACAGAGAAAATCCAGATGTCAGTACAATGAAATTCGGATACAGTTTCTGTGTTTTACAGTTTCTTTTCAGTTTCTTTTCTATTCTACTTTGATTTTTAAGTATTTATGTCTGTGAAAATTTAAATTTCAATTTTTTATTTTCTATTTGTATTGTATTTGTTTTTCCCCCCTCATTTCTATTCTATTATTTTTCCCTTCCATTGCATTTGTTTTTTTTACCAGTATTTTATATTATTTTCCATTTTTGGGCATTATGTTGGTTTTTTTAATTTCCTTGAATTTAATATTTTTCCTATTTTTTTTACATTGCATTAGTTTTTAAAAATTATCCAGTATTCTATATTTTTTTCCATTTTTTTGGCATTGTGTTAATTTCTTTCAATTTCCTTGAATTAAATATTATTTTCCTGTGTTAGTTTTTTGTTTTTCGGTTTCTTTTTTTTTTCTTTCTTTTAGTATGTATTTTAGTAAGTATAAATATTTTTAAGAATTTATATAAAAGAAAATACTTTTTTTGTGTTACACTTTAATTGTATATTTAAATTTGTATAATATATTATTTTTTTAAGGAGAATGAATATTCATACATTGGATGAATTGACCCCTGACAAGGATTCATGGATAATTCAAGTTAGGTTTTCAAGGAAGTGGGAGTCTTTGAATACCAAATTACAAAATCTTCTTATCAGTTTAGATTTGGTTCTAATTGATTCAAAGGTATGCTTATTTGTTTTTATTTTTTCCATTACTATTTAATTCTCACGAAATTTTTATAAAAAAATGACGACAATAAAAATTTCCATTGGATTTTTTTATTTTCTTTTATTTTTATTATATTTCCTTTACAATGTATTAGTCTTTTTAAATTTTCCAGTATTAGTATTTTATTTGTTTTTTCCTCATTTATAATATATATATTTTCCCCTTCCATTACATCTATTTTTTTCCAGTATTATATATTATTTTCCAATTTTTTGGTATTATGTTGGTTTTTTTAATTTTTCTGAATTTTTTTTGCTTTTTCTTTTACATTGCATTAGTTTAATTTTTGTTAATTTTCTTGAATTAAATATTATTTTCCTGTTTGTTACACATTGTGTTAGTTTTTTCCCAGAATATTATTTTATATTTCTATTCTTTGGCATTTTTTAAAAAAATTTTGCTGAATATTTTCAAAAACAAAATCGTGTTTTGCATTTGTTTTTTTCAGAATAATATAATATTTTCTCTTTTTTTTTCATTTTATTGTTTTTGTGTTACAAATTTTCCATAATTATTAATTACTTTCATGCTTTAATTTTTTTGGCATTGTGTTTGTTTTTAAAATATTCCAGATTTGTTCATTATTTTCCTACTTTATTTTTGGCATTGTTTTTTTTTTCAGGTTTATAATATATTTTTTCCTTCCATTGTGATAGTTTTCTAATTTTTCTAGAATATATGAGATTTTATTTGATATTAAAAATTAAATATTAAGTAGTGTAAGTATTAAAATAAAAAATATTACATGCCCCTTCCATTACATTTGTTTATTTCCAGTATTATATATTATTCTCCAATTTTTTTGTATTATGTTGGTTTTTTTAATTTTCCTGAATTTAATTTTTTTGCTTTTTCTTTTACATTGCATTAGTTTAGTTTTTTTCAATTTTCTTGAATTAAATATTATTTTCCTGTTTGTTATACATTGTGTTAGTTTTTTCCCAGAATATTATTTTATATTTCTATTCTTTGGCATTGTTTTTTTTTAATTTTGTCGAATATTTTCAAAAACAAAATCGTGGTAATATTGCCTATCGTTGTATTTGTTTTTTTCAGAATAATATAATATTTTCTCATTTTTTTTTATTTTATGGTTTTTTTGTTACAAATTTTCTATTATTATTTATTACTTTCATGCTTTAATTTTTTTGGCATTGTGTTTGTTTTTTAAATATTCCAGATTTGTTCATTATTTTTCTACTTTATTTTTTTGGCATTGTGTTTTTTTCAGGTTTATAATATATTTTTTTCCTTCCATTGTGATAGTTTTCTAATTTTTCTATAATATATGAGATTTTATTTGATATTAAAAATTAAATATTAAGTAGTGTAAGTATTAAAATAAAAAATATTACATGCCCCTTCCATTACATTTGTTTATTTCCAGTATTATATATTATTTTCCAATTTTTTTGTATTATGTTGGATTTTTTAATTTTCCTGAATTTAATTTTTTTGCTTTTTTTTTACATTGCATTAGTTCAATTTTTTTTCAATTTTCTTGAATTAAATATTATTTTCCTGTTTGTTATACATTGTGTTAGTTTTTTCCCAAAATATTATTTTATATTTCTATTCTTTGGCATTGTTTTTTCTTAATTTTGTTGAATATTTTCAAAAACAAAATCGTGATAATATTACCTATCGTTGCATTTGTTTTTTTCAGAATAATATAATATTTTCTCTTTTTTTTCATATTATTGTTTTTGTGTTACAAATTTTCCATAATTATTTATTACTTTCATGCTTTAATTTTTTTTTCATTGTGTTTGTTTTTAAAATATTCCAGATTTGTTCATTATTTTCCTACTTTATTTTTTTGGCATTGTGTTTTTTTCAGGTTTATAATATATTTTTTCCTTCCATTGTGATAGTTTTCTAATTTTTCTAGAATATATGAGATTTTATTTGATATTAAAAATTAAATATTAAGTAGTGTAAGTATTAAAATAAAAAATATTACATGCCCCTTCCATTACATTTGTTTATTTCCAGTATTATATATTATT